>JAKUBO010000014.1:0-316414 GCA_030566905.1 Chernovozyma aurita
GACCCACTTGTATCGCACCAAAGTCAGAGTCTCACGACTCAGTAACTAAAGAGAATGGTAATACTAGTAAAGTGGCTGTAGTTATTCAAGGAGATGAAGACCAAGTGTATACGGTGGAAAGAATTTGATTTTTTTGATCTTGATTGATCTTGTTTCGTTCTGTTTCGTCTTGCTTGATCTCCTTTGATCTTATTAGGTCTTATATTGTTAATTGCGATGTTACCTGGTTGCAACAACCCTGTTGTGTTAGTATAGTTTCTACAAAATGGCATTGAAAAATTGTCTGCATTTAAATGTCTTCTAAGAGCAAGAGATTTTTCAACAGCACAACTTACATAATTAGGAATATTAAAGAGGCAGGTCCCTTTGCTGCCCTCAACCAATAATCCATAATTACTATCACCTGAATGCAGCTCCACTCTATTGTGCTTACCATGGGCACTCTGTTCAATCGTGAAATCAACTTCTAATCAACTAATTAACTTACTGTCTCGAGTTATCAAATATTGATGCCATTCATCTTCGATCATTTTCATTTTTTCTTCTTTTTTGGCTTTTCGCAGCCATTTCGCATGCAACAACTGAAGAGCATAAGTCATCGACTTCCTAAGACTCATCAAAGCACCAAAGCCTCGTACATCCATACATTCAACACTTGTACATCTACTTGTACATCTACTTGTACATCTACTCGTACATCTACTTATGCATCTACTTGTACATTTACTTATACATATACTTTGTTCTGTCTTGCTTTTGTACATCAATTGTTCATTTTATAGTATACACATACAAAGTCTTATATTTCCATAACACCCTCCTTACGCAACACTTTTTCAATCTCTTTGAAAAGGGTATCACTAGTCACCTTGGAGCCTCTTACTCGAGCGCAAACAATTTCAGACTTTTGATTGTAGTTGGTCGAATTAATCTTTATTCTGAATTTACAGCTTTTCAAATTAAACGCATTATTGGATGAGATGGCTCCCGTTATGTTGAAACTGACAGAATCATTCTTAAGATCTTTCAATCCAAAATTGGACCACGAATTCAATAATGCAAACAAAGCAGTGGACATTTCATGTCTAGGTAACACAGTCTTAAATTTCCGTATTTCAGATTCAATATTTACATTTTCATGGTTACCTGAAAGCCATCTGAAGAATGAATTTTGTCTTCCACTAGCCTTTCTATCCTCAGTTGAAGGAGCTCTGGAATCAGTAGGTGATGGTAATTGTGTAGTAGTTGTATCATCCAATGCTTTCTTTGAACCCCAAGATAATTTTCTGAAAATAGATCCTTTCTTCTTGGTGGCTGGCTCTACATGTCCAGTTGAAGTCTTATTTGTTGAATCTTCAAGCGGTTTTGGCTTGTTATAAGTAGAGGATGTGGGTGGTATAGCTTCAGTTTGAGATGCCTTTGGCTTACGCACTTTAGGATATGATTCGGTATTAGATTTGAAATCATTGATCTTATTGAGATCTGGAATCAACATCGACTGAGCATTAGGTTGGGTTGACTTAATATTACGTCTGGCATTTGCCCGGGCAGCAGCATTTTCACTCTTACGCACCGAATTGGAATGTGCAGGCAATTTAATATTATCAAAAACTTTAGAGTCGGCTTCATTTTCACCATATTCGCCATGAACCTCATCGTTTCTGGTGATAAATGTGTCATCTCCATCTGCTTCGTCTTTCATATCATATGGTTTAGTTGGTAAACTTGGTAATTCTGATATTGGTCTTTCTGTCGGCTTGGAAGAAAATTTGGAGTATCTTCTACTGTTAGCATAATATGATGCTCGTTTAGAGGCAACTTCATCAAAATCAATTACGCTGCTTTCATAGTAATGCTCACCTTCTTCTTCTGCTTCCACTAACCCTGCTCTATCCAAACGATCTGCAAAACTGGTACGAATACCCTCCTGACCATTATTATCACCTTTTATTATCGAGTTCAAGTCTTGATAAGATTCTTTAGTAGAGTACATTGTCAATACAGACAATCTCTTATTTGAGTTTGTAAAGCATCTTGATTTTCTTGTCACATTAGGAATCTTGACGTTACCAATAAGAGTAGATGGTTCATTCGCTTGAGCTTCAGTTACTTTGCCAAAATTAGCTTTCTTATTATCACCTTCCAATATTCCATGAATATTAAGCTGAGAGTTAAGCAATTTCGATTTCCTTATTTCATGTAAATATTCTTCACTCAAAACGCCATGTTCCACATCTGGCTTTGGTAATTCATAAGTTGCTTCCTTATTATAATATTCATCTTTTGAAAATCTTTCGTTTTCAAAACCTGTAACCGAAACCAAAGATTGCCTATTGTCAATTCTCTTTTTGTTTCTATGTCTTTCCTTTTCTCGAACAGCACTTTCTCTCGCATTCTTGTACTCGGCATCAAGGGCTTCCTTAGCCCTATTAATTTCTTCATTTTCATAAGCTTTCCATAATGGGTCTAGACGTGACACTGGTCTTCTCGTCAATACTGGAGTGGTTCTTCTTTGAGGTATTGGTTGGGTAGCTGACCTTTTCTTCAAATTTTCTACATCTTCTGCAGTCAAATTTTCATTTTGTTGGTTTGATCTCCCTTCAGAAATGGAACGCAATGCAGCCTTAGATCCTCTCTTTGGTTGAGAAATTGATTCTGGTTCGACAGTTATTTCTTTCTTTAAATCATTTTCATCCTTTATAAAGATAGAAAGCTTTTTGGATGACAAAAGCGATTTCCTTTTTTGTCTCTTTCTTTGTTTTGCTAATTCCTTTCTGGCTCTAATTTCTGCTTCATGTTTTCTCCTTTCGATTTCCATTATTCTTTCGTATTCCTTTGCTTCTCTTTCTTCTTCATCAATTAGTCTTTCATCCTCTTCAGAATACTGCTCTTGGTTAAAAATTTTATCACACAAGGTTGCAAATGTTGCCGAAGTTCTTTTAGTTTGCTTGTCCATATATTCCCAATCAGTTTCGCCTGCTAGTTTTGCATAAGTTGACAATAACTTCATGGTGATCGAGTTTCTTTTCATTCCGTTTGTCATAGAAGCTCTCATTGATTTTCTTCTCGACAATCTATTGTTAGAATTACTTTTTGCAATCGTCGAGTTTCTTTTATTTGCTTTACGGGGAGAAAGATTAGCAGAAGCCATCAAGTCCTGTTGACTTATTTCATTAACTATTGGATTTGGACTTGATAACTTATTATCTTTAGAAGGCAAGGAAGGAGGCATCGATCCAATTGATCCACACTTTTGTGCAGAAATGATTTCATTATAAATATTTCTAGGGATTGCAGGAGTGGTTGCAGCAGTTGTTTCATCATAATAATTTTCAGAGCCATATTTTTTGGGAGATCTTTTTGAATTTCTAATAGGAGATTGAGTATAAGAAAATTTTTTAGGAGAACGTTGAGGAGATTTAAATGGTGAATTATTAATGCTTGATGAAGCAGATATTCTGTTACTATTATGAATTCCCCGACCAACACTGTTACTCGTTTTTATCTCGTTTTTATATTGGAACTGAAGTCTTGATCTGGAATTTGAAACTCCTATTTGACTGAGCCTATTCTTTTTATTGGGAGAACCGGTGGAGCCGTTTCTTTGAATATTTCTTCTACTGTTGTTTCTTTTCATAGGAGAACTTCCTTGAGACAGATCTTCTTGATTGTGTCTATATCTCATTAATAATGCATAAAATGTCTTTTCTGGATTTGACCCGTTCCTTAAGAGACAGGTTATAATGTCTTCTTGTGATCTATCATGCCATAATATTGATAAATTTTGCAATATTTGTTTATCAATGTTTTTAACTGAACCTAATGATTTATAAGCAGTTTCAGGATGAGGTAAACTTTTAACACTAATCAAATCTTCATTTGGAATTGGGTATTTCGTTAATAATGGATGAGACAAAATTTTTTCAGTTTTGATTCTCTTCATTGGATCAACAGTAAGCATCTTATAGATTAAATCTTTGGCTTCAAATGATAATTCTTCGGCCATTTCAAAAGTACCAGCTTGAACTTTTAGTAATAAATTTCTAATATGTTCGTCATCAAATGGTAAACGACCGGTCAATAAAGCAAAGAGTATAACACCACTTGACCAAACGTCAGAAGCAGCACCGTGATATTTTAAACCACTAACGATTTCTGGGGCAGCATAATGAGGAGAACCACATGAAGTTTCTAGTAATTTACCATTCAGCTCTAATGCCGCCATACCAAAGTCTGCCAACTTAACATTTAAAGAAGCATCCAACAATAAATTTTCAGGCTTTAAATCTCTATGACAAATTCCCAAAGCATGACAATAAGCGGTACCTAGTATTATCTGTCTGAAATATTTAACTGCCTCGACTTCTTGTAAGGGACCTCTTTCAACCAATAAATCGAAAAGTTCACCCCCTTCGACGTATTCTAACACAAGATATAATGCCTTTGAAGTTTCCCAAACATCGTATAATCTTAAAACATTTGGATGAGTTAATAATTTCATAATAATGATTTCTCTTTCAATTCCATAGGGAAGTCCAGCATTATCCGCCAGTTTTCTGGGAGGTTCATTTTCATCGGCCAATTCCAGCTTAGATACTACTTTAACTGCAGCCTTTTGTCCAGTTATGTTATGAGTTGCAAGTAAAACACGTCCTGTAGCACCACGACCTAGAGTTTTCCCCAATTTCCAAGGGCCTATCCTTTGAGGATGTGCATGGGAAGTGGATGTCGAAAGCAAGGATGAAGCAACAGAAGGCTGTCTCGAATGATATGACATTATTGTATTTTGTCTATATTGGAACCAAAGGATTTAATATTAATTATTGCTATAATAATTAAATGATATGCGTGAAAATGATAATGAATGATTTTAGTTTGTACAATTGAGTCAGTCCGATAGTGTATCTAGTTTGATAGTGTAACTAGTTCGGTAGTGTAACTAGTTCGATAGTGTATCTAATCGTGTTGATATGAATGCTTACTTGTCCTTGTAATGTGATTAACGAAAGAATAGAACAAATATAAAATTAATTGACTGGTATTAAACTCAGCTTTGATATTATAAAAATGAAAAAAACCACAAGAACAAACAGTAAATTAGCCGTTTTGTCACTACTTCAATTGAAAATCAAATATAACTTGTATGATGTGAAGCGTTCACTTGTTGGTCAAAAATAAGCAACTATTTTTTCAGTTCCCTTCAGGGTATAAGAAGAACAGTAAAAAGGAAATTCAATCCACGTCGATTACTGTTTGAATTAAAGAATAATTTTCTCTTGTTAGCAACATTTATTAAGAAAAAAATAAGAATGAATTATATTTGGCGACTAATTGACCCATTCAGGGATAAATAGTTTTACGCGTCGCGTTATCTCCTGCAAACGGTTTAGGCTCGGTGCGCGGATGCCATAGACAAACCTGATTTTCCAATCGAGTGAAAAAAGGCACAATTATGAAACATTTTGAAAGTGTCAATATTAAATTGGAAAAATGGCTTAAGAATGTGCAAGTTTGTGGAGCAGAAGGAAATAGAAAACAGAGGAATATGTGTAAGACTTTTGGTGCTGAGATGTGGAGACAAAGGATAAAGAGATGAGAAGTAGAGTGAGAAGTAATGATGAAAAGTAGAGATGAGATGTAGAGATGAGATGTAGAGAGGAGATGTAGAGATGAGATGTAGAGATGAGATGTAGAGATAAAGGGTGAAGATTAAGGGTGGAGATTAAAGGTAGAGATTAAAGGATAAGAGAGGAATTATCGAGATGCATGGATGTAAATATAGGTGGAGATAAGTTGAGACAGGATGTGGAGATGAGTGTGTAGTGAAGGAATATTGAAAAATTAGTGATGGAAATTGTCAGACGGAAAATGAAAGGATGAAAAAAGAAATCAAAGAGAAATGAAAGCCCATATAGCTGAAAGATAACCCTAGCTCAGAATAAAATATCCAAATAAAGTATGTAGTTAGTCTAATGTTGTGAAAAACTACAGGATTAGGCAATATTATGCCATGGCTCCACTGGTTGAGTTGGAAACCACAACATGGAATTGGAATATATTATTAGATTATTGCAAGATGTGGTATTCTTGATTACTTTCTTGACAAACAGCACGCACTGCCTCTTCTCATGCATTCTTTGTGGGAAATGCGCTATAAAAGAATCTGCTACAAATTACACCTGCATAGTATGTAAGGGGAAACAAAGGCCGCTTCTGGGGGAATTGGCGTACTGGAAGGAACCAGAGCCATTATTAGGAGTATGTCTCCACAGCCTCCGTGCAGTCTCATCTCTTTTCTCAAGTGGTCAGAGTCTCTCAGTCTCAAGTAGTCATAGACTCAAGACCTTGACTCATCTAGGCATATACACATGTAGTCACGGTCTCATTTAGCCTCTATCTGACATAGTTGAAGCGTACAATAGTCTCCATTCGAGAGTTGTACGCGCTGGACACGATATATCTGGAATGTTAACGAGGGCTCAAATTGATGTGCCCAACCTAGATGGACACAGCAATTCAGAATCAGGACGCAGTTGAAGAGTGACTGGAGAGTAGATCGCCACGACAACAACTTGTAGACAATAAAGTAAACGTTCACAAAATATATCTATATACATAGTTATATAT
This sequence comes from Chernovozyma aurita, assembly GCA_030566905.1. Taxonomy (NCBI): domain Eukaryota; kingdom Fungi; phylum Ascomycota; class Pichiomycetes; order Serinales; family Debaryomycetaceae; genus Chernovozyma; species Chernovozyma aurita. The sequence continues at coordinate 6,628 of JAKUBO010000014.1, forward strand.
ATATATATATATATACATACCTACATATATACATAACTACCTCTGTAACTAACTCTGTAACTACCTCTATATCCATATCTATGTATTAATGCATCTGTAGACAGATATATTTGCATATAGCAGTGCCAGTTAGGAGAAGCTCAAAAAGATTGCAACCAACCATCTTCTCTCCTGGTCAATCTTCTCATTCAATTCTTAAAAATAACTATACAACTAATAGTCCAGAAGAGGATTCTAGCAACAAATATTCATGAACAGAGCCATTAATCAAGTGAGAACATTAATCCGCTACTTAAATTTGATGGTACAATGCTTCCTGAATATTTTAATGCTGGATTCTATTCTATGCATTCTTACCAATATAATTTCTATGTATTGCAAGATTGTAAAAGTTTTTAAAGCTGTTTTTATTTCAGTAATTTGGCGGAACTTATCTAGTGGATAATTTATAGCAAGAAGCAAAATTGTTTTAAGTCTTCTTGTTACAAAAGTTTTGATCCGTCTTTACAATAAGATGAAGGTGAGTTGTAAGTAAATTGTTCTGGAAACAGTGCTTCAGGTAGAATATTTTCCAGTACGTATGCAGTGCTACAACGTGAATGGAGAGACTTTTCCATCTCTGGAATTGTTTGGTAATATTGAAGATGAACCAAGTTAGTATTGTGTCTGAATTGAAATCTTACTCTCCTGATAAGAAAGATTACCATGACCACACTGTCTGATTTGTAATGGCATAGTATTACCATATAATGATGAAATGCTACTTGTTATCACTCTTAGTATGTGAAATGTAGTTGTAATCATCGAAGTTTTGCATTCTAGTGGAATCAAATAGATTCACAAATAAATACATGAATATGCAAAAGTCAAGACCTGTAATTGACTTGACTGTTGAAGTGACGAAAAGTACACTGATGGCGTGCTTTGTCTGAATCTTTTCTATCGTTTATTGTATCAAGATTGCACAGTTCCAGCACCATATGACTAAAATCTGGTCAATATTAGGGAAACAGTGCTTTGGGTTCCATGACATGCAATAGAAAGACTGTAGCATCAAATCTAGAAGCAAGCAGATTTCAAAGCTGTAATCAACATCGAATGCTGTACTAATCTTATTAGATTATTCAGCCATACCGAGAATTGTCCAACATAACCCAAATTGGGCCAATAACTGTTTGGGATATAGTTGAGAGCAATATAAAGAATTATTAGAATATTCCAAACAATCAAATTCCCATTCCACTAATTAGTTCCAATTGTTGTTTGAGTTCTTTATCTGCCAATTGATTATTTTCCTTTGTCTGAGTGTCTCTGATTAGATCAGCCTGAAGTTCTGCAGCATCTAACGCTTTCATAGGTTTAGTAGCAGGTTTGGTCTTGATAGAAGATAAAGATAAGAAGACTTGATCGATCTCTGAAGAGTCAGCATTTAACTTGAAGATTTTATTTTTAGTAGATTTCGATTGAGATTTTAATTTACTCTTCGAGAGTTGTTTCTGAATTCCCTTTCCTTTCAAAGATTTTGCATGGGTGACATTTTTGTGTGCGGTCCCTTTGACAGTGGTGGTTTTCTTGCCCATTCTCAAAGACAAGTATTGGTTCAGTAGTGATTAGGTATATATAGTGATTAGGATATATAGTGATTAGGTATATAAAGTGATTAGGATATATAGTGATTGGCTATATATAGTGTTATGTATAGTAACTTCCTATGCTGTGGATTCACTCTCCAGAATTAGTCCAATCCCAATGGTGTACCACGATGAGATCAAAATTTGGCTGAGATGCCTCATCGCAGTTTTGTGATCTTTTTTTCCTGAGATGGTCACAGCAGCGATGAGTGCTTGAGATGCCAAAATCATACTTGAAGGGCAGAAAGCAGAAAAAAAAAGGACAAGCGATATTCAAGTTGTTAAAACAGGATCCATATTTAATCCAAAAATCCCATTCTTTAGGTTTAGCGACTAGTTTATACAGTGAAAGTGCATACAGTGAAGCAAGAGTGTGGAAACATTGCAACTGGCCGTTTTTATTGATACTTTGTGACAAATTTTGAAGGATTTCGAATTTCCAATTTACTCACCCATCATCCATCTCACCTAATTTAGCTCATAAAAATACTACAAAATGGTTTCAACTCATAATCGTGAAAAGCCTTGGGACACTCCAGATATTGATAAATGGAAGCTTGAAGAGTTCAAGCCTGAAGACAATGCATCGGGACTTTCATTTGCCGAAGAATCATCATTTATGACCTTATTTCCAAAATATAGAGAACAGTATTTAAAAACAATATGGGGAGATGTGACGAGAGCATTAGATAAACATTTCATTTCGTGTCAACTTGATTTGGTTGAAGGTTCGATGACTGTTAAAACCACTAGAAAGACTTTTGATCCTGCGATTATTTTAAAGGCAAGAGATTTAATAAAATTATTGGCAAGATCAGTACCATTTCCTCAAGCAGTAAAAATCTTACAGGATGATATAGCTTGTGATGTTATTAAGATTGGGAATTTTGTCACCAATAAGGATAGATTTGTTAAAAGAAGACAAAGATTGGTTGGACCAAATGGGAACACTTTAAAGGCATTGGAATTACTTACCAAATGTTATATATTGGTTCAAGGTAATACTGTTAGTGTTATGGGTCCATTTAAAGGATTGAAAGAAGTTCGTAGAGTGGTTGAAGATTGTATGAAGAACATTCATCCAATTTATTATATCAAAGAGCTTATGATTAAACAAGAACTTTCCAAGAAGCCAGAATTGGCCAATGAAGATTGGTCAAGGTTCTTACCAATGTTCAAGAAGAGAAATGTTGCCAGAAAGAAGCCTAAGCAAGACAAGAAGGAAAAGAGAGTGTACACTCCATTCCCACCTCTGCAATTACCACGTAAGATTGATCTTCAAATTGAAAGTGGTGAGTATTTCTTGGGTAAAAGACAAAAGGAAACCAAGAAATTGGAAGAAAAACGAGAAAAACAAGAAGAGACCACTGCCAGTAGAAAGCTTGAAAGAGAAAAAGATTTTGAAGCGCCACAAGAAGAAGTTTACGAGAGTAAGTCAGTAAAGGAAAAGAAAGAAAAGAAGGAAAAAAAAGAAAAAAAGGAAAAAAAGGAGAAAAAGGAAAAAAAGGACAAGAGTGAAAAGAAAGAAAAGAAGCACAAAATGAGATCATTAGAAGGTGAAGATGGTGACGAAGAAGATCAAGCTAAGGATAAAAAGAAGCAGAAGCAGAATTAGGAGTAGAAATTGAGCAGTTAGAAGTTGATTGTAGAAGCAGATGTTACCTGCTAATAATTAGTTGCTGCTACCAGCTGACGCTAGTACCTAAATAGAAGCAGAGCAACTTTTTTAAACCGAAATAGTCCTATGAATCTACATCACCTTTCGGAACATTTTAACAGAGATTGTCTAAATTAGATCGATCCCAAACTAAAATAGTCGTAAACAAGCCACAAGGCTATCCTAAATAGCATCCAATTCTACATTTCGCATATCACTTGTAATAGTATTTACTATTTACCTAATAGCGTAGTTTTAGCCCGTAATTGAGATAAAGCCGGGCAATGTGCACACAATGCCCACCAGAGCCACTGCGCGAAGTTCGCTTAGCCCAAAAAATTATCAGGGAATAGACGGCCAAGCATAGTAAGAAACTAACCGGAAAAGGTATCACAACCAAAAGACATTTCACGCTACAGAGGTGCTAATAATTAGTACTAAATCTCCTCAAGACTAAGAGAGCAAGATCTGACAATAGTTCATATCATATTCACTTTTGTAGTGCAGTGAACCAACACGAGATATTGTTTATTGTTCCACTTTTCCAAGCATCTGTCTCTCTGTCCGTTCATTTGTTTGTTTGTTTGTTGTTTGTTTTGGTGGATTCGACTCTAATCTCATCCCAAATTTAACCTTTTTTTTAGCGGAACAAAGCTCTAAGCTGGGATTAGAACCTTTTCTGAATTGAATTTGATCCCTTCAAAAAATATTAATCTGGCTAGATACAAATCGAATACTCATCAACACTGATTTCCAGTTGACTGGGAGTTCGAATTACACTAGGTCATCTGTATTGTTGGAGTCATTCGTTACTGCTATATTTCCAGCTCATCAGCAGGATAAACTACAAACAGGCTCAGTTCATTATGTCTAAACTTGATCTGTTGATCTCATTCATGGATCGGTTGGAAACCAAATCCAACGCCTTACTTAAAACTTCAGAGACAACCACTGCCCTTGTACGGAAAGTAACAAAATTTCATTCCAATATAGCCACGGCCGATGTCACTATTGGTGTATTGAATGATACCATTGCCAATAATTATTCACTTCTAAATAAAATCGATCAGCTATATGAAAGAACATATCTTTTAGAATCTTCAATCATTTCTAATGACAACATAACAAATGAAACCACTTGGTCTAATTTGAATAGTGAATACCAGCACATAAAGACCCAATTCATCGATAATTCTCCAAAATCACTGGAAGCCCCACTGAAACTGTTAAAAGTTGAATCTCGTCCATCCCACTACGATGTTATACCGTCTAACTCGATAACTACCACCACGACTACCACCACCACTGTTTCTACTGCATCTGCATCAGATCCAAACAAAGGTATACATACACTCACAAACTCTTATTCCGTTTCCGATTTGCAATTGAAGCCAATACGATGTAGGCTGAAGAAAGTATACAAGAAGAAATCAAAGTACAGACTATCACAGATATATACCCTCAACCCACTTGCTGACAGTCCAATACTCGAAACTCCAAATCAAGCAAGTGAATTTGAATTCGATAGCCCTATTCCTTGTCAGTTCAGCTCATTTGACAATAATGAAATCGACAGTAAGAAGGATGATATCCTGACTGTATGTACATCTATTGATAACTATAGCCATCGAGTAAGGTCAAATTCTGTTCCACATTCATTCAAAAGGTATAATGCAAATATATTCAATATCGAAGGCAGCATGAAACCTTCAAACATTCTTAATGAATTTGATCATGAGTCAGACGAAGCACTAAGAATCAACCGATTGAAGCACTTTGTTTCGTGTGATAATGGACTCATCACCAAGCTTAATGATAAAAACAGTCCAACCAAGATCCATACTGAGGGACTCTCTCTACCTCCTCCATTCCAATTCAAGAACATCACTTTTGGGGATGCAATAACTTCTATACAAGAGAACAGTGCTGCTAATGTTAGACAGAATCGTAGTAACGATAAGGGTGGTGTTATTGAACATAAGACTGATTATAGAACTGATCGTATCACCAATCACAACAACGGTCATGATGCTAATCACAATAATCACAATAATCATAGTACTAATCATAATACTAAACATAATACTAATAACAACCACAACAACAACAATTTGCATAATATTGACTACACCAATAACCATATTTATAATCATAATCATCACCCAATTGAAGACTTATACAACGTTCTTAATACTGAAGAAGAAGACGACCACAACAATACCACCGTAATACATCATATGGACTCATTGAATTCAGACGCTACTAATATAGCTCTTGGTGACTTGGATATGGATAACATATCCGTTTGCTCAGACTTCTCATATTACTCTCCAGAAAAACTTGACGATAATACTTTTGAAAACTTCTTGAGAGAGTCAAGAATTGATATCAATGCTGCTTTTCCAAATTCTGTGCAGCGATCAAAGTCTCACGACAGTATATTTTCAAATCGCCAACATGGATCCAATTTCAGCAATTGGAAGTTTCACAATCCGGTTGAGAGTATAACCTCAACCCTGACAAGTTTCACAGCACCGACAATAAAGGTTAGTGATGATTCCATATATTATCTGCAAAGCAGTAGTTTCAGAGAAAATCCTCAATCAAAGAACAAAACGACAGCGTTATTGAACCAAGTGATGCTTCAAACTATGGATAAACATGACAAGGACCAACCGGTCCCCAAGTTTTCTCTATTTAATTTTGGTTCGGGCTCTAACTTGCCAGAAGGTGGTCTTGGGAAATCATTTTCCGAAAGCATCTTGAATCTTGTGAATTCTACTCCGGAGAGGAAAAAACTGAAAACACCTTCGTCTAGTGCTCCAGTACCAATAAAGTCTCAGCCAATACACATTACAAACCCAGCTCAGTTCAAGCGTATGCCTCCTAGACGGGAACGAACCGATGGATCCCATTCCCTGTTGACTATAGGTCTTAATGGCACCAAAATACTAAGTCATGGTGAACTGTCGTACTTCAAACGACCATTGGTGAGTAAGATAAGTCACAATTCTTTACGTGAAGCATTAAACGTCAATATGCTTTGATGGACCCTTTCTTATTAGGTTAAGCTGATTGATAACTCTAGAGAATCGTTCTACATTGCACTTCGTTCTACATTGCACTTCGTTTGTTTCCATTTGACTTTCTATTATTCTATACCTGTATTTATATCTGGCTAATTAGTATAATACATTGAAATCAAAATATCGTTTCAAAAGTATTAGACCGTATTCGTAAATCATCTTTTCGTAAATCGTATTCGTATCAAACACATCAACTCTCAAAGTCGTTATTGCTGAAAAGACTAATGCTACTCCTCTTGTTAGAAATGCTCTTTGCAATCCGTTTATCTTTGATGCTAATTGATTTTTTAATGGTGTTGGAGGACATATAAGTAATAGATGACTTAAATCCAGATGCAACCTTGTATTGCTTACTGATAGTAACACCTGAAAAGGAACTTCCAGACTTGGTAAGAACCCCCTTGGTCTGATTATTGGTCCTGAATGAATTGACTAAAGATGGCCTCTTAAAAGATCTTAACAAATCTATCTCTTCATTTTCAGAAAAGTCTACGTCAGTGTCAATTGATCTCTTTCTACCATCTTGCAGAATCTCATCATCGACATTCTTCTTTCCTTGAATTAAATTGTCCATACATTTCCTTTTCATTGTTCTTAAATCATCAAATCCTTCATCTGATTCATATCCATGTTGAAGGTTGGCTATCCTTTGCTGCTTTAAGTATTCGATTTCTTCATTATTTCCTGTATTGTTTAAAAAGGATAATTGCTTTTGTACAAACGACTCTTCGACTCTAATTACTCTCTTTTTAGAATCCAACACTTCTTCTATAGGTTTTTCGTCTCCGTCATCATTCTCTTTGTCTGACTCGGAATGCTCTTCTTGAATATTATTATCAACTTCGGAATCTTCTTCATCAATGTTAACAAGTAAAGTAGAATCTTGAATAGAGGCAAAAAATGCTTTGGATTTTTCATTCTTTGCAAGTTCTTGCATTTGTCGATTTTCTAACAATCTTGACTTTTGTTCGGCTAATCTTTGTCTCCTATAGGCAGAGAGTAATTCATCTTCTTCGTCACTTAGTTCAATATCAAATCCATTTCTACCTCCGGCTCTTTTGGCAAGTCTATGATTTTTTATATCATCAAGCAATTTTTCCAATTCTTTTTTATCTTTGATTTGATATTGCTCCATGAATTTCCTCTTAACTTCTTCATCATTCAAGTCGATATTAAAATTGTTATCTATCATTCTCTCATCTTCAGAATTTGCTTGTTCATCGGATAATTCTGCATCAATACCACCAATTCCTTGCCATTCATCCTCAGATTCTTCAGCTTCACCTTCAATAATATTCTTCAACCCTTTTCTTTCCATTTCCTTTCTCTTCTTTCTGATTTTTAATTCCTTATATCTAAGTTTGTTTTCATAATTCTTAATCTGCTCATGCATTTTCTCTTCGTCCAATTCTGATTCTTCTTCCAAATCTGATATATTTTTCCGAATTAGTCTTCTTCCATTTTTGACATTTGCAGGATTGATTTCTTCGTCTTCATCATCATCACTTTTTTGAATGTCCTGTTGCACCTTAGATAAACTAGCGTCTAATTGGGTTGGTGCTGAACCATCCACTTGGGTAGCAATTTGGGATTGTTGCTGAGTTGCAATGTCTTGGAATGAAGGAACCTTTAAATGACTCAAATCTTCATAATTTCCAAATGATTGTATATCTTGCGTCTGTAATACGTCTGATCCTTTTCTTGATCTTAAATTTTGGAACAACATTTCCAGTTCATATTCTTCCTCAACCAAAGGTAAGTCTGAACTAGATCGAGCCAAAACTGCAGTATCTATTCTCTGAGTGTTGCTGGTAGTAATGTATCCATCATTATTAGTATTATTGCTATCTTCGTTGTCAAAGCTTTTTGCTCCAAACATATAACTATCATCCTTTCTTGAATCAAAATCTAACTGATCGTCATCTTCTTCATCAGAAAGAATCAATCTCTTCAATTTTCTTTTAGATTTAACGTGGTCAATTGAATTAGACTCTTCACCAGAAATAGCAATTTCTTCTTCTTCTTCTTCTTCTTCTTCTTCGTCTTCTTCGTCTTCTTCATCGAACTCTGAATCTACAATATCACTTTCACCTATATCACTGTCGGGAACTTCTTCATCACCAACAAAATCATCATCATTTTCAAGTAATGCTGCTTTTGCCTTCTCCAAAAGTTTCTCTTTCTTCCGTATGTTTCTCACCCTTTCTAATTCTCTTTCTAACAATGTGCCAATAACTTCTTCATCCTTTTCAATTTCAAGAAGTTCGTCATATAATGGATTAGTCTTTCTATTCAATTGTAATTGATGTATGTTTGCTTTTTGCAAATTGTTTATTAGATCTTTTGTGTTGTGGTGAGTTTCTTGGTTTTGAATCGAATTTCGGATGCTTCTTGGAAGATGAATTAAAGTAGATCTTGGGTTAGACTTCAATTTGCGAAGCAAAAATTTCTGTTTAATATGCAATTTTTCATCCTTGGATAAAGAAGGAACGTCTTGATTGTCACAGCCATCACTAGAATCCCCAGAATCGGCATCCAAGTCTATTAATTTGTTCTCGTGATCACCTTCCTTGGAGGGTGAAGAGAGTAGCTGAGTTTTCAAATTCTGGGCATAAGCAGAAATTGGTTCGGTCAAAAATTCGTCTCTCTTGTAGGTTGGTACTTTTATGGGAGATGTTATTGGACTGTTCAAGATCTCGTTGTCTAATCCAATGTTTGATTCTCCGTCAGACAATTTGGTTCTAGACTCCTGGTCTACAGTAATGCCATCTGCTTCATTGAATGCAGAAAGCAAGTTTTCAGTTGTAAATGCAATTTTTTTCTTAAACTCGGGCTGGATCTTTCTTAATCTCTTCTGGGTGTAGAGGAATTCTTCTATTTCCTTAAGTTTCTTGGAAGAGGTTGTATTGGAAACAGATTCAGAGGTTACCACATTTTGATTGTGTTCGTTTAAATCGTCTTCCTCGTCTGTAAGAGTGGTATGAGAAATATCTGCGTCAAGGCTGTTCCTTTCCGCTTCTTTTGCTAATCTTTGTTGTCTTTTAGTCTCTGCAAGCTTTTCAATTTTCTTTTGTCGATCTTCCTTAGAAAACGACGAATCTTCTTTAGTTATATGAACTTGACTTTCTTCTGAATCCTTATCGTTGACTGCCAATTCTCCCGAGTTTACAGGCAAGAGTTGAGTTTGGTCTTCGATTGAAAAACTCTCTTCGACCGCCAATTGGGGAAGTTTTTGAGTTTCAAGCTCGACATTATTCGAGTCTAATTGGGGCAATACTTGGGTAGCATCATTCACTATTATTTGAGTTGGAGTCAGAGCCATCAATGAAGATTTACTGAAATCCAACCCGGTCCATTGAGGAGTGAAATTCTGAGCATCAGAGTGACCGGTTCCTTTATATTGTGCCAACTTTTCCTTAACTCTATCAAACATGGCAATAGGCTGGGTTGCATCGTCATTAGCAGCTTTATTCCCTATTTCAGCTTCACTCCAATCATCATCTTGAGCTGAATTTGAGTCTTGTATGTCATCCAAGATCTGGGTGTCCAAGTTGACTTTATAGGTCGATCTACCTTTCTGTTCAAGATTATCTAGCAAGTCCATGATTACTATGTGTATGGATATTAAAATGTGGATGTATAGATGATAAATGTATAGATGTAGTTGTATAGGTGTAGTTTTATAGGTGTAGTTGTACAGATGTATAGATGTAGTTGTACAAATGTATAGATGTAGTTGTACAGATGTAGTTGTAGAGTTGTATCTTCTTCAATGAATAATTCTTCTGTCAGATCTCTCAAGCATAAAGAAAACAGACGCGGTTTTTGGCTGCAAAGGCCCAAGCGTGTTTTGTGACATCTCTGCTTAAATTTGTGTAAGCTTTTGAGAACAACAAAAGGTCCTGCATGGATCGGACCGGTAGCATCAAGAATTGACTCTGCACCCAAATTTTGAGATTAATTAGTGAGCCATTGATCGATCGGGAAAAACATAACCAACGAAGTTAGACGACTCACCACGCATCACATGAAACTGATTAAGAGTACAAGGGAAAGGAAATAATCCAGTGAATGTTAGTAGCCCAACACCTGGCTGCCAATATAAAAAGTGCCACGTGCAAATATCAGTGAGAAATACCCAACTATAACGGAACGAATAAGAAGGTTTGCTACTATAGGGTAGGTGTGCCTCTTGAAAATAAGCGATTCGTAATACTGGTAAATTATTTCCATAGAGATTGCTAACATAATATTGTCCACTTTACCCTAATCCTAACCCCAACAAATCTTTTCTATGTATATACAATCACAATCATTGGATCGTAATAGATATACTAACTACAGAAATACTACTATAACATCTACTATATAATATTCGGTAGGTTTTTCTAATTTCCTATTTTCTTCCACTAATTGCCTTTTTTCAATTGCCTATTCTTGCATTTGATATTGTTGTATTATCTTCTGCTACATGCTACACTTCTACCCACTTTAGGTCCCCACCAATTTGGAAAAACGTTGTTGGCTCGAATCACATGCATACTTGAGATAGTTGATCAATAAGATTAAACCCGTACACCCACCTATTCTTACTCGTATAGACTAGATCCAAATGAGCCCACGTGATCTAACGAAACCAATTACGTCGGACAGATGAGAAAAAAAAATTTAAAAACTTTTCTGTGGCTTCAAACGATGCAAATATATATATAGCGGGCAACGCGTGCCACTTGATAAATTTACATCTTTCTCCCTTTCTCATCTTAAATCTTTTTTTTTGTCTTTCTTTGTGGTCGCTCAATTGTTCAAACTGATTTAGAAAGTTAATCAATTCTTGTAACGATAATCAATCCCACTTAAGTCAAATATATTATAAAAAAAAAATGTCTGACGCTGCTGTTGAAAAATTCTTCTTTACATCCGAATCTGTTGGTGAAGGTCACCCAGATAAGATCTGTGATCAAGTTTCAGATGCTATCTTAGATGCTTGTTTAGCAGTTGATCCACTTTCTAAAGTTGCTTGTGAAACCGCCGCTAAAACTGGTATGATTATGGTTTTCGGTGAAATCACTACCAAGGCTCAAGTTGATTTCCAAAAAGTTATCAGAGATACCATCAAACATATTGGTTACGACGATTCCGCTAAAGGTTTTGATTACAAGACTTGTAATGTTCTTGTCGCAATTGAACATCAATCTCCAGATATTGCTCAAGGTTTACATTATGAGAAAGCCCTTGAAGAATTAGGTGCTGGTGATCAAGGTATTATGTTTGGTTACGCTACCGATGAAACCGATGAAAAATTACCTCTCACCTTATTATTAGCTCATAAATTAAACGCTGAATTGGCTTCTGCTAGAAGATCTGGTGCTCTTGCTTGGTTAAGACCTGATACCAAGACCCAAGTCACTATCGAATATAAGAAAGAAGGTGGTGCTGTTGTTCCTCTTCGTGTTGATACCGTTGTCATTTCTACTCAACATGCTGAAGAAATCTCTACTGAAGATCTCAGAACCGAAATCCATTCTCATATTATTAAGAAAGTTATTCCAGAACACTTATTAGATGAAAACACTAAATATCACATCCAACCTTCTGGTAGATTCGTCATTGGTGGTCCACAAGGTGACGCCGGTGTTACCGGTAGAAAGATCATTGTTGATACTTACGGTGGTTGGGGTGCACACGGTGGAGGTGCTTTCTCAGGTAAGGATTTCTCTAAGGTTGATAGATCTGCTGCTTATGCTGCTAGATGGGTCGCCAAGTCTCTTGTTCATGCTGGACTCGCTAGACGTGCTCTTGTCCAATTCTCTTATGCCATTGGTGTTGCTGAACCATTATCTATCTATGTTGATACCTATGGTACTTCCAAATATTCATCTGATGAATTAGTCGCAATTGTCAGAAAGAACTTCGATTTAAGACCTGGTGTTATTGTCAAGGAATTGGATTTAGCTAGACCAATCTACTTCAAAACTGCTTCTTATGGTCATTTCACCAACCAAGAAAATACTTGGGAACAACCAAAGAAATTACACTTCTAAATGGTCAAAGAAGAAAAAAAGAATAGATAAAGAAGGAAAAAAGATAAAATATGCTACTTAATGATTAATGTACTGACTCAATTAGATTAGTATTGTCAACGCTCAACTCGTTGACTTTCTGTGTTATTATAGGGTTTCGACTCTAAGTTTTTTTTATATATGTTTTTGTTTTATGGTGAAATGATTTACATGATTTAAATGTTTACGTTTTGCTATTAAAAGTTTATGGTGAGTTTTTAATTCCGTGTTAATTAAGATGATTGTGTTTTTTTATTATAAGTTGTTTGGATAGAGTTTTTGCATTAATTGGGGTCCTCAACGGACGATTAAGTTACTTTTTTTTTTTTTTTTTTGAATATTGATTCTGTAATAAGGGTGGATAGAATAGTGTTTATGGCTGGTGGAAGATGATTAATATACAGTTTTAAGTCAAAATTAGATGTAGAAGTTGAGAGTACAGTTTTGAGTAATAAGTTGTGGAAGATGATTATACAGTTTTGAGTTACAATCAGAAGACATTTGGTATCGATCTAATTATATTCATACTACTATACAACAACTAAATCCACAGTAAAGAGATAACAGCTAAAGCTATGGTGAAGAGATAACAACAAAACTTTTGCTCAAGAGATGCACACCAACAACCACTACAGTGAAGAGATGCACATCAAACTCGAGATGCTTATTGCGGTAATATTCCCTTTTCTCTCTCTCTTTCATTCTCAAGTCCTAAAACTTTTATCTTGTTCGAGTTTGGATTGGATAATTGTGGAAACAATTTAAAATAACAAACATAAGCTATGGTGATACCAATGAATCCTCCAAATATTATATCAAAGAAATGGTGTCTATAATCTTGAGTTCTGGTTAAAGCAATATACACTGCTAACCCAACTGGTAAAACAGCTAAGAAATATTTGTAAAGTAAACTGTTGTTGGAGACAAGTTTAAACTGACCAATAATCCAAAATGAAAGATAAAGTAACCCAGAAAATGAAATTGAAGAATGACCAGAAGGAGTAGATTTTAAACCGTCAATCAAATACATTTCTCCCTTGGGAGCAGTACAGGCTTCAATACCAACTAATGATGAAGTATCAATTCCCTTTTTAATTCCACATCTTGCTAAAAAATCGGGCCTTGGTTTAGCTATCCAGATCTTAAGAAGATCAGTTACAACTCCGGTTATAGTGAATGACAAAAACAACCCTAGCAACGACACTGAAACTAGATTCAAAAAGTCAACTTTTGACAATTTATTTCTTGATTTTTGCACAAGCGAAACGAAAAAAATCGTTAATGCTGGAAGGATAACTGCTAATATATATAATAGATTATCTGTAATGGTTTCTTTATCGCTGAAAGGGTATTGGATATCGGGATTGTCTAATTGAAACTTTCTATTGAAAGGTTTAGCAGTCTCTGCTATAAGAAAGAAATATACCAAGAGTATACTGCCAAATATCCAATCGGGGAGGTAATATCTAAAGGTGGAAGTACTAGTGAACTGTTTAAGCATTGTAATGATAATTTGATAAGAAGCTATTATCAACTTTATAAAATATTGATAGATTAACTGAAATTCAAGGGGTATCCTCACAGTTGGCAATAACTTAAACCAAAATCGTTCAAGATCTTAACTGCGTTTAGTAATTTCCCTCCATTTTTCAAAATGGATATAAATTTTCTAATCTCTGAGCGCTTCTAATCGTTTTATAGTTTATGAATATCTCTATATAACATATGATGGAGCGATCTCCAATTGCCGTAAACTATTTCCAAAGCTTTACCTCTCCCCTAAATTGCGAGTGTTTAAATTGCATCATAATTTTGAAGCGAATATCAATTTAGTTTTATCTATAGAACAGGATCTTCATCAGAAATTGAAAATATATCTGGGTATCACCATCGCTTACAAAAATACCCAAATTAACTTACATCAGCAATATATTCAAATACGAAACAGAATGATTGAGCTCTGAAAAATATTTTGGAATTTAATTATTAATATATATATTATAAGATATGGATCATGCCAGCAATTGAAAAGAAGGGAAATTAAATTATGCACCGTTTACTTAAAATTTAAACTATTGTTTTAAGTCAGAATCATAAGATTCTTCTTGAGTAGCGGTAAATCTATCCTTACCTAATTTAGTTGTATCAATTTCACCATGGTACTTTTCAGAAATCTCTTCTAAAGTCATTCTCTTGGTTTCTGGAACTAAAAGGGTAGTACCAATTCCAAGCAACATGAATAAAGCGAAAATTTCCATAACATGTGGTAAGTAACAATTTTGATTATTGGCTGCACAATTGTGGTTAATTAAGGTACCAATACAAGTCTGAGCAATAATGGCTCCAACTTTACCGGAAGCAGCAGAAATACCATGAGCTGTAGATCTATATCTAGTTGGGAAAACTTCACCTGGAATAAGGAAAGTAGTGGTGTTTGGTCCAAAATTTTGGAAGAATTGACATAAAACGTAAAGTGCTAATAAACCATGACCATTGTTTTTCTTCAACTTGTTATAACCGAAACCAATACCACAGAAAAGAGCAGTCAAAATAATGAAACCACCAAGTTGAATTGGTTTTCTACCAACAATATCAACGGTAGCAACAGAGAACCAGTATCCTGGTAAAGAACCGGCACAGATTAAAATCAAATTACCGGCAGCAGTATTGTAAAGCTTCAAGTAAATATTCTTACTTGATGCATAACCAATGGTTTGCAAAATGACTGCGGTGTTCAAACCTAAACCATAGAAAGCAACATCCAAGAAGAACCAAGATAAAGCAGTACCAATCAAAATCTTACCATGCTTCCATTGACGGAAATGGGTCCAGAAATCTTTGAAAGATGCCTTTGGTGGAGCAATGTCTTGAGCATGAACATCAATCAAAGCTTCAGCATCTGCAACTTTGTGTAATTCATCATTTTCGTTAACATCAAGAGAATAACGAGGAGATTCAGCAATAGTTAATCTATAGTAAAGAGCAATACAACCTGGAACGCAACCGAAACCGATTAAAACTCTCCACATTTGATCGTTTGCTTTAACACATTTACCTACACATTGAGCAGCTGATTGAGCGAATTCTAAATCATCTCTGTAGCCAGCGACAAGAATAATGGTGACAATACCAGCAAGTAATTGACCAAGTCCTTGATTGGAGAAAACTGCTGACATAATGGCACCTCTCCATTTGGTAGTGGAGAATTCAGAAGAGATAATTGAAGATAAAGGATAATCACCACCAATACCAACTCCCATTACAATTCTTAAAGTAACAAAAATAGCAGTAAAGTTAACAGCTGGTGATTCACCAAGACAACATTGAAGAACACAAGCACAGATCATAACAATCAATTCAATACCATAAATAGCCTTACGACCAAAATGATCAGCTGAAATACCAAAAGAAACTTGGCCAATAACGGTACCAACTGAAGTGGAAACTTTAATAAGGGTAGTAGTAGAGGATGGCATTTTACCTTTCCAGTAAACGTATGATAACATAGTAACACCTAAATTGATAGCGAAAATATCATAGGAATCGGTAAGGAAACCAACACCAGCAATTAAAATCATCTTCGCCTGAGTCCATCCAAATCCAGACTTATCAATATCTTCTAAAGCAAGTCTTCTTCTTTCGAGAGGATCTTCAACATGGGCATACTTTCCAATATAATCCTTGAAGGCAGTTTTTCCACCAGATTGGGAAACTTCATGAGGAGAAAGATCTTTAATTTCAGACATCTTTGACTATGAATATTCTGTGGGATAGATTTTCTAAAAAAATGTTTGTTTTTTTCTTGGTTATCTGACAAAGAAAGAAGAATCTTTTGTAATTATATGAAACCAAGTGGTAGTCTTCCAGATTTATACAAAAAAAAATTAATTTAACAATACGGGTGAAATACAAAGGGCACAATTTGAGTGTAATTCATTAGTTAATAAGTGTCTCGTGGGCTTGGCTTCGTTAAATTAATGCATATATTATTGAATCGGTGCGGCGCTGAAAAAATGCAGACAAAATGCCAAATTGAAAAATGAACTCTGACTGAAGGAGAAACTTTAGCTACCAGACCCTTCAACAGAGTACTAAAGTGTTTACTCTCTTTGGTTTTGAAATTTCCCTTTGAGAATAACAAGGCTAGCTATTTGACAAAGGGGTTGAAAAACGAGGTCTTTTAATAATGAGAATATTTGAATAAACAAACAGGTTTGGAACCATCCTGTGACAATGTAACAGATTACAATTTGATTTCAACTTTTTTTTTTTCTGCTAAGATGCTACCGCTTCTTGTCACTTTACTACGGTAGACCCACATGGTATGTTAAGAGTTCAAGTAATTGGTAGTTCACTACTCTTCTCCCCCCCGTGTTTGGGATCCGATGAAATGAGTTGATTCGGTATTTAGTCATTTTGAACTGCCGTGAAGAATTTCTTTTTGTCGAATGAGCCTCATCGATTGACTGATATTCAAACACTTAGCTTTTAATATCCCAATGTTTACTAGCGGTGAGCCGCTCAAACGGATGCTTTAACATTAGTCTATCGTAAGCATTTCATTACTAATGGATAAGGACGAATCGTCTATACTTGAAAATGCACGCCGTTTTGCAATCTCCATCATATCAGATGTAATTGTTTATTACAGTAGGACTGATTTCGCCGTACATTCGCCTCATTGTACGACACTAATTCTCCATTTTATGCTTATTTTTTGAAAGGCTGCCTAAGAAAGGTCTCATGTACATTAAGTGCTTCACAAGTTGTTTGTCTAATACAGTTTGAAATCGTCACTTAAAACAGTGTGACTACATATGATTCCAAACGTGTTGAATAAGGATTTGGGAATTCAGCAACCACTCAGAATCTGGTCCTAGTTATATATGACTACAATGCGTTGTCACCCCATATTTTTCATTGAACTCAGAACGTCTTAACGTCAAAACTCTAATTCCTGTCAATTTTTCTTGACTTTTCATTACAAGAAGTTATCCTAAAAAAAGTCTTGAATCTTTATCGTTGGGATCCTTACAGGTGCAGTAAAGCTTCAACTACGTTATCTATGTAACACTCTATCTCATATTAAGATTTGCACCCACGTGGGTCTCGTAAATATGCATGGTGCTTCTTCTTAAGGCAATATTATTTAGCTTGCATTGAGACGCATTACCTTAAATAGTTGATTAATTTTTAATCAATACCACGTTTGTGGTTTACACACGTCTCATCGAACCATTTAATAATGGCCCACGTGGTTCTAGTTAGTGGACTCTCGATTTTCAACTGTTTTTAATGGAGATATGATAGTCTACTATAATCATTTATTTTATTCATACATACTTTTTCATCTAAAAGAAGAATTTGGTGCGGCTGAGTGTCCCTTAAACAGATGTCCAGTATCAAATCAAAACTGAAAGAGAGCTTCAGGCTACTGTAATTGCAAGATATTTCTACTGTGATATCTTTGTTTCTATGTATGGTTCAACTTTTCGCTGAGTAAATGCGTAGCTGAAATCAACTTCTTACTCAAAAGCAAAAATTTTTATGACAACACAACTTTTAAATAAATGTCGAGTTGATGTAAAGATAACGTCCAGGTATTTCGAACATATCATGCCAAGATATATGACTCTTTCTATGCATTGGTGATGACTTGCTTTGTTTCTTCAATTTAATTGAAACTTTTCGGTGCATCATCCATTGTTAATTTTAAGTTCAATATTTGATCTGAACTTTTGCATTTCATTCTCACGCATGATCTTGGAATAGTCTGATGTGGCCCATATTGCTAATTCATAATCCAATTAGCAAATTGTTTTCTTGATAATTCAGGTCATAGTCAAGAGTAGAAATTTGTATGTGTAATCTCTTCCCTATTTGGTAACTTATTTGGTAAACTGTTATCTGCATAGACAATTTTTATTGCTTGAAAAGTCTAATAATTGAAATAGAAACTCAGAGAAGGCTCTGGTTAGAATTTATTAGTAAACTAGTAAATACACTAGTAATACAATCTTTTGACTGGTTTATCTGCAAAAAATCAAAAAATTATTGTAGTCGGGACACAAGAACTGACATCTAGTCTCGGTTGTATTTAATCATTCAACTAATATGAATCTGCATTATAATGTAGAGCATACAAACAGAGCCAGAGTGTTGTGACTAGAATGATAGTTCAAGAAAATAACTTGCAGTTCATTCTAATACTGGATAAGTCTTGGTGAGTATTTTTGCCAATTGCTTCATTGACAATTATTTCGAGCAGCTTCCTCCTGCTTGTTCTGAGTGTAATCGAGATCATTCCCGTTTGAAAAAAATCAGAGAATAATATCTTCTATTTGATGATATGTAATCAAATTTAAGATCCATTAACGAATCTATGAGATTATTATTCAGTGAGCAGTCTTGAAAGGTTGTTTCAGAATGAAAAGGGGAGCTAATGGTGTTGTGGAAACTGCCAAACGTCCTTTTATCCGATCAGCACACAAGGAACAAAGTCAATAGTATGTAATCACATTTATGAGCTGCATTCGAAAGCCAATTTAATTGACAAGAAAATTCTGGGATTTCCGTCCTAAGTTACCTATAATTCATTACTCTTCTGCAATTTCTTGTTTTTTATCACCACGATTCATAAGAAACTTATCACTATTCATGATTAAATAATAAATTGAAACCATCCCTAAGGCACAAAGTCCAGCCATCAATGATTAAGTACCGTCAATGCTCAGTTTATTATTCATCTTACTTAAGCAAGACAAAAATATAGCACTCATTCCACATCTGAAAAGGTTGTATAAGGAAGTTGCGGATCCGGATTGTTCAGAGTAAAGGTCAACCAATAAGTAACTGCACCAGTCAACGGATACATGACCGCTAAAGAGAGAAGAAATATCGCTACCAAAATGGGTGCTACATTGACTTGTTTATCGATACACCAACCAAAGACCAAATTTGCAAAAATTGCCAATAGTGCCGCCATGAAAAACATCCCCAATCTGGCTTTGATTATATTGAATGGCGGAGGTTCATTTAGCGGATTGGATTTTATGTTTTCATCATACGAACACTTCTGTCTCGTGTAAATATAATCGAGGAATTTTCTTGAAAATTAGGTGGCAATAATGGTAGCCACTCCAGCTGCAAAGAAACATAATCCAACTTTCAAAGTTGAATAATTATAGGATTGTTTTAATTACGTGGACATTGTAACTTGGGCCATATTCCAAGTAGCAAAAAGTATGGAAGTGGGCAAAAGAGCCAAAGTTACCTAAGGAGCACTAGTAAATTTAAATGCTGTAAGAGGGTTGAACTTAGTAGCAACCTTATGCTCCAAGGTGGTAGTCTCTTTAGTTAATCGTTTACCAAAATACCACAAGGCAGGTGGCCAGTGACAAAAGTTACTTGGATGAACACTTAAGTTACCAGTAACTGTTCTTCTAGTTTTTGGTAGTAAAACAAATACCAAGAAAGCTGACATTGCGTCAAAGGCAGCGCAGAACCAAAAGATAGCTCTACAACTATAGGCCGAAGCAACAACTGCCCCAAGGAAAGGAGCAACGGCAGAACCAATTAAAGTGAAACCATTAACTATTCCACCTATTCCACCTCTATCCTCTCTAGTTGTGATATCACCAACCACAGAAATACTTACGCTAATTGATAGGGAGACAAAAGTTGCTAGGAAACATCCCAAAAAATATCATTGGCCAGTATGCATAGCAAACCACCAATCCAACATTAGTTGCAACACCTCCTATTACTCCTAAAATAATCACTGGCCTTCTCCCAAAATAGTCTCCTGCACTGGAAGAGAATACTAGTGTAAGAGCCTGAAGTACGAGATATGCAGTTACGGTCAAATTTATTTGCTCCTTGGTGATATTGAACGCCTGCTCGATTTGCGTTAATGCAACCCAAAAGATAGGCATCCTACTAATGATTGCATTCCAGCAACAAAGTTCTTTTCACGCCTAGTTAAGATAGTATAGGGAATACGGGATACCCCAAATTTGTTAGTGCCATCTTCGTCAGGGAGTTTAAGGTCATCATCAACATCATGCTCTTTTCTTAGATTTCTATTAGCTGTAGCAGTATCAAAGTGAGATTGCGATTCATTCGAGATGCTCATAGAGGATTAGAAATTTCGCCAGGTACGAGCGTGATATCTACAAATAATTGCAATTTATTTAATGACTACTGCAATATACTACAATTGTTCAAATACTACGATTTGAAAGGGTTACTAAGAAAAAGAAGTCAAAATGAGAAAAATGAAGTGAAATTGTCTTATGTTTGATCGCTCTTTCTGCGATGCATTTAGGTGATTTCGGGTGACCTTTCCGCGGTCATCGCGCCAACTCTCTGGCGGTAAGCTGAATTATTTTACGAAATCTACCCATTCACCAAATGGTATTTTAGGTCTTTTGATCAACAAGTGTATGACAATGCAACAACAACATCCACCAACCACAGTGAACAGTCTTTTTTGGTGGACAGTGAGCCGTTTCCCCTGTTCTCTTACGCACCTTGCTTGACAATAATCGTGAAAGTTAATGTTGGCTATCTGACATTCTGCTCTAATTATTTTCACCTAATCTAGGTCGCTTCTCTTGCTCCTTTCAATTCATTTTTTCGGATACAGTTAGTAGCTTATTGTAGCAATTTAAACCACATTAGCGGTTACTGATCACGTGAGTTTCTAGAATCGGGATAGATCCCGCTATCTTCATAGGAACCACCAGGTGCAATCTATAGAAGATCCTCATACATTCGCACTCCCTATTCTCCTTATCCGTTCGCCCGCTTGAAAGCAAAACCACTCGAACCATACCAATGAAATCTACATGATAGCTGATTGCTGATTGCTATATTCTACCAGCAGGATATAAGCAAAACATCCCAGGTCCCCTCTTAAACCTCTTTATCTCCCTAAGTACTCAATCTTAATGCCATTTACCTTCTCCTCCATGCGGTGTTTAGGTCTAAGAACCTAAATATGAGAGTGTGTGAACAAAAAGAAATTCACAAACTTGAACTCGTATAAATTCAATACATGCAGGAATTCAGAGGCGCTGTCTTCGAAAACCCGAATTACTATTTTTGGATACACTTCCGTAACATCAGATATAAGAACAAATCTCAACAAACATCATAATGCTAAATCCCGGAGAGGTGATAGTTGTGCTTGATTGTCTCGGCCTTTACCGTTCTACATTATCCTTAGAGTTCAAGTGTTGTAAATGTGATTTATGGCGTGAATTGACATTGTAGTTGATCCTTTGTAAATGACTCTTCTGATAAATGCTCTTCCATCCCGCCGCGTCACGTGATAACGATAAACGTCCAAATTGAATATCCATTAGCCCGAATCGACAGTTTTCGGAAAAAATTATGTTACCATCAGTTGGACTTGTTAGTCATAGATTGAATGAAGATTGTGGCCAATATCGAAAGGGAAAGTTTGGCAGAAGCATTTACTTCTCAGTTTTTAGCTGCTTGGATATTGTTCACTGTCTAATCTCCATATGTGTTCCCCTCTTGCTTCAAAGTCCAACGTTGGGTGTGTAGCGACCTTTAACTGTCTCCTCTTTCATCTAAATCCGAGTCCGAAGTTTGGTTTTTCCTTCTCTCAAATATCTCAACTGAAGTTCCACATCAACACACCGTTCCTTAAAGGCGTTTTCGGGTGAATGGCGCGGAACAATTTTGCATCTTATGGCCATGGCGGCCCCCATCTACCCGTGAACAGAAGAGTATATAAGAAGGTGAAGATTCCTTATTCAATGAATGATATTAGTTTAGTTCATCATTAAGATATTACTACAATATTCTAATAAGCAAACAACAAATTAATTTTATATAAACTCATTAAAAATGCAAACTACCGTAACCGCTCCAGTTAACAAGATGTCAGCTCAAGAAAAAGAAGCACAAATTATGAAGGAAATCAGAGCTCTGACTGTCAAATTCGAATCTAAATATGAAGGTTCATTTTTAGGTGATATTTTTGGTATTGCTTTCAAAACTACTGCTTAAGTGTCTAAGCTCAAATTGTGGATGGTTTTATGGTTGATTTATAGAAGGGTTTTAAATAATCCAAATACATGTTTTAGTAATTGATTTTCAATGCAATGTAGTGATTTAGAGATTTGCGCATCTATGTCAAAATTGACAAAAACCTACCTATAAAGCAAAAGGCGAACGGAAGTAATGTACGATTACGGATTGTGCCAAATAATGAAGCTAGCCAAATTGAATAAGGAGTACTAGGTCTATTTTATTACTATTACTAGATACTGACACTGTTTTGGCAGCTCATGTCATTTACTTTACAACTGTCATTTTTGACTCAGAATTTCCTTTTCAATCTTCAGCCGCTGCTAGCGTCTTCGCGTTAGTTTCTTTTTTTTTCGAAGTTTGACTCTGTTGAGACGTTTTCACTCGGGACCCTATACCAAATTGTTTGTTCCATAATAAGCTGCACACGACATAACTGATAATACCATTGTCTACGATTGCACTTTCAATCGACTCCGACTCTTACTTTTTGGTTGAACCATCTGGAAATACCATCTCTGGGTCGAATTTCTCCATTGGAGTACTCAAAAATGCACCGATTAACTCTTATATATTGCAAGCTCCGATTACTACTGGCATATAGCATTGCAACATGTTGAACTTTTAGCCAGTCATCGTATATAGTTGGATGAACCATTTCCAATCCCATGTGGGGAGCTCCTCCAGCCTCTGTACCAAATACGTCTAGATACTTCAATTTTTTCAACTTCGACACTAGCCTTTTGATTTCGAATTGTTCGTGATTGGGGCTGATTCTTAAAGAAAATAAGTTTTCACAACGAATCAATTGGTCATAAATAACTGAATAGATTGGAATATTGAGATCGCAGAATGAATTTTCTTCGTGTATCTCAATTGATATCTTGGTTAACGTCTTGTATTTCATATTTGAAGTTAACGACCGGCCATATTCTTGAAAATAATCGTTAATATTATTATTGAACTGTTGCAATTTACTAGAATTGTATCTAATAATTAGATCAATCGAATCTAAATTGTTAGTAGGTAACAAATCTAGAAACTCTGGAACAGAATCTGTGTATGCCTCTCTATAGTCAATTAATAGATTTTGCAAATTCTTTAAAATTGGAGCAATATTAATTAAAAAGCTTGAGTTATTATTCGAATTGGAGTTGTTTCTATTATCATTGATATGGTTTCCACTTATTTGGTACTCGGAAATATTGATTAACTCCAAATCAACCAAATTCTCAAGACGTATAGAATTCATTAAATATTGTGACTCATGGATTTCCACTAAACAATTATTTAGCAGTAATGAGGTTAAATTATCACTTATAGAATTGAATTTAAAGACGGATGATATAACATTGAGATCCTGTGGCTTCAAATTAGAAGTGTTGCCATCATCTAATACTAAATCCCTGTAAGAATAGATCACTGAAAAACTTTTCAAATCAAATTTTGAAAGTTTCAAGCTATTTAGATCTATTTTCCTTTTGCATTCTCCAGACTTTTGATGTGGGTTATATCTGACCATAGAGGCTGAGTTTTCAAGTTGTTCGGAGTATTCAATATCATCAGGCTTCGGTGACAACATGTTACTGACAAGCTTTGATAAAACATTAGTAGTTTGAAATGGGAATATCTGAAAGTGTTTTAAGTTAGGAAAGCATAACTTTTTTGAATTTAAAACACTAAAATTGGAGTTATAAATATTGGATTTGATATTTATTGACAACTTGTGCAAGGCTTGGTTATTTGGAAGGATAGCTAAAAATAAAAGATCAAACCCTTCGTCTAACCAGGTTAGTTCTCTCAATTGAAACAAGGTTTCAAAAAATAAAGTTAAGGTCTTGTTTAATTCATGATCATGTATATTCAATGAGTCAGGAATATCAATGCACAGAATTGATTTGATGTGTGGGAAATAATTATTGTCAAATTGGTGATCACGATGACTAAACTTCTGGAATAAATTTATATAATTCCGGAAAAATTTCTTATAATTGTATGACGTTTTGATGTATGAGCAAGAGAATGGCTGTTTAGCGTCTAGATCCGATTTATTGAAAAATTTGTAGTCATACTCTTTGTTAAACTGGCTGAAGTTTTGATCGATGATTATATTTTGATATAATCTTGGTAAAGTCGATGTATATAGGTCACTGTTGACTCTTAAAAGATTTAAGCAATCAAACTGAGACAATTCATTTGCAATTTTGAATCTGATCTCTATCGGGAGTTTATCTAGTGATAGGGTGTGGTTACTATATATCTTCAGTGGCTTTTTATTGATCACTTTAGCGTTTAATGATAAGTCACTGACTGAATACTTGGAGAAATGATTCTCTTGAACCAAAGGCTTCTTGAAATAACCCACGGGCTCGTTAAACAGGGGTATGTTAGGCGGTTTCTCCAGGTTCTGATGTATGGACATTGTGAAGATTTTGTTTTAAATATAACGTATTGGTATAATGGCAATCCTGTATATGTTGTGAAGGTAAAATGTGGAGTCTAATCGTAACTGAATCACTTGAGACGGCTGAGAGATAATGGACAAAACTGTGGATGATGAGCAGGGAACAAGCAAATAATAACTCCAACTTATTAATATAATGCTATAATCAATGGAATTTCAGGAGAACTGTCTACAATATACATGTGTGAATGTATATGTGTAGAGAATTTGGTATCCGCAGGTGTTTAATATCATGGACGTGAAATTTAATAATCAGATACTTGATAATAATCACTTTAGAACGGAGTCACTTCAGAACGGAGTCATAAATGAACAAAGCAAAAATAAAGGAAAATAATTTTCCAGAATGCAAATATAGACTGAATATGAATCGAAAATTCTGGATTGAAATGAACCAATATCTTTTGGATTGTTACCACTTATGTTCGTAAGAGAGTCCCAAATCTTTTATCTCAATATCTTTATCTCCGTATTCAAGATCAGCTATTCTGATCATGTGATCTATTTACCACGGAGAAGAGCCCTCGCATAGCGTCCAACCATTATCGTGAACCTACAAAGTAAAAGAGAGCCCAAGTCAACCAACCTCATATATAATTCTTACTAATACACAGAAATGTGGAATTACAATTTTATACACAATTTTCAATTTGTAAATGTTCTAAAGTGATGGGACCGTACATTTGAATATGTTTAGTTAGTGCAATACATATATGTAGGTTGTTTCTCAAGTAACAGACTGCCAATTATATATTGATTCTTATAGATTACATGTACTGCACATATTGATGTATTAACAAGGAGGTATGAGGGGAGAGAGTAACAACCGAAGCAGCGGCATTGCACCTCTCCATTGCTCGCTGTCTCCATTGCACACCTTCTCTCTGACACCCATCTTTATGCAAAATCCACCACGTTCAATTTGATCTCCGCCATCTGTATGCAGTGTGCCTCGTTTTTTGATATTTTCAAATGGCTCATGCTTGTCTGAAACAAAAACTAAAAACAACGGTAAATATCAGCAATCAATAGTTGTTGTTGTTGTTGTTAAATTTATTGATTCATTGCATTTGTCTGCTACTATTGTTACGTTTCAGTTTATACCGATTCATTCTACCATTTCAGCTTTTCTTTTGATCAATTTTTGCCAATGACAGAGGAATCACTTGATGAAAGGCTTACTCTAGAAGTCACTACTTTATCAACAAAGCTAGTGACGGCTGTAGCCAAACTGCTGGAACTTGAAGAGAAAATCCTTCACTTAAGAAGAGAGAACCAATTACTAAAATCGAAAACTGCCGAACTTCAAGATATTGAATCCAAATACAAGCTAATTGTACCTGAATATGAACAATTAACAACCAATTTGAAACAAAGTAATCAATCTCGAATCGAAGCAGAGAAGAAAATCACCGAGTTGGAAAACGAAGTCGAAGACTTGACCGCGTCACTTTTTGACGAAGCAAATAAAATGGTTAGTGATGCTTCAAGAGAAACATATAACTTCAAAATTAAAAATGGTAAACTCCAAGAAGAAATTCAAGAAAAGAACACAATCATTGAAAATCTTCAAGATCAGCTAACCGATTTAAAGCAGTTATTCTTTCAAATTGAAGATCAACAAAAGATAACAACCAATTCCAGTAGAAATGGGACCCCGAATCTTGATTTCAAACAATCCGATACTAGTGTGAAAAAAGTTGACATTGAAAAAAACACTTCATCATTATCATTAACAAAATCAAATGAAGAACATGATTCACAAAACTTATTATATCAACAACAAATTAGTGAACTTATTTACTCGCCAACAATAAGTGCTATCAGGTTTGACCTAAGTGAATATCATCAAGATTTTAAACCATTTATATATACCATTACTAAACCTACTTTCACCATTGATTTACCAAATCTCAAAGGAATTAAATATTTCCGTAAGATTTGGAATGAAGAAATTGAAAATAGTATTATTAATGTTCCAAATCCTTCAAATTTTATAAACAGGTGGCAGAAGGGTAAGAATTTCTGGAATTTGATTGTAGAGGGGAAAGCGATCATCGAACCAATTAGTGGAGTCAATGAAACTTATAAATTGACATACAGAAGAAATAGTAGTATTATCAATGATTCAGAACAATTAAACCATGTTCATCAACAGCCAATAGCCACCAAAGAACCATGCAGTTTTTGTGGAGAACATCAAGATGATATTTTAGAACATGCAAGGTTGTATTCTTTGAAACTACTTAATCCAGATTATATTGCACCCTCAGGTTTGACCAACGTCAACCATAATGGCAATAGCTCTACTCCAACTTCTGCTTCCAGTTCTTCTAATTCAAGTTCCCATTCTCATGCGTCTACAGAACAAGAGGAAGTGCTTGCAAGTTATCCGTTATGTAACTATTGTTTAATCAAATTAAGGAACATTTGTGAATTCTTTGCTAAAATACGACTTATTAATTCTAACGTCTTCAAATTAACTCAACCTTCAAATGTTTGTAATGATTTCCATTCAAATTCTCCTCCAGTATTAAGTCAAACTAATAGGTTCAACAGATTTATGAGTGAAACGACCAACAATATAAATGAAAATCAAAAGAAGATTGAACAATTAAGAGTATTTCCAACCAATATAGATGAGAGAAAAGAAGAGGCTAAACTAATGAAAATTTATGTTATGTTAATTCTGATCAGAGCCAAAATATTTTGGAGTAAGATTGGATATTGGGATAGTCCAGATAATTTTGTGGATTCAAACCTTGATGAAATAAACTCCGAAGCATTTCTACAAATTATGAGAAACAGTGATATAAATCAAATTCATAAAGTTGACTCTGAACAAAGTGAGAAAGCACAAGTTGAAAAGATGGCCTTAGTGAATGAGAAGCATGGCAATATCTTAAATGCTGATATAATTCCAATAAAAGAGAAAACATCAAGTGATTCAATAGAGAGTGTTGATCCAGCACAAGAAATTTCGGTACCAAAGGTTCAAACGAACAAAAATAATGCTATAAGGCAGAGAATTGAAAATTTGAACCTAATTTCAGAAGACAAGGATAGTCAGAGTTCCAAAAAAATGCCATTAAAACTAGTTTCTAAGACTTCAGGAACACAATATAATGGTACAAGAGAATCAGACAATGAATTCAATACCCTGGTTACTGCGTCTTTGAAAAATTCAGCAAGTACTGAAACATATGCAGTACTTATCAATAGCAATGAGGAGGATGAGGAAGAGTTTGCAGATACATCGGAAGAATTTATCTCTACTTCAGCGCAAGCAGAGACAAAGGGGTCCCTTCAAAGAAAGAAGTCCCTGTCTAAGCAATTCAAGAAAAAGATCAATAATGATCTTGATAAGACATTAACGATGCTTCAAGAAAGTCTTGAAGGTAATTGAGGTATACAAATATTTAGGAGTGTATTTATTTATTGTGAGAGAGATTTAGAGATGGAATGGCGAGAGAGAGACATTGGGAATATAGAATACCTATATTTATGTGTAGGTAAGTTGCAATAGAGTTGCAATTGAGTTGCAATTCTGTTGCAGTTGAGTTACAAGTGAGTCACAGATTCGCTAGATGTTCGGAACAAGTTTGTAACAAAAAAGTATGAGAATGTGAGACTCAACTTCAATCCGCTCCGCTCGGGCCACTTCGTGGAGACTCCTACGGAGAGCTGCTCCCTTCGGGAGACCTAGCAGTTGGTGACTCTTGTTTCTCTCGAGCGTAGCGAGCCAAGCACCACGCAGAGGCTCACCGCTAGCAGCGGAACAAGTTGGTAACTTCTCTCCAGATTGCTGAAAAATTTCTCACATACAAGCAGTAAAATATGAGGATAAGGATACCTTGACACATAAACAATCTACACAAGTATAATACAAACTATCAATGCCCTTACTATTCACCAATTTCATTACTTGTAAACCCCTGTAAACCCCTGTAAATACCCGTAAACATTCTCTTAATATGCATAACTGGATGTGGACAGCCTGTAATCTTTCTGTTCGATTAGATTGTCATATGGTGTGATGTGGTCACCTGACCATTAAGCAATCGCGGGGAGTCTGCTTGCAGCAATGAGAATTCCAGCAAGAGACAGATAAACTGCACTAAACAAATGCTACAATGTGAACAATATAGAATCTTTGAGATGAAGAAAAGTTAGAAGTTTACCTAGATAATGTTCTTCCGTTTCCATCTTCTGTTCTTCATTTTTCTTTTTATTTTTCAAGGTGTTTTGCTTGTATTCGTAATTGCCTAAAGGGTTCCGGGATCTAATAGCACATCAGCCATGAAACAGAAATGATACAAAAGTCACTTCTGAAACATCTGTGATTGTTCTGCCATCATGCAGGACGCGTCAATAAGTGCCATAAAAAAGAATAAAATAAAATTTTGGACTCAAAATGGATATTGTGCTGGTTTAATTGGAAAACTGCGGATGTAGACGAGTTATAGTGAACTTGAATTGACTGCTCGATGCAAACCCATAGGTGTCATTGTTTCGAAGTTCGACTGATACGGTTTCCAGGTTGCTATACTTATAACCAAATTGCTTTGGGATTTTTCTGATTCCATATCCCACAGAAAATATTTGTCTTATCTAACGTCTTGGGATTTACAGTTGCGTTCTTCAACTGTGAGCAAAAGTTTCGCTAATATTCTTAAGAGACTGCATATTTGCGCACCTCAAATCTTTCACGAACTTGTGTAACTTAAACCAAAATAAAGAACAAACTACCTATTGGGTTTTTTTTTCCAGTTCATTCCAAAACATTTTGAAGATACTTTGACCCTGCATTAGTTCTCAAATAACTCTATGAGACGAAGACCGGCGGATCCACTGCTTCAGTCGGGTCTTAACCCGCAAATCACAGATGATTTGAATAATTCCCGTGCTTACAATGCTATACAAATCAATGGAGGAAGCGGAAGAAACGCTTCTATGAATGAATACAACTTAGGAGCCAATTCCAATACAAACTCCAATTCGGCCTCCAATTCGGCTTCTAATTTGGTCTCCAATTCGGCTTCCAATTCAGCCTCCAATTCTAAAGGTCGTAGGATTTCAACAAGCTCGATATTCTCGTCCAGGAAATCTAAAGCCCATAGTCCCAATGCTATAAATGATTCAAATAGTGATGCATCACTGATTGATTCAGGTAGTATTTTAAGTGGGGGCCATTCCATTGGTAACAATTCTAACACCAATAGCAATAACACGGTTATTGGATATCCTTATCCTTCTTCTGCTGCAGCTGCAGCTGCTTCCTCAGCAACACCAAATCCTTCTAGAAGAAATCCCAGCTCTGCATCGGTTATATCCTTGAATTCTACTCATACCAATTCAAGTTTTAATAATCAATCTTCTAGATCAAATATAATACCATCATCTCAAATTACAAACTCGACCCATTCACGTCAGGCATCAACTTATAGCATAACGAAATCGACCAATTCTTCCCCAATCAAGCATAATCCATATAATTCCAATTCCAATTCCAATAGCAATCCATACAACACCAATAATAGTCATCATAATATTCATAGCATAAATTCATCATCAAATAGTGGTAATATCAATAGTAATAACCTCTATGAGCTGAAATCAAGATCTGCATCATCAGTTCTAAATAGAAAAGGTGCCCACATTTCTATTTCAAGACCTTCCCTATCACTTACAAATACCAATGATACACTTGGATCTTCTTCGAATTCCACCTTAAATGGTGGCCTGGTAGGTTTTTTTCTTGAGAAGCCCAATCTGGTGTATGAAATTGATAGAATGTTCAGAGAACTAATGGATAAAAGAGATTTCAGATCTCTCCCACCGCAAGCAAAGCAAGAAATGGTCAATTACAACCCGGACAAGAAATGGATGCTTATATATCAAGATGCTTTGACTGAGCATAAGAAATATGAAAGAGTGATGAACAATAAAGAGGAAATTTCTACCCCGGAATTTTATTCTTATAAATTAAGATCTCTTTCTATAACTTCACAGCAATTGAAAAACTTGTGGGTTTCGTTGAGAACTGAACCAATAGATTGGGTAAGAGAGTTTATTTTTGATTTCCAAGGTGACACTGTCATATCCAATTACTTGATAAACTTACAAAAAAAAATCGATGAATCGAACATTGATGATATAAATCATGACTATTTCGATAAAGAATTTAATACTTTGAAAGCATTGAAATGCATGATGAATCAAAAATTAGGTGCTGAAAGAATAAGGAATGAGATTAACTTATATATCAATGCAATATCTGGTTCGTTATTATCTCCAAGAATTCTCACCAGAAAGATTGCTACTGAATCCTTAACGTTCATGATTGTATATTATAGTCACAATGATGGTGATTTACAGGGTAAATATCACCAGGTGTTGAGAGCACTTGATCAAATACCGATTAAACCATATTATGAATTCGAATCTTCAGCCTCAAAGCAATCGCATAAAAGAAAATTGGTTAGAAAACCTCCAACTCCCCAATCTTTCAAACGATTTGAATTATGGCTCAAATTGGTTGCTAAGACAATTGATAGTCGAGGGAAATATATGAACTCACTAGTCGGTGCTAGCGATGAATTGAAATCGGCTCATGCTGGCTCTTCTGGTAGTGCTAGTGGACAGTTGGAAAATCATTTATTGGAATATTGTCTTAGTACAATGCTTTTGATAAACACTATAATACAATATGGGGTTGATTACAGAGTAAGAATTCATTTAAGAGCTCAGTTTATTGCATCTGGCCTTGAAAATATCATTGAAAAGTTCATGGAGCTAAATTATGACAATTTAAATCAGCAAATTTCTACATATTATTCGTTGTCAGACAATGATGAAGAAGAATTGAGAAGCAGAGAAGAAGTGGACGAAAATGTAGACTTCAACAATCCTGTTGAATTAATTCAATCATTATGGGGTAAAGTGAAAAATAGTGAAGCCCAAGGATTCTTCTTGAGTGCTATCCAGCATTTATATTTGAACCAAAGTGAAAAGCGAGAGAACTCAGAAGAATTGACCAGAAGTTTAAGATTAGTTGATGGTTTGATACAAAATGTAACCATGGCTCATACAACCAATGACGATTCGGCTGTTGGAATTGCTATCAATAGATTATTCTCCAGTTTAAACACTGATGATATGTATCGGAAAGCACTTGAAGAAGTAAAGGTGTATAAAAAGAAGGCGGAACAGGCAATAACGGAAAAGGAAGAAATGTCACGGCAACTTTCGATTGGATCTGATGGATTGATTTCTAATTTAACCAACGAAATTAAGGAACAAGAAAATATTTTACGTAGAACAAGAAGACTTAATGAAGAAATGTCAATTGAATTGGAAGAGTTGAAAAAGAAACATCTTTTGGAGAAACAAGAACAGGAATTGGAAATGAGAGAGTTGTTAATAATGTTGAATAGTAACGATGCTTCTATAACTGGTACTCAACGTGGTAATGGTAAGACAACGGTTCAAATCCGAACTAATAATGAAAATTTAGTTAAGAAATTACAGAAACAGATTCATAGAAGAAAAGCAGAATACAAACTTGATAATCGACAGTTTGGTACACAAGTAGAGCCAAGCTCAAGGTTAAGGGCTTTAAGAGAACAGATGGGAGATATTGAAAATATGGCTAGAGAATTGGAGATGACAGATTTTGAGAATTATACTGCTCCTTCCGAAAAGGAAGTTGTAGATGTTCCTCCAGCTGAAGCTGAATATAGTCAAGTGATAAGTGAGGAATCTTCTGACTACTATTCTGAATCTGAGGAAGAACAAGTGCCGATTATTATACCAGTTCCAAAGGGTACTCCAAGACCTTGTCGTGAAGATGATTTAGAACTTTTAGATAATTTGAGAAAGAAATTATCTTCTCTTCAAAGTGAATCAAACGATATTATGAAGTTTAATAATAAGTCTATATATAATAAGCAAAAATTCTTGGCTATGGAAAGATTAAGGGATTTAGAAAACAACTTTAAGGATATCAATATTGATTTCAGTTCAGAAACTGAAGAATATGAAGTCGGATACGTGGATCCTATCATAAAGGCTAAAATTCAAGAAGAGCTCAATGAGGTTGAACGATTGAAGACGGAATTAGAAGCCAAGTTATCCTCTCTTGACAAATCTAAGTCTTCAAGAAGTAGTAAACGTAACTCTAGGTTAGTCAGTGGTGAAAATGTGCTTGCAAAACTAGAACAGAAATACTCTACTGGCAAAATTCAAACTGTAAGTGCTGATGTCACATCTAGCTCTGGCACCAACAAGGAATATAAGAATAATCGCAAGACTACTATTGGAGGTATGGATCCTAAGTTCTTAAAAGAGTTGAACGCAAAGGTTAGCAAGACCGCTCCTATATCCGGAATAGAAGAGGAAGATGAAGGTGAAGATGAAGATGAAGACGATCTCCATGTTGGTAAGAACCAAGTTAATATCGAGAAAGAGACTCTGAAAGTTCCAAACAAATCTACTTCTGTTGAAGATACGAATTCAACAAATGGAGCTCCTCCACCTGCACCACCACCTCCTCCTCCTCCTCCTCCTCCTCCTCCTCCAATATTTTCTCCAGGTTCTTCAGCAGCTACTCCACTTCATCCTCCACCACCTCCACCACCGCCTCCATTTGGTATGTCTGGTTCTCCTCCTCCTCCTCCTCCTCCTCCTCCTCCACCACCACCTCCACTCCCACCACTACTTCCATCTTCCAGATATGCTCCTAAGACTCAAGACGCACTTTCTGTCAGTATCCCAGGACCATTTGATCTGTATCCAAGACCGAAGAAGAAGTTGAAGCAGTTGCATTGGGAAAAAATTGATGGAAATACCAGTAATTCATTTTGGAAAGATACCCAAACAAGCATTGTTGCCAATGATTTGATGTCGAAGGGTGTTTTCGATGAAATCGAAGTAATCTTTGCTGCAAAGGAAATCAAAAGGTTAGCCACTAAAAAGAAAGAGGACATTGATAAACTTACTTTCTTATCAAGAGATGTTGCTCAACAGTTCGGTATCAATTTGCATTCATTTAATGGTATCTCCGACGAGGATTTGGTTCGTAAAGTATTGAATTGTGATCAAGATGTAATCTCCAACCAGCCTGTTTTGGAATTCTTTGGTAAAGAAGATATTGTTGAAATTTCAAACAGTTTAGCAAGAAACTTTGAACCTTATGCCACCGATTATGCTGGTGGGGAGATATCCAAACCTGATAAGGATCCTAATGAGTTACAAAGACCTGACAGAGTGTATTTGGAATTAATGTACAATTTACAGCATTATTGGAAATCTAGAATAAGAGCATTAAAGGTGGTGACAAATTATCAAAAGGACTATGAAGAATTAGTGGTGAAATTGCGCTCAATTGATGAAGCTGTGGAAAGCATAAAGAAATCGAAGCACTTGAGAAGTGTTTTCGATATTATCTTAGCAGTTGGTAATTATATGAATGATACTACCAAGCAAGCCCACGGTTTCAAGCTTAGTTCGTTGCAGAGATTAGGGTTTATGAAAGATGATAAGAATAGTATGTCGTTTCTTCATTACGTTGAAAAAATTATTCGTGCTCAATATCCTGAACTTCTAGAATTTATGAATGAAATTTCAAAATGTATTGAAATCTCTAAATTTTCAATTGAACTTATATCTTCCGATTGCAAAGATTTCGCTCAGTCAATTAAGAACGTACAAAGTTCTATTGATGTTGGAAACTTGAGCGACATGACCAAGTTCCACCCTGAAGAGAAAGTCTTGAAAATCGTATTGCCAACCTTGCCAAAGGCTAAGAAGAAAGGAGAATTGTTAATCGACCAATCTAACTACACGTTGAAAGAATTTGACAAGTTAATGAGATACTTTGGTGAAGATCCAACTGATTCATTTGCTAGAAATTCATTCATGAGTAAATTTGCTAATTTCATTGCTGAGTTTAAAAGATCTTCTGTGGAAAACATAAAGCGTGAAGAAGAATTGAGAATATATGAACAAAGAAAGAGGCTTCTCGATCCTCCGAAGAAACCCTTGTCTAAGAAAAAGGATTCAGAAGAAGCAGAAGATGAAGATGATGATAGCGATGTAATGGATACATTATTAGAGAAGTTGAAAGCTGCTGGTCCTCCTATAGGAGAGTCAACTTCGGCGAGAAAACGTGCTCTTATGCGGAAACATTTACTTGAAAACAAAAAATCAAGTAGTCTACACAGCTTATTAAGTGATTCTCATGAGGATGGCCTTCAGAGTCTTACCCAGTCCACAGCAATGGCTGAGTCTGATAATGGTTCATCGCTATCCGTTTCAATACCAGATTCAAATTCTACAACAACAACAACTAATACTGCTACTGCTGAATCTGCTAAGGATCCAGCATTGCTGATGTCTCCTATTTCACCATCTGATCTCACACCCGCCGAACAAGAAGGTGATATTGGAAATAGAGCTAGAAGCTTACTCCAGGAATTGAGAGGTGCTAGTAATGAACCAGTGAAGAATGGAGACAATGTGAGTGCAAAGTTAAGACTGCAACGTCTTAGAAAGAAAACGTCGGTAATTGAAATAGAAGAGGAAGAATCCAACTTACATACTCTTGAAGGGAATGATGATGAGAATTGAAAATTGAATGTATACTATTCCCCCAAATTCTATAGCATATGATACATAATATATATACTTTAAGTTAAGCGGGCTTCAAATAGTGGTGCTAGTGGAATTTTCCATAGCAAAAGTCTCCAAATCAAAGTCAAGAATGGACCCTTTATTCTCTTTATAATAGAAATACGGTTTGTATAGAGAGAACAATCCTTTACCATTCAATTTATCGGTAAATGGAAGGTTTAATTCATTTGTAGAGTCAAGAACTTTCTGGCCGTGCAACTCCTGGATGCACGTCACTTCCCCATTGACCCCAATACATAAGATTCTGGTCTGGTCTTGAGCTACTTTTCCCTCTTGCTGTAGGCCCTGCATCCAAATACTTTTGAACCTGGTCGAATACACTCTAGCAATGCTGGGTATCTTGAAGTTTAGCTTGCTATACAACACATCATCTCTGGTATCCATCACTAGGATAGAACAGTGTAACTTGTCGGAAACCACTATTTGATTACCCAACTTGGCTTCATTTACCAAGCTTTTCGGCGATGGGTCTCTTGCTATCAATTGCAAACTTTCCGATCCAAACCCGTCTGAATTTATAAACTTGAACTTATAAACTGAGTCCAATCTGGTTGTAACTAAGATTTCATCGGTGCCAGTAA
Organism: Chernovozyma aurita; assembly: GCA_030566905.1. Classification (NCBI taxonomy): domain Eukaryota; kingdom Fungi; phylum Ascomycota; class Pichiomycetes; order Serinales; family Debaryomycetaceae; genus Chernovozyma; species Chernovozyma aurita. The sequence goes on from JAKUBO010000014.1 coordinate 42,863, forward strand.
CGAAACATGAAACGATCGAACTGGACAATTTTGCTAGCGAATTCACAGGATTCAATCTTCTTTCCTCTGTGTTGTAACTGGTGGTATTGATGGAAGATCCACTGGCAAATAAAATGCTAGAGTTAATTTGCTGAATACAAGTTATTGGTTCTTTCCATTCAAATGAATTCAATTCTGTAACTGCCACTATCGGGGTTTTATCATACTGACTTTGAATTGAAATATCCAAAATCTTGAGCGATCCTTTTGTTCCATCAACTGAAAACCCAACCAATAACTTCTTTGATATTCTATCATCCTGTCGCTTTATAGACCATATGCTTATACAAGTAGGATATTCCGATTCTTCCATAATCGAGTTCTCTTCAATCAACCTATTTTTATTGTATTCTACATGTTTCAATATTTTAAGCAGCTTTCTGTCAACAAATCTCAATCTTGACTTGGTTGTCTTTGAGTTGCATATCATGGTGAAGGTTGAAATAAAAGGCAAGTAGATCATTTTCTTCGCAGGTTCTCCAATATTTACATGTTTTGTATTTGATGATTTGGTAGTATGCACAGACCCCAAACTCAACCCATCTTCTCTAAGGAAGCCAAAAAATTTCTCTGTGGACTGGGACCTGTCTATTTCTTCTGGTTCTATCTCCACCATTGCTGAAATTGCTCTTTCCGTCATCTCATTGAAAAACACCTTTCGAGGAAATGGTGAATCATACAAATTTAGTAACCAAAGATTTCCAGATAGGATGAATAGTAGCTTTTGATCACCACGAACAGGACAAAATAGAACCGAAGTGTCACTAATTTTCAAGAACTGGGTGCATTTGAACGCATGGGACGAGTCTAATTCATATTTAATGAAGAACCCGTCTTTAGAGCCAATATATACGTATTCAATCTGATTTAAAGTATGGTGTAATATGTCGTGGGGAATCACAAACTGCTCATCAAACCCGTTCATCGAATTGTAAGGATTGAAATCAGTAAATGTGATTTGAGAATCTTTTGAAGAATTATCCAAATGATAAAACTTCAAGTAACCTTCGAAACTACCTAATGCAAATACCATTTCACCTTGAAGTTGTATTATTTTAGCCATTGAAGGCTCAAAATCAATGTGTGCAGATTTTACAAGTTGTGATATGTCCTGGAAAGTGTAATTCACGTTGTAGGCAATCTTCTCATAGTCAATGCGGATCACTTCCAAAAAGATATTGGAACAGTCATCTTCCGATACCAATAACAAGTATGAGTTAACTAAATCGCTGAAAATGATCCACTTATTATTGAAAACGATAGTAATAGACTCGTCTAGCAAATTGCTCAAGGTTATTGAGTTCTGTGCTACCTGAATAAGTGAATCCTCAGTTACTTTCCCACAAATTAACGTAGGCTCGTCTAGCTTTATGCTTTCGGTTTCCAATTCTACCAACATATCCTCTTCGGTTTTTGCATCTTCAATATATTCAAAGATTCTTGTTTGAAACGCAAATGAAAAAATAAAATAATATTGTCCAGCCAATTCATGAAAGAATAATTTATCAGCTTTTCTCAAATCTGGAAATGATATGCCCATTCGGTTGGCATTATAGCCACTTCTAAGTTGAGTCAATCTTGTTCTTTTACCACTCCCAGTGAGTGTCCAGAGTTCTTGGTCAGTGTAGTTGATTAGATTTCTTTGTTTAAACGAATCAATTATCAGAACATCCAACAAAGGAGCCCAATTTTTGTAATCAGTAATTAATTTCGTTCTACTATAACTAGAAGGCTTCTCGGTTAACTTGCTTTCTTGCTCTGAATCAAACAACTTGTCGATGCAAACCTCTCTATTGGAACCTGTATCACAGCCAAATATAAGATTATATTCGGATTGAACTCTCTCGAAAGCAAAAACCGATATTGGATCTGAAATTCTAGCGATGGGTCTCATAGTAATAGACAGATTCTTCGTCACTAGCACTGAAAAAATAGTTCCGGTATCGGTAGCGATTAATACTTCATCAGTTTTATCGTTTGAAATCTCAGATATATTGGTATATGGACAGTAGTATGACGTTGGAAACGAAATATCAATTGGATACTGGAAAAAATCAAACTCGACTGAAATTATCTGATGGATGGAAACAATTGTTAGTTCATGTTCCGATACGAAAAGAAAACTTGCATTGTTTTTCAACGGGATTATGAGCATAGGAATGACAAAGCTATTATTCAATGGTAAAGTGTTCTTTATCAACTTTCCTTCTATTAGTTCGTGTGCATTCCACTCATACAAATTTAATTCCACTCGTCTATAATTGGTAAATACCAAAGTTAGAAACATAATGTGTGAATGATCAATACAATCCAATAGCGGTTCGGCAAAACAAGCATTTAGTATGACTCCATCTACTGGTACGTTGGTGTGGGGACTAAATACCACGCCTGCGTCTGTCATTTGACTGTTGTAGATCCTAAAAGCATCACTTGCAGAAGTTGAAACTGCAGAAAGTCCCGATAAATGTGCATGTAGTGAATAACCAGAAGAATTCAACGCTGGTGACAGGAGATCACTTGATGTATCCCACCATTGTACAATGAATGGCATAAACGTTAGGTTATCATTTTTTTGAGATTTAACTTGTAGTTCGTAATACTTATCGGTGAACTCTCGAGGCACAAGAAAAATTTTAATTAGGAATAAGAAACCAGATTTCAAAGAAAGTAAAAGGGTGTCCTCTGCTTGAATCCCGGTTTCTGGATCTTGAATTCCATTAATCATACAAGAAGATCGAATAGGAGCAGGTAATGGATATTCAATATCGGATACTAGAATCGATGTAATTTTAATAATAACTTTTATAGGGACCAAGTTAGGTTTCAGGTTATGGCCATTGGGTTCCTGGGTTGTTTCATTCAATCTTGAATCTGGTTTATTGGTTCTATCAGCTAATAAGTTGAAATCTTCATCATCGTCACTGAACGCATCCATTTGCGAGTCTTCTTTGGGCGCTAGGTACTGATCACTCTCATCTATTGAGTTGCTAGGAATGCCTCGAAATTTTTTGTCTATATCAACTGCAAATATTGGGAAGATATTGGTTATTATGGGGGAATGCAAAATGGTTTGTTTAACAAACTGACTTGTATCATCTTTCGGTATCAGTCCATTGTCAGTCGCAATTGATTTGAAGTTGGAATTCACATTCCTAAGATTCTGTTCCGCGGAGCTCGATTCCATTGCAATAATCAAGCTATATGTTTGTCAATCCTGTTCAATTGAGCATATATATGGCAGCTTTCTTATCAGTTTTTAGCTCAAACGGTACCAGATTGATTCATTCAGATCCCCTTTGAAAGATATATATATCTGACTGCATATAGGATAAGTAGTGCATGCAGGATACGTACATTCTACTTCCAATTTGGACTTCGTGCTGCCGCAAAGTCGATTTGGGTGCAAAACTGAAATGGACTTGGTTAGAGACAACACAACAAACAACATCAAAAAATAGTGAAAATAAGAGATTTGGAAGTTAACAGTTGTTTCAGTCTCTATGCGCCCATAATGATTTCTAAAACTTATAATGTCTATGGTATTACAGCCATAATTTCCCTTTCCGGTTTTCTTTTGGAGCTCGAATCTTCATCGCTAACTGCCTTTCTCTCTTCATCGCAATTCGATAGCTACTTTGGGTTTTTGGATCTTAGAGAGCAGAGCATGATTGCAGCTAGTAACTCGATTGGAGCAATTATTAAGTATTTGTTCTTTTGATTTTTGTTAAGAAATATGTATTACTGTTGTTTTGTTTTGTTTTGTTCAGTTGCTACTTGGTTCGGAGAAAAGCAGTTCAATGGTGTGACAATACTGTAACATTGCTGGACCAATACTGTAACCATACTGTAACATTGCTGTAACAATTCTGGAACAAGGCTGAAGGATAATGATAACGATACATACTTTCTCAATCATAATTCGAAACCAATGCTGTTACTAACCTATCAATTGGCTGTGTTGTGTGCGGGTCATATTGCAATATATTAGGCAATATAGTCACAGTCCAAAGTGCCTGTTTTTTATGGCTCGGAGGAACTTTATTGACAGTATTTCTGACCGATGTGTATATGGTAGTGTTAGCAAGAGTATTCAAAGGAGCCGCAATGGGGTTTATATCATCTCTATTGCCGGTTTACGTCGCTGAAGCACTCCCTGCAACAAAAAAAGGGAACTTCTTTGGCAATGGTGCAGTTGAGTTCCTCCTGTAGAACGCTATTACTCTTTTACATTGGTTACACATTCCAGTCGTATGTGATTGATGATTTTGCATTTAGATACACTTGGGCCATAGAAGCGATTCCAGCAATACTGTTATAGGTGTTGAGTTTCTTCTTACCAGAATCTCCAATCTGGTTTGCTTCAAAATCTAAATGGTTAGAGGCTGCCAAGGTGCTGGACAGATTAAGTGGTAAGCATACGTTCAAGACATGTAAAAGAGAAGACTTGGGCGATAAAAATTACGTATTATCAGCTTATACTTCAGAGCCAGATGTTAAAATTGGCTCTTATCCCAGTTTGTTCTCTAGAAAATATTGGAAGTATTCTTGCATTGGAGTAACCACTCAAGCATTTACTCAAGTCTCTGGAATTACGGCATTGATGTATTTTTTCGTCTACTTATGTGAAATATGTGGATTGGAAGGCGATACAAAAACTTAGACTGTCTCAGGTCAATACATCATATGGGGGGCTCTTCACTATATTTCCCATACTCTTAATCGATTCTTGTAGAAGAAAATATTCTTTGGTGTTTGGTTTTTTGTTTCTTGGAGTGTCATATTTCAGTATTTTGATTATCATCTTTATTTTCAAAAAGAATGTTGATATTTTAAATCTTAGCCCAATTTCACCCTTGAGGTCGAAATTAAAGGAGGAACCGGCTTCAGCAGTACTTGCTTTTTTCCTCTTTTCAGTGGCTATCTATTCTTCGTCTATACTGTGTCAGTTGGCTCTATATTGGTGAAATATTTCCAATTACGATTCGATCCAAGGGCTCATCTGTATGCATGGGTGTATCTTGGGTGTTGAATATGTGCTTAACTTTAACATTCCCATTTTTTCTACCATTTATCAAATATTGGATATTTGCTATTTTGTCAATTGTTTGTTTTATGGGATGTTTCATTACACGGAGGTTTCCTGAAACCAGAGATCTTAGTTACTGGGAACATGAGAAACTTTACAATTTCAACGACACTAAAAGACTAGTCTTTGAAGATCAGGGTGAACACTTAGGTTCAGATGCACCACTAGTTGCTAATAATGTGGCAGAATATGGTGAAAAGATGACTCCAGAAACCAATAATTTCATTTCCAACGGTGTCACTGATGATGTTTCAAACAAGTTTAAGTTCGAATAAGACGTTAAGGAACATTTAACTGATGCAGATAAACATGTTATGGCAGAACTTAAGAGATTGCCTAAGATTTCAGAACTTGGCTTTAGTGGATCCAATGAGTCCAACAATAATTCTACTGTCAGTGAAATAGCTACAGCAAAAAAAATCAAATCAAGAGGAATCAAGAACAGCAGTTTAGCAGGAATACAGACCTTGAACGATGTACAAGTAACCGATAATCACAAGGAAGCTGAGACATATACAGAGCATACCATTAGTAAAGTAAAACAAACGGACTCTATACTTACAAATAGAGAGCCAACACAAGATTCTCAGTTAATGAAGTCTGACTGTCGAGATTCCGATTCGTTCTATTCCAATGATTGGTTTTCACAAACCAAATCTGAATCAGACAGCGGAAAGAACAACAGAGATCAGGGTTCAAGTTTGGTAGAGTCAAGTCAAATAGAGTCTCCCAAGTCAATTAATCCTCAAAGATTGATGTCTTACGAACCTGTATCCTTTTTGGACAGAAATTCATCAAACGATGTTACCTTTCAGTACTCCGACCGAGCTTAGGAGCAAAATTTTGATGCGGTTCCTAAAGTCGTGAGCATACGACATAACGCTAGATATGGATCCAGTAGAAATAGTATGACTACAGTGTCTGGCTCTCGACTTGAGGTTGGGTTAATACCGGGAAATAAAAATAAGAAGCATAAAGGAAAGTGAAAAGGTTTGATAAAAAAATAGAATGATAATTACTTTACATTTGTTAGAGAAGTCTAGTTTAATATTGCAAGATTATCTATACCTTCATTAAAAGTAATTACTTTCTTTGAGATTTCGGAGAATTGAGAAAATTATTCGGTTCATGAATGAGTAAATGTGAATTAAAGTAATAGAAACAAAGTTCTAACAATACAACAAGCTGGACCTGATACAAAGAATCCTTCCACCTTAAAACAAAATCCATCATTTTTATAGTGAACTTCTTTACATCTGTTGCATTGATGTTGCATTGAAGCAGATGTATGGTAAGTGATCTTTGGGTGTTCGGTGCGCCAGAAATATGCTGCACTATATACAGGAAGAGTAATCATGTCAACTTATCCACTCTATCCACTCCCGATTTAGAGCCGAGAGGCAATAATATACATGAGCCATTGGATTGTATATTATGATCTACATCATAGAATAGCATTGCAATATGTCTTATTCTAAAGTTGGTAATACCCAAGATGTAAGTATTGAGAGCTGCATTTATGCAAGTTGTGGATGAATTGAATGGACGACCCCAGGTAGGTCGCCAATATAGAAGAACAGTTACATTCAATTGACTTTCAAAGAACTTTATGATAACTTTAAGATTACTTATACTAACACATCTCAGACATCGTTAATTGATCAGGACGGTGATTTACTCGATTTTGACAGTATGTATTTTGTTACAGCGTGGATATAGAGATACCATTGATATATCCGTATATTTTACTAACCACTTTCTTTCTAGACTTATCAGGACAAGCATACGTAGAACCAGATGTTGTGCCAGAAATTCCTCAATCAGAAAGCTATGGAGGACAATATTCTTCTAATCCAGAACCGGAAATAGTAAAACCACAAATTCCAGTGATAAGTCAGAATAGTCACATGTTTCAAATCAACTTTTACAGAAAATTCTTCAATTTAGATACTGAAACGTTTTATCATAAATTTATGAGAGCATTAAATCCACTTAACAAGACATTTTCAGACGAAGAGAATGGAACATCAACTGAGTTGTATGGATTTATTTGGATTACTGGTACGCTTATCTTCCTCATGTTTGTGAGTTCTACCGGATCGAATATTATATCATCATATATACATGGAGACGGAGAAACCAAATATGAATACAAATTCGATTTGTTGTTACTTTCTATCTCCTTATTCTACGGTTATAACTTATTAGTTCCAGCTGCCCTTTATGCTATCACTTCATGGATCATTAAATTTCCTCATAGATTGCCGTTTCTAGAAGTCATTTCAATATATGGATATACAAATATCCTCTGGGTACCAATTACTTTGGTCAACTTCATAATTGCAATCTTTGTCAGCCAACAACATCAACTTTTATTAAATGTATTAAATTGGTCTATTGTACTTATCAGCGGAATTGTTACCGGAACCAGTAATTTGACTAAATTGAGTCCCATAATCCAAAAGAACTGTTTAACTTTGGCAGAGTCCAATCCTCAAATTGATTCCAAAAAATATCATTATGCACTCATTGGATTACTTGCGTTTAGTCATTTAATATTCACAATCATTGTTAAAATATCTTTCTTTGGAGTATTCAAATAAATCCCACTGAAAGAAAAACGCTTGAGTTTGAGATCTTAGTTGCGAATTCCTTAACCAATGCTTAATTGCACTACTATCAGTTACCATCTGCCGCTATTACTTGTTCGTTAAGCCCTAGAGCGAAAACTGAAAACAGAAATATGAATTGAACGTGCACACACCGAAACCTCCTTGGAATATAAAAATTTTCGTTTTTCCTCAATTTATGTTTTCATATATATATATATATATTAACTAATAAAGAATGAAGAGAATATAGTAGTATATAATCAATGTCTAATATTATTAAATATTATTCAAGATTATGGAATATACACATTGGATGAAAGGTATGTAATTATTTTAAAGAACAATCAGTATGATTTATTTATATTTGTTTGTAATAATTTCCATGTTTTGAAGTGTTTTTCCTTTAGATGGGCTAAGATTATTTGCATTTATACCAATTGTTCCAACCGAATTATCCGTGTTGACAACTGCACTATCGTTAAGTTTCAGCCTTGTATGAGCCCATCTAAAATCATTCTAAATTTAGATTGTTATCATTTAAAGTCATTATGTGAATGTTCTTTTTTTCCTTTCTTTTCGGAGCAAAATTCTAACAAATCTAGGTATGTTCAACAACAAAATTTAGAGAAATTTCATTTGCTTGATGTTTAAATGAGGATAGTCGTGACCGGGCGGACATATTCTCTTCTTTGCCCCTCTTTGTACAATTAAGAGAGGAGTCGCAGTTCTGTGTACATTTTTTGAGTTGCTGGTGTAGAAGAGTTGATGATAGGTCTTTTAGCTGATTAACAACATAACACTAAATGTGTGAATGAAAGGTGAAGAAATGGAACGTTTTTTTTTGTTTCAGTTTACTAACATACAGGATTCATAAATAGTGTATAATTCAGAATCTTCCTGTGATAGACTATACTCAAATTATTTGTATGATGATCACAACCATATTCACACTGTACGAGAAGTTACGCTTCACTGACTACAAAACACCAAAACTGATTTAATGAATCTGATTATAATTTGAGTATACGTTTTGAGATGAAGCGATATTTAGTAATGAACATTGATCATACTTATAAAGACTGTATATTAAAATAATAGGAATATTGAAGAGAAAAAAAGCAATAAAATAGAGCACATTTCAATAAACATGCTGTAGTCAAAGCATCAATGTAGTTTCAAGCTTGTGCAATCGTATCTTAGGGTATCAAATTCTATAGATCTGTTCATCAGGTATTGCCGTAGCTTCATTAATTATGCTACTATGATAGGCGCTGGTAACCAGAAAAATTAGAGAAGCTCGATTTTCTGGGTTGTTATGCAGGATTGAAAAATTACAAAATCGCATCAGTTTGTATTTTGAAGGCATGCAAAGAAAACATTCGGTTATACCGACAGTTAAATATACATTGTATTAATAGCATTTACAAGAATAATGAGGGGGTTAGGAGGCATATTGCGACACAGATTGATATCAGAAAACTTAAGGGTGTCTAGAATATCAAATAGACTATTACGACATAGAATCCAATACTCATTTGTCTCAACTTCCATAAGGTCATATAAAAGTTCATCAATTCAGCATCATGTACATAGCCAATTACACACCTCCTACAATGGAATGAAATCAAATGACAAGGAATCCAAAATTTTGAAATTTCCCTCTTTATCTAAAATGTCGGAGCAAGAAATGTATATCATATATGAATCTTTCATAATAGCATGTAATGTGTCCAATGGATATATATCTGAGGACAATTTGAATGAAACTCTTGGTATTTGGGAACGAGTATTTTCAATTGACGCTAATGAGATAGTGACAAATAATCCTAAATCGAATATATCCAAATTGCAAGGCTTACTTATTGATAATCATAAGAAATTTATAACTTTTTTAATTAATAATCATCGATATGATTTATATTTGAAGTATGTTCATGAATTGATTTACAATAATCCTTCTATTCACAAAAATGCTAAATTTTCAATTATAGAAAAGCCATGGATAGAGTTTGTGTTCAATACCATTCAATTTCAATCCAATCTAAACGAAAATGATAACGAAAGCATTTCTTCAATAAACTATAATTTGGTTTCCAAATATTTGCAAGACGATTCTAAGCCGATAGAAGAAAGACGAAAGCTATTGTTAATACTTTTGAACAAAGGTGTATTATATTCACTGGAGAAAAACCAAGAGTACTTTCTAGACTTGTTTTTCGAATTCTTCCCCATACTTGAACGTGGGTGGAGTAATATCATCTACAATAGTAAGGAGATTTTTGATGTATATAGTAAAGCTTTCTCAATACTTATATTGAAACCTGATCTCATTGAATATTTGAGATTGAAAATAGAAGACCGGGATACTTTCACGAACTTTTTAAGCATATTAATGAGTTATCTGAATCGATTTAATCTTTCCAAAATAACTCAAATCATTTGGAATTATAAAGCCCTGGAAGATAAATCAAATGATGAAACAAAGAGCTGCACAAAAGAGGATTTGACTAATATGATGGAAGCAAGTTTCCGACTTAACTTGTTTCAACAAACAATAGATGTTTACAAGCAACATATTGAACTTCATGATGATTCTCAAATTCAAACATTGCTTAAAATTGCGGAAAAGGAAAGGGATTGGGGTGCACTTCAATTTCAATTTGAAGATATGTATGGTAAAGGAAACTTACCACTCAAATCCCATTATGCAATTGTAATGAATTCATTGGCATCCATTGGAGCTAAAAATGAAGTATTACTACTTTATAATCAATTTCTCAAAAGAAAATTGGTCCCAGATTTAAGTATCTATACAGCATTAATTAACAGTTATTTATACTATAACGAATTTGATAAAGTTGAAGAAATAATTAACAGATCAAATGACTTGAACCAAAGTGAATCTGAATACTATTATCTGATAATCTTCAAGTTTTATAATCAAAGAAATGATTTAGAATCTGCAATGAAGTTGTTTGAAAAGGTAACTTCAGATTCTGGATCGAGACATATTATAAATTCCGATTCGGTACTATTATTACTTAAATTGTCGAGTCGGAACTATAATCTTAAGAATTGTGAAAGATTATGGAATTTATCAAATGAATCAAATTTAAATAATTTAAGTATTTACATTGAAATGATTAGCAGCTACACCAAATTTGGATTATTTGAAAAAGCTGAAAATTTATTTAAAGAAGGATTTGACCACATACATAGTCCATTCAATTGTGGAAAATTGTTTGCTGTTCAATTGAAGAATTTGAAAGCTTGGGCTAAGGATACTACTTTGACTTCGAGAAAGACTCAATTGGTCAATCTAAAAATTGATTCGATCATCAGATCGTATGAAAGCTACAAAATATTACCCAATAGTGACTGGTATAAAGAACTAATTGATTATTATATCAGTAAAGATGATTTGGATGAAGCAAATGCAATATTGGATTACTTGAAAGAAAGCGTTCAATTGAAACTACTAAATGAGACTCATTTTCACCCATTCATGAAGTACTATCTCAGGAACCATAATCTTGGTAAGCAATCTTTGGTATTGGATATATTTAAGACTATGACTTCGTATAATATTCCAATAACAATCTTGTCTCACTACTATTTGTTGAATGGTTTATTATATCTTGACACGATAAGCAAGGCTAATTATTCCAATTCAAAAAATTTGTTGAAAGCGGTGTATGAAATGAATGGTTTAGTCTTGTCATCCTTAAAGACATCAACATCTCCAACAGCAACTCCAGATGATTCAAATGCAACCGTATCATCATCTTCATCGCCGTCGTCTTCTTCTTCTTCATCATCCAGTTCAAAAGTGATCCCTATTGAGGATTTAATAAAGAATGCTTATGTTCTCTACAAAATTACATTGTCATATATAATCCAAACTGGTGATTCTTCTGGTCACATAATACTATTCAATTTTCTCGAACAACTTCGTGAAAAGACAGGTAGCAATACTACAAATGCTTTTAAGTACTCCCTATATCAAGACATTTATAGGTTCTATATTAAGCTGGGCAACAGTACTCAGGCAGAGACTCTCTTAAAGACAATTTATGAAGATTTAATGCTAGATATTAAAACCTATAAGAATGAATTCCCATTTGAAAACATAAGCAGAAATGGTAATATACCATTACCTTTTGAATTTAAAAGTAAATATGAATTCTGTTTAAAAGAGATCATTAAAATTTTCAATAACAGGACCATTAACTCGTTGAATTCATATTCATTAATCAATTTCAACGAACTTTTGTCCATAGCTAATGATTTGGAGAGTGTTAATATCAAAGTCAATCCAATATTGTTGAATGCCATAACAAGATTATTGTTGAATTACCAAAATTCAAAAGGATTATCCGAAGCTTTGAATATTTGTGAAAATTATCTTATGGATGATACTTGGAAGTTTGAATCCATTTATAAGATCAAGAGACAATTGTTCAAGGCATTAATCTACTACTATTTGTTGACAATGGATGAAATCACCATTAGGGAAAGATATGGCTTATACTTGAATTATTTTCTGGTAGAAATAGATATATTGAAAAGCCAACTAAAGAATATCATCAATAGAGAATCATATCTAGAAATGAAATTGAATCAATATAATAATCAATTTTCAGAGAACCATCCAGTTAAGTTTAATGATTTACTTGAAAACGACTTAATGTTTTTTATTCCAAATAAGATCAATACCAAGAGAATGTTAATTATCCCATCAACAAGAAACATGCTTGTATATAGAATGAAACAGTTTTATGAGAATCATTCAGAATTGGAGTCTTTCAAACTTATGGGCAAGTATCCCCAAGCGGTTGAATATGCGTTTGGTGCATTGAATACAATAACAAGGGAGAAAGAGTTTTTGAATAAAATCAATGAAATATCAGGCATAAGTAAGACAGAAGAACATCAGGAATCCAAAGAATCTCAGAGAAGTAGAGTTGTACTGGTAATACAATCATTGCATAGAAGGAATACATTATAGTGATGATTGGAATGTTTGATTTGAATCTAAATGAAGAATTCTTTTCATTAGCATCACCAGCACCTTCACCTTCATTATCATAGTTGAAATCCTTACTATCATCATCACCTTTTATTTGCATATCAGATTAATTCTTGTATATACATATGTAACCAAAAGTGTATAATTCATACATAGACACTTATAGACATAATTTTTTTACATTCATCACTAGTTCTCTTTATCTACATAATTTTAGGCGGGTATTTACTGTTTATAAAACCCGAAGCTAGCTATATATTGTATATACTATTTAGCAGAAGGTACAGAAGCAAATGTAAAATTTCCTGTTGTTGCAGTCTCTCCAAATATTAAAGGTCCAATGTGTGGTTGAATATTCCATTCCAATTTAACGATAGCGTCTCTACTACGGAACGATTTTTCAACGTCCCAAACAGAGTACTTTGATCTTTGTCCACTAAGATTGAGCTTGGCATCTTCTTTTGTTTTGATAATCGTATCCCAATAGGTGACTTTATTCGATGAACCATCACTTTTTCCGGGGTATTCAGCAGTTAGAAACACGAATACTTGTTTGGTATTCCAATTGAATAATGGAGTTAAATCCGCTTCCAAATCGAACGATACTTTGGAGTTTTCTTTTGGTTTCCTATTAATTGATCCGTAATTAAATGAATGTTTAATCAGTGCTAATGGCTTGATATTACTTATTGATGTAGAACTGATGGACCATACCGAATCATAATAAAGTTGTAATAATGTCAATATCACTATTATACCAGAGATGTATGCTGAAGCAGTCAACGCTTGATTTGACACCTGTTGAAAACGTGCAACAAGATTGAACATTTTGGAAAATTGAGATTGGTAAGTGGTTTCACGACTGATTAGATCGATTGACTACCTAATATATAAGTGTCTTGCTGGTAGACTCATGTCAGTTGGAACACGAAAGAAGTGATTTGAATGTTGAATGTCTATCACGTGACTACATTCGAGTTGAGCGCCAGCAGTGTTGGTGAGCTTCAGCTATCTTTATACTTATACATGTATTTTACATAAACTTTAAATATACTTTAGATTTATATATGAGAGTTATGTTGTGCAGTCTCTAAAGCATGTGCCATACCATGCACGATGTCAAGATATAAGCTACTTCGGAATTCGTATTATTTGCATTAATTTCGATACTTCTCTATATAGCCATACACTATGTATATGGATACATGTATATATGTAAGTGACTAGTTCTATTTATATAGCCACGCGAGAAAGAGAAGTTATTTCATCATATTCTATTCACGAATTGAGTTTTAAATATTGGTCATATAATTTCTGTTGTTGTTGCTGTTGCTTAGCCAACTTCTTTCTCATACTCTTGGTCACTTCTTCTCCTTTGACGTCTTTCAATGGTAAACCTTCAGCATCCCATTCAGAGTATAAGCTTGAATCTTTGAACATTTCAACTGGGTCAACTTTCATCTTCTCCAATCTTTCTTTTTCCTTTTGTGCGTTTAATAGAGCGGATTGTTCTTTTTTCAACTGCTTTTCAGCAGCAATTCTTTCCCTTTCTTCTTGTTGCTTGATTAATTCTTCTTGTTCCTGGCTGTTCAAAAATTTAACCAAAGCTGGCATATTATTTGGACGATCATCTAACGACACACCAACTTTAATCAAATCAGATCTAAGTAAATCTGAAGCAGTTAATATTTTGCTGAAGTCTTCCTTGTTAATTGCCAAGTTACGAACATTATCTCGGAATTGTGATAACAACTTAATGTATGGCATGATAACATCCTCAGTGGAAATGGAGCTATTGGCTTCACCATTTTGAGACTCGGAATCCAACCATCCTAATCTATCAGATCTTGTTTCAAAACCTAAAATATTTAATATTTTGGTAATCCAATTTGTAATAGCTATCAATGGTTCAATTCTTAATTCTATATCTTTGTTCAAACTACTTGATTGAATGTAACTATTAGTCTTAGAAATCAATTCTTGAATTATTCTTAACACTTGAGGAGTAGATAAATTGTCACAAAATGCTGCATGACTTTCAGTTTGGGCCGTAGTTAAATCTTCATATAATTGCCTTTCAATTGAAGTCAATTTTTTGGTTATAAATTCTCCTTCGCTTATTTGATGCTTGTAATCGTTATTTAACGCACGAACGGTTGTGAAAAATTTGGAAGCTGAAGATTCCCAAGATTTGACTTCTTTTACGAAACTATCTTTGAAATCAATTGTCTTTTCCCAGGAATTCATTGCAAACACAAGTCTCAATTGTCTTGAAGAGAAGGTCTCTAATGCTTCTTGGATGGTAATAAAATTTTTTAAAGATTTTGACATCTTTTGCCCTTGAATATGTAAATGGCCATTATGTAAAAAGTAATTGACCCATTGTTTATTATCAAAATATGCTTCTGATTGTGCTAATTCATTGTCATGATGAGGGAAACACAAGTCAACCCCCCCAGAATGGATATCCATTGTTTCTCCAGTAATATCAGATGCCATTACTGAACATTCAATATGCCATCCCGGTCTTCCTTCACCCCATGGGGATTCCCATGATGGTTCTCCAGGCTTTGAAGTTTTCCATAATGCAAAATCTGCAGGATTCTTCTTGGTATCTTGGCCTGTGGTGAGGGATCCTTCTCCATCGTTAATCAACGATATATCTCCCTTGTTCCAAGGTTGTAATTTGGCATAAATATGATTGGAAGAGTTTTCAAACTTACCAGTATCGAAATAAACTGATCCATCGTTGGTTACGTATCCAAATCCATTGTTGACGATTTTTTCAACAAATAAGATAATATCTGGAATATATTCAGAAACTCTTGTAGTAATGGTAGGAGATAAAACGTTCAATTTATTCATATCGTCATTAAATTTATTTTCCCAAAATCTTGGCAATTTACGGAAAACCAGTGGCTCATTAATAGTTGAACCTAACTTCATATCCAAATAAGGCATAGTAACATCTTTTATATTATCAAAGAAATTTTCAATTGCAATATCTTGACGAGCATTGTAAATCACATTATATGCATCCTTTGCTGCCTTTATATACATTGGGAACTTAGGGTTGGTTATAGCTTGTTCCTGAACGTTAACAATAGAAACCCAAGTATTAAATTCTTGTTTAATATCTTTACCTTTGAATTCAGGTAAATTCTTCAAAATATAAGCACCAAGTGCTTCGGTAGATAAAGTCAACAACTCAGAATCCATAGATTTGTATTTGTTGATGATTTCCTGTTCAAATAAATGCTCATGACGTGCAGCAATTATAATTTTATCGTCGATATCGGTGACATTTTGAACAAATTTTATATTGTAACCAAAATAGTCTTGTAAAATCCTTCTATTGATATCAGTAGTAACATAGTTTCTAGCATGACCCATATGTGAATGTGTATAAACAGTTGGACCACATGAATACCAAGTGATTTGATTTGGTACCATTGGAACAAATTCAGTTTTGGTTCTTGTCAAAGAGTTATAAACCTTTAAAATTGGTTCATTTCCGGTCTGCTTTTGTACTGGATGAAACCATTCAGGTTGTTGAACTGATGGTTTCTTGATGGTAGCAGAAACTGAAGCAGCCGTGGAAGACATTCTCTTAGAGCAAATTGACAATAATTTCAAAAGAGAAGTATGCATAAAGCAAAACAAAAGGACTGCTATTCACTGATTAGTTGGTACACAAATATGTTATTCCCAGCTTATTTGTTATGTTGAGCCATACAGTTAACGCATGCCAAAGTGAAAAAGAGACGAAAGAAATCGTGATTCACAAGTAATACATGCAGGAAGGAGAAGTAGTTGGCGAACAATTGATGTGTTTCTGATGACTTTAGTGCGTAGTGAATTGGCATTTAGTGAAGATTTAAAGAGTTGAGAGTTCAAGATGGAGAGTCAATTAGGGTGTATATAGTATACTAAACGATGTAACAGTAAGAATGTGTTACTACAAATTGAGAAGCATCATCTGAAGTATCATTTAGACACCAGAATTAAAACTTTCACTCTACATTGTGCTTAACTACAACAATTCAGAGCACTTGTTAGTTGAATTCTCGCTGGCTCATCAGACTCAGTTCTCAGTTCTCATTTCGCATTTTTTCAAATTCTCATTCTTTCGAATATCTTGCCACATAATTACATTTCACTTTGTAGGTAGCCATTAAAGATTGTCAGACGGTAGTTGGTCGCATACTGCTACAGATCCATAATGAAACTAGGCATGTCTCGAATCTGCAACTCTAGAACGCAAATTATGAGTCATCATTTAAATCTTATTCATGGTTCGCAATATTACACTATCAAGAGACATCCATCCTCTTTTGATGTCCACCGAATCTTGTATTATTACGACCCATAAGGCAAACTCTATTCTCCAGGTATCAGTAACAGTTTAGTCTTTTCAAACTTGAACAAACTTCACTTCATGGTTAATTATGCAGTTGAATTGTCTCTATTTCGATCTCAAACTAAAATCTCAAAGAATTTTTGAATGGAAGAAATGTAATCTCAATAAAATTAATTATGTATAACAATTACTTGAAAAAAGTGGGATCTGATTATCAATATATATAGTAAGTCCCCAATTTCCAACTTTGTCGCAATGCCCCCATTTCAATAACTGCAGAATGAGGTAGCATAGGGTTAGCGATGAGGGTTGGAGCCCTAAATCTTCAGAAACGCTCACGTGCGATCATTAACCATTTGATTATTGTTTGACACACGCCCCTATCCACTCACTTTCTTTTCCTTCACCGCTCCAAGCTTCTACCTGCACTCCGTACCAATGGTTTCGAAAATTTTCAATAAGATTACATACAAATTGTTAATATCTTAATCTTCTTGCAAAGTTGTATCAACCTTATATCATAACAAATGTCTTCACATTCCACTGTTAAAGCTTCCAACTGGAGACTCGTAGAGTTAGGTCGTGTTATCTTGATTGACAACAAAGACTTAGCTACTATTGTTGAAATTATCGATCAAAAGAGAGTTTTAATTGATGGTCCAAAGATCCAAAGACAAGCTATCTCTTTAGCTAAAGTTGTTTTAACTCCTATTGTTTTACCAAACTTACCAAGAGGTGCTAGAACTGCCACTGTTCACAAGAAATGGGCTGCTGCCAAAATCGATTCTAAATGGTCTGCTACCACTTGGGCTAAAAAATTAGCTTCCAAGGAAAGAAGATCTCAATTAACTGATTTCGAAAGATTCCAAGTTTTAGTATTGAAGAAGCAAAGAAGATTTGCTGTTAAGAAGGCTCTTGCCAAGGCTTAAATGTTGATTTAGAAAAAAAAATTCATAATATGATATATATATCTTACATGTGTGTATTCTTAGTTTTTATTAGTTTGAGGGTATCATAATTGGTTTTTTTTTGTTAATGTTTACGTTAATAATTTGATATATTAATGTAGATGAATTCACATAAACTAAGGAATTGCAAATTGTAGGTTGTTTGTAGTACTTTACTTTGAGGTCCAATACTATGGACATAAAAATTATTGGGTTGAATCTTAAGTCTAGCATAGAAGTTGGAGCTTGGAGGAGATGGCCAAAGCTTACTCAGGATTCTTTCTGGCAAGCACCTTCTATAGAGTAGAATGAAGAACGGCCACTATATAATAGATAAATTTATGTGCTTACACCATATATATACTTCACTGTTATACTCTACTATCTTGTATTGTACTATTCTATTTACATGTAAACCCCAACATATATACTATTTCAACTCTTTTCCTTCAACTTCTTTTGATATTCAGCAATTAATTCCTTCTGTAACTGTGGGGCACATTGACTGTATTTAAGGAATTCTAAGGAAAATTCTCCCTTACCTTGGGTACAAGCTCTTAACGAAGTTGAAAATCCAAACATTGAATTTAATGAAGCTTCAGCTGTAACAGTGAATTCATCTTGACCGTTAACAGTTTCCAAGATAATACCACCGTTCTTGTTGAGCAATCCAACAACGGCACCTTGAAATTCATTTGGTGCAGTCACATCAACTGACATAATTGGTTCTAAGACTGCTGGTTTGGCATTTATGAACGCTTGTTTGAAAGCACCATTAGTTGCAGTTCTGAATGCTAATTCAGAAGAATCAACAAGATGGGTTTGACCATCATTAACGTGCATGTGAACTCCCAAAACTTTATGACCAGTAAGAGGACCTTTTTCTAATGAGTCTTCAAATCCTTTAGAACAAGCAAATAAAAACTTATCAGAAATCTTACCTCCAACAACATGATGGGTAAAACTGTTTTCTCCTTCTAATGGTTTCATCTCACCAATAACTCTACCAAATTGACCAGCACCTCCGGATTGTTTCTTGTGAGTGTAGTCAAATTGAGTTAATGGAGCAGTGATGGTTTCACGGTAAGCGACTTGAGGTTTACCAGTGATACATTCAACTCCATATTCACGTTTCATTCTTTCAACGTAGATTTCCAAATGTAATTCACCCATTCCACTGATAACGGTTTCCTTTGATTCAGGATCATATTTAACTCTGAAAGTAGGATCTTCTTTTTGGAATCTATTCATGGCTTTGGAAAAATTAGCAGTTTCCTTGGTTTTTGGAGTAATTGAAAGTGAAATAACTGCATCTGGAACAAACATAGAACTCATAGCAATTTTTTGTTCCGAATTCTGTCCGATGAAAGTATCTCCAGAAGCACAATCAATACCAAAAGTTGCACAGATTTCACCAGCACCAACTTCATCAACATCTTCCATTTCATTTGAATGCATCCTAACAAGTCTTGCAACCTTGACTTTTTTACCAGATTTAATATGGTTCATGTATGCACCTTTCTTTAATTTACCTTGATAGACCCTAATATAAGTTAATTGTCCGTATTTACCTTCTTCTAATTTGAAAGCTAAACCAACAAAAGGAGCAGAAGATGAAGGAACTAAATTAACTCTTTTTTCTTCGGCTGGATTGGTAACGTCTAAGCCAGTATTCAAAATTTCATTTGGTTGAGGTAAATAATCAACAACTCCGTTCAATACTTCTTGAACACCTTTGTTTGCTAAAGCTGAACCCATTAAAACTGGAGTGAATTTTCTACCAATAGTTGCTCTTCTAATAGCACCCTTGATTTGCTCAACAGTAGGTTCTTCACCTTCAAGATAAATATCAGCCATTTCTTCGTCTACATCTGCTAAAGTTTCAATTAACAAGGCTCTTTTCTCTTCAACTAAATCCTTTAAATCTTCAGGAATGTTTTTGTCGAGTCTAATGGTTTCACCTTGAAGACCTTCGTTATAGATTGCAACTCTATCGATGATATTGACAACACCCTTCAATTCAGATTCTGCACCAATTGGAACTTGGATTGCAGCAGCAGGAGTTTTCAATTTCAAGTTAACTTGCTCAATAGCCCTGAATGGATCAGCACCCATTCTATCCATCTTGTTAATGAAAGTGATTCTTGGAACATTATATCTACGCATTTGACGATCAACGGTAACAGTTTGGGATTGAACCCCAGCAACTGCACAAACAACAAGCACTGCACCATCAAGAACTCTAAGAGCTCTTTCAACTTCAATAGTGAAATCAATATGACCAGGAGTATCAATTAAATTAAAATGATAACTTGAACCATCCTTATCCCAAGAACAGTAAGTAGCAGCGGATTGAATGGTAATACCCTTTTCTCTTTCTAAATCCATATGATCCATCTTAGCACCAACCGAATCACGACCTCTAACTTCATGAATTGCATCAATTCTACCAGTATAAAACAATACACGTTCACTGAAAGTAGTCTTACCAGAGTCAATATGAGCAGAAATACCAATGTTTCTAATTCTAGAAGCAGCATCACGATCCTGAGCTGATATATCATTATTAAGCCTATCAATAATGACTTTTTCTTCTTCATAAGTTTGAGGAATAGCTTCATTGAATCTTGAGATAGATGAAGAGAAGAATCTATTACTTCTAATATTCAACCCAGAAACTGCATTCAACCGGATTAAGTTAGTGGCAACTGGTGCTCTACGCACCAACAATGCACCCACTCGGATATTGCTAAACATCTGTACTAGAACTGAATAAATGTTATGGAATTATGATCTGATATTTGTCAATTGCTTATAATTTTTCGTTGGTGCTGCTACAGATCCGGAATGGAAAATTTTGGCGTGGGTGCACCGACCATTCGATTCCAAGCAGAAGAGACAAGCGGCTATGAAGATAACTGCTATTGAATGGTGTTGACTGGTGAATATCAGTAGAACTGGTGTAACTGGTGAACAGCGTAATTTAGTGACTAAATACTAGGATTCCTTTTCTTGCTTATCTTATATAGATATTGTGACTCGTGTATTAATAATTAATTACTTTAATTCAGTGAAAAATAAATCATTTGAGAGCTCGTTTATGTGATTTGATTGCAAAATTAAACACCATCCATCTCAGTAACAAATCATTGATTTGTTAAGGAAATACTTTCTAAACATGATTCATTTCTACAACTAGAATTTCCAGCAATATGTACAATAAATAATCTATGGAACTAAATTAATCCTTTGGCTTTACTGGACCTAAACCATTTACATTTCTAAACATATAAACACCTTTTGCATCTTCTTTATCATCATCAACAAACTGACACCATCTCATGACTTTCCAAAGAGAAAACCACATGTTTTCACCTTCATATCTATAATGCTCACCCATGACCTTCTGGATAGCAGCCGAAGCTTCTCTTGCATTGTAAAATGGAATTCTAGAAACATAATGATGTAAAACATGAGTTTCAATAATATCATGGAAAATATGTTGACCAACAAATCCAAAATTTCTATCAATTGTTGAAGCAGCACCACGAGCAAAAGTCCATTCTGAATCGTGATAATGTGGTAAAGTTAAGTCAGTATGTTGTAAGAAAGTAACGAAAACAAGCCAGTGGTTAATCCAACACCAAGGTAAGAACCAGTTAATCAACATTGAATGGAATCCAAAGATCTTGTACCATTGGTAAACTCCAGAGAAAGCTAAAAGGATTCCGATATCAGAAAGAATAACAAACCACCATTGATTTTTGTCGAAAACTGGTGATGATGGCGCGTAATGAGATCTAGCAAGGAAATTATAACCAGGATAAACTTGTCCAGTAGCATTACTAAGTAAATAGGTTTGTAAACCTCCTAATTGTTGCCATACCAATACAGAAAATGACCAGATTGGTGAATCTTCCATAACTTCAGAAATTTTGGAAACACCTCTAGTTTCAACAAATTCTTCCTTGGTGTATGGGATGAAAACCATATCCTTAGTCATATGACCAGTAGCTTTATGATGCTTAGCATGTGAAAATTTCCATGAAAAGTAAGGAACGATCAAATAAGAGTGTAAAACCCAACCAATAACGTCATTAACAATTTGATAATCAGAGAAGGCACCATGACCACATTCATGGGCTAAAATCCATAAACCAAATCCAAAGAGACCAATAAGATAAGATTGACCAAACCAAAGTAACCCGCGAATATATTTGGCAGCTTCTTCATGATCTTGGATTTGAACTTGAGGAATCAAAGTATGACCAATGTAACCAATGGTAACCATTGCAATGATATCTCTAGCTACAAATGAAAGAGAATAAAGTAAAGATCTTTCATAACAATGTTTTGGAATAGCAGAAAGAATATCTTTGATGGAGAAATCCGGTACAATGAATTTATTTCCATTGGTATCAATAGTAGAAAGATTCTTTGATGGGCCACTCTTGGATTCTTGACCAATAGTTGTTGTAGAACCACCTACACGTTGGGATATGGTTGAAGATACAACTGACATTGTTACTGAATAAAAATGTTAAAAGAATAATTTCAAAAAAAAAAAAAAGTTGTAAAATCTGGACCCACTACAATTCATATGAAAAAATTCGCATCGTACAATACCACCAGCTTGGCTCGAAAAATGTCAAACCAGAAGGCTTTATTTAGAATGTGAAATTCAATGCGCAGTAATCAAAAAAAGAAACAAAATTGGTAGATTAGACGTTTTTTTGTTGCTTAATCGAGAAATAAAAATGGTGCTAAAACACGTAAATGAGATTTGGTAACTATGGGGCTGAGAAAAATTATCTCACGCCTTGGCATGCGCTAAATTTGATTCGACCAGTTGAAAATCGGGTGGACCTAATGCATAGCTTCAGATGCATGATAACTGGCTAAATTTGAATATCTTAACTTTGACATGAATCGGTGCGACCTCAAGCACTTCAGTTAGGAAAATAAAAAACAAAACAAAAATGACAACCAAGAATTATTCCAAAGTAAGTTTTAACGAAAGGAGTCACTTCTGATGCTGTTGTTCTATTATTTCAAGGTGTTCATATCCTTGTAATACATTCTACTTTTTAATATTATCCCGGAGGAGGTGATTCGGAACTCCAATAAGAACCAGATGCGATACTGCATACGATTCACATGGGCGAACCATTTAGTTACCCAACTAGCAAAATACTGCAGATAGCACAGAGGTTTTCATTGCACAATGGAATCAAATACTAAAAGAAGTCAATGTATAATATGGAGTAATATCGAAGAACTTGAATTTCTACCACATACTAACAGTTAACCTGATTGGCTATCACTCAGCATGCGAATTTTGGTCCATAAAACTGACTCTACAATTAATCGAAGGAATGGCTGAACGAGATAAAGGTACTGCACATACTTCCTGATGACCATTCTGGGCTTCAACCCCAATATCCTGCATACAAACCACACATTAGCTCTGCTTCTTTCTTATCTGACCTCATGATTGATGTTGCTTATGTAGAAATGTCATGCTACAAATACATTAACATTTTATATGTAACTATAACTACATATCCTGAAACAGTTTTGTATTATAATATAGCCTTATTATGTCATGATTTGCTATTTATACCTATTTCGTCTAATTTTACTATGTTGCTGTTCGTTTCTTTTCCAAGCTGTTACAATTTCCAACCTTCAAAATGTCTTGTCCTTCAGCTCTAAAGCCATCACTGCATCTCTCCCATTACCAGTGTCAGAAAGTGTATACAACGACCTTTATACATATGCTCACTTGATTGATATCTCGTACTGTGTATCCAATACCAACCAAATCTCCAAACCTTTCAAATGCGATTTACAATGTTCTACTGCCTTCCCTGATGTTACCTTGATATACCAATGGTACTTTGATGATACAGTTGCTGGATATATCGCTAAATCTACACCACCAAAAAATGGTTCCAATTCTACTATATTAAGACAGAAATCGCTTATAGTATCCTTGAGAGGAACAAGATCTGCCCCTGACACATATGCAGATCTTAAAGTTGAAATGACTGACTATTCAAATTTACACTACAAATTATCACAATGTGGATCTCATTGTAGAGTTCACGATGGGTTCTATCGAAGCTTCCAAAGTACTCTTCACAAAATTGCTCCAATTATTCAACAGGAATTGGAAACTGACCCAGATTTGCAATTATTATTCATGGGCCATTCATTAGGGGGAGCTATTGCGGTTTTCCTTTCAATTCATTACTTGGATCTCGGCTTTGACAATAATAGATTGATCACTATGGGCCAACCATTATTGGGTAACGAAAAGTTCACCGGTTGGGCAGATCTAGTGTTAGGATCTTCAAATCCTATTAATGAAAGAAAGTTTTGGAGAGTCATTCGCAAAGGAGATGTAGTCACTACACTTCCTAATAAGCGATTATCCATTGAAAAATTTGGAATATTTCCTCCATTTTTCAAACCTCAACCTCCACTTGACTTGCAACCAGATTCCTATCATCAATTTGATAATCAAATATATATCAATTGTACGTCAACTGAATATAATCCAAAATTACAAGAAGTGGTGGATTGTTGGAGTGCCGATAACCCACATTGCATAAAAGGAGATTTTCCTCTACTTTCATCTCATCAACCTATTCGGTATGATTCACACCTTTTGTATTTCAGAAAAATGGGATTCTGTGGTATACGCATTTGATTGGTGATATTCACCGTCTACTGAA
Organism: Chernovozyma aurita; assembly: GCA_030566905.1. Lineage (NCBI taxonomy): Eukaryota > Fungi > Ascomycota > Pichiomycetes > Serinales > Debaryomycetaceae > Chernovozyma > Chernovozyma aurita. Next base: position 67,676 of record JAKUBO010000014.1, read on the forward strand.
TCCAAATTTTGGTTGATCATCATCACTATCATCGCTTTCTTCATCTTTATCGTCATCATCAACTTCTATTACTCCTTTACTTTCCACCAGAGCTTTGGTAGACACCAACGATTGTGTTTGTGATTGAGATTCTTCCAGAACAAACAAAGTTTGATTGTTTCTTTTCAGAAATGAAAAACTATCAACATCAGCATCAGCATCGTCAACATTAAAATTATCATCAGAAAACTGAGATCCCGCTCGAAAATTGTACCCTTTAACCTCTTCCATTGCACCTTTGAAATCTTTGATTGCAAGTTCATTTTTATGTCTCTGACTTTCCTGCTCCACATAAGTCGCTTCAGGTAAAGAAACGCTAATCTGAGCTCTTACACTTGCATCAACTATATCCATTCCTACAAATGATCTTGAAATGTTTGACTTCAAGGCCATGTTTTTTTTGAACTGTTTGAAATTCTTTCTGCCCTTCCAAATGGATGCCTTTGATCCATCATTTTGCAAAAGATGTCTAATTGGGATTTCAACAGTTTCAACTATAGCCAAGTTCGTCAACCCCTTGTCTATTTCATTATCAGTACTTTCAAGTCCGAGTTCTTCTCGCACATCTTCTGTAGCTTTGGATTTAGTGAGTTTTATAGCTTGTCGAAGGGAAACTTTTGGAATAAATGAGCCCATATTACCCTGCACGGTGGAATCTAATTTAGTCCTTTTTTCAGAGGGAATATCAGAATCCTGTAGCTTCTCCGATTCATCTAGCTTCTGCGATTCATCTAGCTTGTGTTTTCTTGATTCACTCAATTTTTGTTTCTTCAAAGCATTTGTCAGACCAGTATCTGATTCAAGTTCCATATCAGTATCTAGTTTTCTTTTATTGTCAGAAGCTGGTTCCTTACAAGACACCTCCTCAACTAAGTTCACCAGATCAGATATTCTAGAGTCGATTGGCTTCGATTTCTGAGGTGATTGCAACACATTCCCACTATTGTTTATAGTATCACTTTCCTCTTTTAATTTGGGTGTGCATTTTTCATCATTTTCAGAAGGAGTCTGAGTTGGAATTGAACTAAAATCAAAAAATGCTAAGCTGTCAACTTTTTTAGTTATCCGACTACCAAATTTTCTCTTTTTAGGAAATACTTCTTCCTGCTTGATCACTCTAGAGCTAAAATAGCCCTCAAGGTTTGATGTACTAGCATGCACTATGCTGTCATACAACACTGATACGTCTATTGGCTTACAATTCAAAGCAGTGCAAATGCTCGAGACATTCTTAGATTGATCGAATTCAAGATTATTCAGTTGTAATATCAAGAAGTTGGAATATTTCTCTTTGACGCAAATGATTCGCTGGGTGATACTTGGGATTTCCTTTCCACCAAAATCTATATTTTCCAGTTCTCCGCCCATGGCTGACACCAATTTCAGAATTGATGCCTCTTCGCTGGGCAACAATGAATAAAATACCATTTTCCCTTCCAAAAGAGTACTTCTTTTAGGGTTTGGAAGATAATAGTTGGAGTCAATGTCAGTTCTTATTGTGGTTGGTAGTAATTGGGAAAGATCTGAAGGTACCAGAATCCATTTTTCAAAATTCATAATGTTATCTACTACATAATCAGTCCATTTGGGACCAACAATAGGTATTCCTCTCAGTAAGCCAATAGCCAACCCAATCCAGAACTTATCATCAGTAGGAGTAATTATATGAGTAACAAGCAGAAAATTCTGCACTATTCTAAGATCAACATTCCGGTTGAACAATTGAACAAGTGACTCCTTTATGATATCCTTTTGTATAATGTCTCCATCTCTTATGTTTGCCTTTAATCTTCCAATATTGAATTCAACCCAAGATAGGGTAATCGTCAAATCAGTTCCCTTTTTAAACAGAAAATTCAATTCGTTCTCTGCTGTTAAATCCACTTCTATTAAGGGGGATTTCTTCTCCTTTAGTTGATATACGATATTATTTATTTGGGTTCGTGCCCTACTTTGAAATATAATCTTGAGAGGAGTATGGATATTGGCGTTGGTTACATCTGAGATTGGTATTGAACCGATATTGATTATCATATGTTTCTTGGAAATGTAGATTTCATTGAGTGCAATATCAAGTTCTGAGGGACTCGTTGTTCTACCCACTTGATATGAACAATTGGGATGGAGCCATTTTTTGATATCTGTAATGGTTAGTACTTGGATTATCAGGTCGTCATCAACAAAAAGCCAACGAATGGTAGCCTTAAGCAGTAATAAATTCAAATTGGATTTACTTCAACATACTATTCCCATTTCTGCAATACTCCAAGATCCACATATGTATGCGTAAGTTTTAGTGGGTTAAGATGAAAGAGAAGTTATATAAATAGCTGAATGTATGTTGAATGGAAGAGCTTGTGCAGGCTGCAAAGGTGTATAAGAGTGGGTTAGTGCGCAGAGCTTAGAAGAAAGCACAGCACCTTGAGAACGATATGAAGGTATTCATTAGTGGACAATGCTCAGAGGAGAACTCTAAAGAAGGGTTCGAGTTACGGGAGAGGTGAATAAGGTGTTGAATATTGAATCTCATATTTAGCTTATTACAGTAGTGTTAGTTATACATAGCTGGACTTATCTGTACTGGAAGCTTATTGTTAGGCTCGGAGCTATATAGCTAATGGCAGAGCACAGCTAATGGGAGAGCACAGCTAATGGGAGAGCACAGCTAATGGGAGAGCACAGCTAATGGGAGAGCACAGCTAATGGGAGAGCACAGCTAATGGGAGAGCACAGCTAATGGGAGAGCAAAACTAATGGGAATGTGCATTGGAGCTACTCAAATAATGGAAAAGCACAACCAATAATTGTCACCACACAAGTCAACGATTCGAGTTGAGGCTCTCTTCTCCCCAATCGTCATATTTGTAAACTAGTTGAAAACTGGTTGCATTTGTCAAATATACCTTCATTTTCTACACTCCCTGGAGCTACTTACAAGAACTTTGAAAAATTTCTATGTTAATTCGATTTTCGAACTTCTGCTAACCTACTTCCTATACAACATTGGAACCACATTACTGACTCTCCTTAGACACAATTTATCTAAACTTATTATTTCTGTTTAGGAGTAGACTTGGATATCTTAGAAGAACCTTGGGTATTCTTGGTAATCTTGGAATCCTTAGAAACCTTGGAAACGTTACCTTTGGCGGTACTATTACCCTTGGTTGACTTACCATTGGATTTTTCATTTGATCTTTTACCAAGAATCTTGGCCACTTCTTCAGCATCACCCAATTCCAATAAACCCTTTTCAAAAGAACTTAATTCAACTCCACTGGTCTCTGCTGAGGTCTTCTTCTTGTTGTTGGTTTCATCTTCTAATACATCTTGTTCATTATACAATGTTTCGGAGTAATATAATGGTAATGATGGGGATTGAATAGTCTTAATTAATATGCTTCTGATTTCATCCTTTTTGAACGATGATAAAACATCATTTAAATTTTCAATGAGTTGCTCAACATCTTTATCTAAGATGTTACCGAATTTAATCAAGATATTAACTCCAATTGGGGGCAAGAATGATGTACTAGTCAATTGCTTGAGCAATTGATTTTTGAAAGTATCAATTGAAAATTCTTTAGGTTTACTACTTGAAACAACTTTCACTGGTAATGGGAGTTTGTTATTGGATCCGTAAAAGACCTTACCTAATATAGTTGGTAACATATTTAAACATGCATCGTCAACTAAAAACAAATCATAATCATTATATAATTGACGACGTTTTTCATAAGATTTATATTCCTTTTTCAAGTCCTTGACCAGAATAATTTGTTGTAAAGTTGGGAATTTTTCATTTTCAATTTTTTCTAATTGTTGTTCGGTGGTAATTAACAGATCACGAATGATTAAGCAAGTTTTCATCGATTCTTGATTTTTAATAGCATTTGTTAACTTGATTACCTTTGGTTTTAAAGTGAGGGCTTGTGAATAAAATTTCTTAGTAACAATCTGAAGGTAAAGATCGTTTAATTCGATTTCCTTGATATCATCTTCATCGAATAAAGATTTTTTAGATGTTTCTTGTTTAGATGCTGCTTCTTTTTCTCTGGCAATGAATTTTATCAATTCAGATATAGCCTTGGAAGCTGCTGCTTCTGCTACTATGATAATATCTCCAGCTTCATTTTTGTCTTTGGTCTCAGTGGAAGCAACTTTAGTAGTGGTGGTTGACGTTTTATTATTCTTGGTTGCCCTGGCAGTTTCTTTCTTAGTATTGGATTTTGGATTTGAGCCTCCGGAAACAACTTCCTTGGTGATCTTAGACTTGGTTGAAGCAGCCATAGTTGTCTTCGGAATTGACTTAACCTTGTTGACCAAAGGAGATGCAGTTACAGAAGTTCTTGAAACCTTCTTCAGACTCTTTGGAGACTTGGTAGGAGTCACTTGTGATCTTGTTCTAGCCATTTTATCCTAATGAACTATCTACTATCGTCTTGGGGAATTGTGCGATGAGTTTAAACTTCATCTCATCAAATCTGAAAAATTATGCGAAACGAAGAAAAAATCAATCTCCATTTGCTCCTGCAGGTAACCTGGGTGCAAACTACGCCTGTCTATGTTCTGGAGGTGGCAGATTGTGCTAGAGACAGAGCTAGGCATATTGGTAAAGATATATGTGGAGATTATGATAAGGGTTCTAGAATATATTAGGGCAATGAGGAAACGGGTATTTGAAACAAAGGGGTCTACATTTTAAAAGATACTACTATCTTCAAATTTTCAGTGGTTATATGGTGAGGTAATTAGATGAAACATTACCTTGGAATATATTTTCTTAGGGTGTGGGTGTTACTAGAATCCAGTTCTAGTTGTGAATGTCTTATATAATCATATTCAAAATTCAAAGGAATTCAGGATCTCAGGAAATATACACAATAAATTTAATAGAGACACTTGCAAGAGTGATAAGAACAATCCTTTCTTTGAAGTATTCCACAATCCACCGCATCGCTTCAGAGCCATCTCAAATATGTAGTCTTATCTTGTTCACCTTATTAATTCTGATGACTCTGGCATGGATGTTTTATGTATCTTCTTGCTCATCATATTACCTCGTCCAGAATTGGAAACAGAATCAAGAACAATAGCCGGAACTCCATTATTAATATTCTCAAAGAGGATTTCTGGCTCCTTCGAAACATCATGGATTATCTCTAGCATTTGAGGACTATCATCGTGTTGGTATTTTCTAACTTGGTCACTCTCAATTCCTCCTAATCTTTCCCACAATAAATGAGAAAGCTCTTCTGGTGAATGCATAGTTTGTTTGTTTGGCCCTTCTTCAGTCTTGTGCCAATGGTCCCAATCAGCTGGTGGAGATAAAGGCGGAGATATCAAAAATCGTTTTGTTTCATGTTCGTGAGGCAACTCTAGGTAGTCGACTGCAGCTTCAGAGGTCGCGGTTGACCTCTCCAATATATTATCCATAAGAGAATATGACACCTTCATCGTTTTCCATATTAGATCTGAATTCAGATCCAGGTTTGATAACCCAATCAATTGTTCATGTATTTTCTTGGATTCTGCATGTGACCCACATATCAAAATGATTCTATTGAATTTGGGAAGTGACACTAATTCTAACTCTAGTTTAAATTTGGCTAAGAAATGTAGCAAAGGTGTAGGATCAAGAAGAATGGACTCTTCAAGACCTGTAATGATCAAGGTGTCGGTATGAGGTCGAACAGACATTGCGACAATTTCAATTTGAAATTGTATATAAACCGAAAAATACCGGGTATGCTCGGAAATACAGAAACTATCTGACTATCTAATTCAATATCTATTAAAATAGAAGTTCCTCAATAAAACAAGTACCCTTAGAAATAGTCTAGAGTTGGATGAATGGTTTGCCTATAAGTATTGGTAATTACAGAGCAGACCTCGACTGCCTCATTGGGAAACAACATCCAAAATCTTTGTCGCATAATGGGGGGGGATAATGTATGGCCATAATGATATTGATTGAAAACATCACAGCTCTGGACCACTGTTCATGGAGCATCGAATGATTGGGTTTTTCATCAATTCATCTTATATTAACTGATAAATAATGTCTTGTGAACATGAACATAGCCATGGTAGCCACGGTGGCCATGGCAACCATAATGGACACAATCATGATCACATAGCTCCAATTCCTACCTCAACGGCTCAGTCGCTCTGGAGTAAAATTGATCATCCCCACATAACTGCATTGAATATGACAAATCCTAGTAAAGACATTCAGAAAATATTTAAGAAATCAGAAGACAAATATCAGACTAAACCAATAATAAAATCCGATTGTGATTCTCAGTTAATAATCCATATTCCCTTTATAAACGTTAGTGTCAAGCTATTTTCCATTATTCTAAGAACTAATGGTGAGTCTTATTGTCCCAAAACCATAAGGTTATGGAAGAATGATCCTTCTATTGATTTTGATTCCGCAGTTTCAAAACATCCTACCTACACTATAGAACATCCCCAAATTGGTTTAGCCGATATTGAAGAAGAAGATTTGGAAGATGCCATAAATTCAGAATCTGAATTTATAGAGCATTTCGTACCAAGACATACATTTACAGGGGTCCACCATTTGACCATATTCATTGAAGATATCTACGACCAGGATGAAGATCAACTGAGAATACATAACATTGAACTTCGTGGTGAATCTACAGACCTTACAAGGGATCCGATAGTGACGGTGTACGAATTAGCATCAAATCCTGCTGATCATAAAAATTTAACTGCTGAAGAATCAGCTAATTTCAGTTCAGTTTAGGGCTTTATTTAGGGATAAGAGAAAATTGTTGCGGGGATAAGTTTCGGGTATGATCTTTCATATAGCGTTTGTACATTAAGAAAAGAGCCAAAAAATTTTTTTGATTCAAAGATTCAGCATAATTTGCCAATGATTGTAGTAGGAACAACAGTACCCAATCTCCAGCTTCATATCACTTTATAAATATAATGAAAGTGCCAGTTTGACTGTAAGTAGCACGTTCTCTCTACTATAAAACCTACCTCAGCATCTCTTTGATTTTATGAAAAACAAATGATTCTCTTTGATCTTTTAAGCGCATATTGAGTTTCACATCTCCAGATTCTCTCTTATCGCATGAAATTTGATATTATTCTTGTGGGTCTCACAATTGCCCCGTATTTCTTAACAATTCTCAGCCTTTTCTGCATTTACTTATACATACACCTCGCGGTGGCCCTCTGCATAAGCACACCACGCCTATATTTCTGTGGTAATATAGTGGTCTCTTCTACAGTTACTTCATTTGCAACCCTCCCCAAATTGTTTCACTATAAAAAAACCATTATCCTCTGGTCCTATCTGCAGTCTGTCAACCACAATTTATATAATTCCACTCCCCGGAGTTCGCGCACCCGCACAATATAAAACCCGGTTGGTTCCCTCCACCCACAAATGTTCAGTCTTTTCATATATCTACATTGATAGTTTTCTTTGATATCAATTAAATTAAATTGAACAAAATATAAAATGCCTAAATTAGTTTTAGTAAGACACGGTCAATCCGAATGGAACGAAAAGAATTTATTCACTGGTTGGGTTGATTGCCGTTTATCAGCCGTTGGTGAAAAAGAAGCTGCTAAAGCCGGTGTATTACTTAAAGAAGCCGGTATCAAAGCAGATATCTTGTATACTTCCAAATTATCTCGTGCTATTCAAACCGCAAACATTGCTCTTTCTACTGCTGATCAATTGTACATTCCAGTCAAGAGATCTTGGAGACTTAATGAAAGACATTACGGTGCTTTACAAGGTAAGGATAAGGCAGCCACTTTAGAACAATACGGTAAAGAAAAATTCCAAATCTGGAGAAGATCTTTTGATGTTCCACCTCCAACTATTGAAGATGATTCTGAGTTTTCTCAATTTGGTGATGTTCGTTATTCTGATATCGATCCAGCCGTTTTGCCAAAAACTGAATCTTTAAAATTAGTCATTGATAGATTATTACCATACTGGCAAGATGAAATTGCTGCTGATCTTTTGGACGGTAAGACTGTTTTAGTTGCTGCTCACGGTAACTCCTTAAGAGCTTTAGTCAAGCATTTAGACAAGATCTCAGATGAAGAAATCGCTGGTTTAAATATCCCAACTGGTATTCCATTAGTTTACGAATTAGATGAACATCTTCAACCAACCAAACCAGCTTACTATTTAGATCCAGAAGCAGCAGCAGCTGGAGCTGCTGCTGTTGCCGCTCAAGGTACCAAAAAGTAGATTTTATTGAAAGAATAGAGTTATATTCATTAGCCCTGCGGGTGCGACTTAGGCTCCAGACGACCAATTGACAATATTTTGACACTCAATATCAATGTAGATAACTTAGAATAACTTAGAATAACTGGGTCTTGTAGGGGCATCATTCGTAAGAGCTGCTAATTAGCTACTGATTAGTGGTCAATTTCCGTTATTGGTCAACATACGAACTTTTTACTTTCATCTACTTGCACAATTGGTATTTACAAGGTTTGTTTGATCCACGCCTAACACGCCTAACACGCCCACTCTCTTCAGTCTTTGTTCCTCGCAGACAGGTTCGCACATGACACAAAATCATTTCTCTCTTGCGAAGTTTTTATTTATTTGAAGGAAGGCTCATGATAAATTGTTGTTTTCAGAGAATAGTTTGCCATTGTCACCATTGAACTAAGATAGATATAATCAGTTCCATCTGCAAGCCATCACCACTACTGTGAATTTGTTATTTTATAGCATTAATATTTTAGTTGACGTATACTCTTAGACCAAGTGGCTCGTATTGCAAGATAATCCTATTGCTGCTCTTGGAGACCTGATACAAGTCGAGTAAGTTTCAATACTTCAATATTTACTGTATTTGAAGGTTCAATATCAAACGTACTTTACCTAAAGGAGATATTTTAGAGGAATATAATCTAAAAATCACATCAATAGTCACAAAATTCAAGCAATTATGTCACAAAATTCTGAACAGCCCAAGTTCTCGTTCGGGAGCTTTGGCTCAAATAATAATACTACAACCGCCAATAATAATACTCAATCAACAACTGGAGGTTTATTCGGAGGCAATTCTAACAATACTCCTGCGTTTGGATCTCAACAATCTGCTTCTGGAGGATTGTTTGGATCTCAACAATCTGCTTCTGGTGGAGGATTGTTTGGATCTCAACAATCTGCTTCTGGTGGAGGATTGTTTGGATCTCAACAACCTCCTTCCAGCGGAGGATTATTTGGAGGTGCAGGTGCAACGAAACCATCGGGTGGTTTATTTGGTAGCTCATCAACACCAGCTGGTCAATCAGCTACCCCTGCATTCAGTTTTGGTACTTCAAATATATCCAAACCAGCCGAAGCTGGAAACGCCTTTGGTAGTTCAATCACTTCTTCAGGAAATTTATTTGGCCAAAAATCTGATTCTGTGAAATCAGCATTTAGCTTTGGAGCCTCTTCTACTTCTGCCGCTGCTCCTGCTGCGTCCACCTCAACCCCTCCACCTTCTACTATATCTACTTCTGGTGGATTGCATAACCAGGCTAATAATAGTAATGCTACTTCAGGAGGTCTATTCAACCCTACTTCTAATACATCAACCGGATTGTTTGGTTCAGGTAATACTTCGGCAACTGGCCAATCCTCCGGTCTTTTTGATGCAAAGAGCGATACAGCAAATAAATCAGATGATAAATCTTCTGTATTGAGCAGCTTTGGTGCTCCAAAAGGAGATGGCCTGGCCCCAAGTGGTGGCCTCTTTGGGGCTCCATCTTCTAGTGGAGCCAAGCCTCTCGGGTTTGGTAGTTCTACTACTAATACATCTACCCCAGCTTTTGGTACAGGAATAGGTACTGACAACAAGCTGTCATCACCAGCAATTAGTTTTGGAACAAAGGTGGGTGATAAACCAGCAACTACCGGGTTCAGTTTTGGATCGACAACAGAAGCTAAGCCTGCAAACTCAGGATTTAGTTTCGGTTCGAAGACCGAAGACAAACCTGCAAACTCAGGCTTCAGTTTAGATGCCAAGAAGGATGACAAACCAGCAAACTCAGGCTTCAGCTTTGGGTCGAAGCCCGAAGATAAACCTGCTACATCGGGATTCAGTTTTGGATCCAAAACCGACAGTAAACCTGCCACACCTGGATTCAGCTTTGGATCTAAGACTGAAGACAAACCAGTACCTTTAACTTCAGGGTTTAGTTTAGGAGCTAAGGATGCTAAGCCAGCGGGATTTTCATTTGGCGACAGAGCCAGCGAACAGAAAGATGATAAACCGGCTTCTTCTTTGTTTAGTTTAGGAGCAAAGCTGGACAGTAAGTCAACAACCCAAGGATTCAGTTTTGGCAGTAAAGCTGATGATAAGCCATCTACATCAGGTTTAAGTTCAGGGCTCAAAAGTGACAACAAGCCAAAAACAACGGGATTTAGCTTTGGCTCTAAGACTGATGACAAACCAGCATCAACGGGTTTCAGCTTAGGTGCTACAAAGGATGATATACCAGCGGCTTCTGGATTTAGCTTTGGCTCAAAGAGTGAGGAAAAACCATCATCTTCAGGCTTCAGATTTGGTGTTAAGACTGATGAAAAGAAGGATGACAAGCCATTATCTTCAGGATTTAGTTTTGGTGCTAAAACAGATGAAAAGAAGGACGACAAGTCAGCATCTTCAGGCTGCAGTTTTGGTGCTAAGACTGATGAAAAGAAGGACGACAAGCCAGCATCTTCCTGCTTCAGTTTTGGTACTAAGATTGATGAAAAGAAGGAAGATAAAAAAGACGGTTTGGCCACTAGTACCACAAATGTATCAAAGGCTCAAGAAACACTTAAGCCTACTGCCATCCAACCGCAACAAGTGTCCATTGAAAATAAGACCATGGACGATCTTATTACTAAGTGGTCGAAGCAATTAAATGAAACCTCAAGCATTTTCAAAAGCTACACTTCAAAAGTTCAACAATGGGATCAACAATTAGTCAAAAGTGGGGATGAGATATCTCAATTATACCAAGAAACATTAGAAACAGAAGCATTACAAACCAAAATTGATCAGAATTTACTATTCGTAGAAAGTCAGCAAGATGAATTGGATAAATTATTGGACAATTATGAAGCTCAGGCAGATACTTTACTTAGTAATATTGAATTGAGTAATACCAGTAGCAGCAGTGCACGTCTTGATGGATATGGTGCTCATAATAATAACTCTGGAGCATTAAGTGTTACCGATAAGCTTCGAGAAAAAGCTTATCACAATGCCGAATTATTGGATGAAAGATTGGATTCTATGGGAAGCAATTTATCCGCATTAATAGATGAGATCAATTCAGTTAGTGATGTTTTCAATAAGAATTTGTTGATTGGAAATAATGGAGTGACTACTAGAAAGATTGAAGAGATAGATGGTAGACATGGTCAAGAAACTGCAAAGAAGAATGATGGAGACATCGAAAATCCTATAGAAGAAGTTGTTAAATTATTGAATTTACATTTGGAAAATCTCAAGTATATCGAGAAGAGCGAAAAAGTCTTAAAGGAGAAATTAGACAAATTGTCCTCTAAGAAGAAGAGGTATTAATGGTAGTTACGAAGGAAAGAAGAAATAAAAATAAAAGATCATGAAAGTGTGGAAGCCCCCAGTCAAATGGAATAGTATTATTTCTTGACCATCTAGGTATATGTGGAGGCAGTAGATGATTAGTTATATGTGGAAGCAGTAGGTGATTAATTATATGTGGAAGCATATCAACAGATAAGTAAAATGTGAAATGTGAAAAATTATTTGAATCCTCCTCATATCAAACCTGCATGTGAAGAGACCTAGAGACCATTCTACTACTAACGGCCTAGACTGGTGGAATCTGATGTTATGCCTATAACATGACTACATTTATTTATGTATAAGTATATATGTGCATTCCTGATAAATGATATAGAATGTATGACCCACTGTAGAAGCCAGTAATTTATCTTGTCATCATAACCATCATGACCATCTTGACCATCACAATTCGAATTTTTCACCATATGCTCGTAAGGCAATGCCCAACATGTGCAGCGGATGCAGCACGATCAGATGACGCAACTCGCAAACTATGGGGTAGTATATACAAATTGGGACCCACGCTGCCCTCACGTTCATAGCAAAGATAACCATTCGATTTCAAGAAAAGAGCAATTGAGGGTTGTAATCACCAAAAGAGAACAAATTTTATTTTTTCTTCTTCATACAGTTTTATCGTGCATTTCTTATTCGTGCATTTTTTAATTTGATATTTACTGGAACGTATATATTGAACAGTTATTGAACAGTTATTGAACAGTTATTGAACAGTTATTGAACAGTTACTGAACCGTTGAGCACAATTCCAAAAACACCTAAAACACAAGTCGTTACTTAAATATAAAAAATGTCTTCTCAATTGTCCCCCATTGACACCTTAAAACACCTTTTGGACTCCAAAGTTTCTAACAAACTTATACTACAATTGGTTTGGCAGAGATCTAATTTGAAAAAATATGCTCCCTTAATATCCAAAATTCTTGGTTCTGCAATCGTTGGAGTTTCATCGTTCATTCGAATTCCTCAAATTCTTAAAATTTTGTCTCCTGAGGACCTAAAAGAGAAGGTCACCATCAGTAGAGGATTATCGATTGAAGGTATTAGTTTGGAAACTGTTGGATACCTAATTCACATTTTGTATAATAGAATTCATAACAATCCATTTGTTAACTATGGGGAAACATTTTTCCTTGGTATTCAAAACGCAGTAATAATATTGCTTATTAGATATTACAAATCCAGAGGGAATGGATCCAATGAAGTCAGTTCAACTATTGAATTAATTCAACCCCTTGCTATAATGTTAGCCATTTACCTTGGTCTAGGCAAGTATTCTTCTAAGGAGTTTATATCAACCCTTCAATTATTGAATATTCCCATTTCCATCCTTTCGAAATTACCCCAAATTCTTCAAAACTATTTATTTGAGTCAACAAACCATTTATCAAATATAACAGTGGGAGCCAATTTGCTTGGATCTTTCACTAGAGTATTCACAACGTTACAAGATTTTGACAAGCTTGGAAACGACAGAGTCTTATTGGCGGGTTACTTAAGTTCTTTCATCTTAAATGGTGTACTTGCAGCTCAATGCTGGTACTACCGCGGGGTAGTAATTTTGAAGAGTCCTCTTGAAAAGCAACCTGAAAAGGAAAAACAGCAAGAACTTGAAAAAGTCAAAAAAACTGAGAAGATCTTAGATGAAAAGAGAAAAGATGAAGATGAGGACAAAGAAACAAGAAAAACCAACAGCTTGGTCATTTAATCACTAAGGAAAATATCCTACAGTAGTCTCAAGAGATACTAGCGGAGCGGTAGTGGGTATTGGGACGCTGCGCTGGTCGCTACTCGCGGAGAACCACTGCGTGGTGCTTGGCTCGCTCCGCTCGAATACTTAACAATACAGCGGCTTGTGTCTACTCTCCCGTAGGGAGCAACCCCCCGCAGCGGTCCCCACGAAGTGGCCCTAGCGGAGCGGCTCCGCTGACTACTCATCCCTCTCTATTGTATACATATACAAGTACGTTTATAAACACAGATGTACTACACACTCCAGTTAACAAATAAACATATAAAAAATTAGTTTTCATTAATGCTTCACCAGGAAACCAATCCTGATAACAGAGTAGCCAGTGCTAAGCAGTAGAAAAGAATGAGTTCTAAACAAAACACATTTAGAACTTTGACATAAAGAGCGTTGAATTCGATCTCTCATCCTGCATATACGGTAATTGTTCTGACTGTACGGCACTCGACGGGGTTGATGACTAAAGTTTGATCATTGATAACATCTTTCTACATCGTTTAGGTTGAACCAAGAAATATCATTTATAAATTAGGGTGGTGTTGATCTCAATAGTATTATAGAAAGCAAACAATATGACCCACAAAGCAGAGTATCTTCCCGATAGAGGAACTTCTATCTCGTCTATCCTTCAAGGAGGTTATAACCATCCATTGACCAGAGTTTGGGCTAATGAACGTCAACTTACGAAGAGTATGTTGATTTTCCCACTTTTTGTTTCCGATATACCGGATGAAGAGACAATCATTCCATCTCTTCCTAATATTAAACGTTATGGTATCAACAAGCTTTTGCCTTATGTGAAAAGTTTAGTTGAAAAGGGTCTTAAGGCAGTCATATTATTTGGGGTTCCACTTACTGAAGGTTCCAAAGATGAGGTGGGAACAGCAGCAGATGATCCAAATGGACCAGTTATTACTTCGATCAAGTTGCTTCGTAAAGAGTTCCCCGATTTATTTATAATGTGTGACGTTTGTCTTTGTGAATATACCAGTCATGGTCATTGTGGGGTTCTTTATGAGGATGGTTCCTTGAATAGAGAACCATCGGTTCGCCGTTTAGCTGCGGTTGCAGTTAATTATGCAAAAGCAGGAGCAAATTGTGTTGCTCCTTCTGATATGATCGATGGACGTATTAAAGATATTAAGCTTGGGTTAATTGATGCTGGGTTGGCTCATAAATGTATGGTAATGTCATACTCTGCAAAATTCAGTGGTTCATTATATGGACCTTTCAGAGACGCTGCTGGTAGTTGTCCAGGTCATGGTGATCGTAAAGCATATCAACTTCCTCCAGGAGGTTCTGGATTGGCTCGTCGTGCTCTTCTTAGAGACATGGAAGAAGGTGCAGATGCTATTATTGTTAAACCTTCGACTTTTTATCTTGATGTCATCAGTGATGCCGCTAAGCTTTGTCAAGATTATCCAATATGTGCCTACCATGTTAGTGGTGAGTATGCGATGTTGCATGCTGCTGCTGAAAAGGGAGTAGTTGACCTCAAACAGATTGCTTTTGAAAGTCATCAAGGTTTATTAAGAGCTGGGGCAAGATTGATTATTTCTTACTTCACACCAGAATTCTTGGAATGGTTAGAATGTTAAATTATTTGAAAATGTAAACAGTACCTTTAATGAGTTCTTTCATCATGTACATAAATATAAATAAAGTATATAATTAATAAGATCTAATAATTGAATCGGAAGTATTATCGGAAAAGGTAAGGATCATGGATTTGTAAATATCAAACAAGAATCAAGCAATAACAGGTTCTGACTTATCCCTTGTAGAGTTAGTGTCGGCATTGGCATTATGGGGTATCTCTTCTTCAACAAGGTTATTGAAATCTTGTGTTGGAGCATTAGGAAGTTTGGCTTCCAATGGAATATCAGGAAGTTTCACCTGAACCTTAGCCTTTGGATTGATTTCTAACTCCAACCTCTCTAATTCCTCATCAACTTCAAGTTCGTCTTGATTAGTTAAGGAGTTCATGCCTAATAAATCCAGTACTTCATCAACTTTAACTCTTTCATCCTCAAGATCATCCAATATTTTATCTATTTTATCAGTATTCATTTCAGCATTCAATTTCTTTAATACTTCGTTTCCTTGCTGTAAACCGTAAATAACATCCTTTTCAATAGTCTTGAACTCTATGGTTCCGATTAATTTTTCAAGATTATCCAAATGTTCATAAGTCTTGGAGATGGTTGATTCTTGTTGTTTCTTGGATCTTAAGTAAAATTTCGCCTTCTCTGGATCTCTACGCAATACCGCTTGCTTGGCAAGATTATTTTGTCTTTCAATCACGTTCGAGAGTCTCGACTGGTACTGTTTAAGTTTATCTCTTTGTTGTTTGAGTTGGAAGATTGCTCTATCTTGACTGGTGATCTTTGGAGTTGATGTTTGCTGACCCATGTTAAGATGATAAAGGAGGAAGTTAATGGATTTATACTAATTTCAAGCAATTTTGGGTGAGTTAGATCAGTTAAGATATGAGAATTATATCAACTAAGAATAGCTGGAATGCCAAATATTTCGAAACAAACCAAAGCAATTAAATAAACTAACTAAAATGAAACAGCTTATATGGAAGGTGTATATATATTAAGAGCAAAGGAATGACGAGAAAGCAATTGAAGGGTCGATTATGTTCACTTGACAATTATCAGGTATAAAGCAGCTACTGTCCTTGCCTTTGAAAGTTCAGATTTTATAATTAATAGACACCGATTGCAAAGTGTTCCGGTTTCCCACAAGTAAGGATCAGGTTTTGCAAATACTTTTGGAAACAATCCAATCTCACCCACAACCTTATCACTTCATATCTGCCACAAAATAGTATCCTGTCGCACGATTCGAACCAGCAACCTTTGGCACGCTTTGCGCTGCATCAGTCGCAATGGAAGAGTGGCTAATTTTTGTCATCTCGCTAAATACACTATTTTTGTTCAATTTATCCAAATACGGCTGAAAGGTAAACATCGTTGCAACCCAATTCAACAACTAAATTTCCACTAATAGTTAATTAATATCATTGATTTTTTTTTTGGAAACATACAACATCGGTCCGGCAACACGACCTTTTCAACGTTAGGGGATTTTAAGCACTACAGGATATTTGAAGGGATTGAATCATTTTTATTTGATATTTGTGGTCATATTATTAACCTATATTTGTGAATCGTAGAAGCAATATTACAAGACTACAAGACTACAAGACTACGAACTTTGAATAAAAAATCGGTTATTTTGACACTATTGTTTAAAAAAAAAATTGATTTGAACCAAATTTATCTAACCCAGCCATAGTTCATTCAATTCACTGATTAATATACTGCTGTATGTTACAAATTGTCTAATTACATATTAACATCACAATTTGAATCAAGCACAGATATATATAGCGGATACTGGTGCTCATACTATACTCATTTCAAATGGAGGAAAAGAATATGTCTCAAACTATCTTTTTTGACTCTCCCAACAGCACAAGAGCAAGTATTCCTTCTCCAATAAAGAGAAAAAATGTACTAGGAAACTCCCCAATGGAAAATGTACCATCTCCAAATAAGAGAGGCTACTTAAAGAATATGAGTCCCAATGTGGGACGAAAAACCATCCTTTTGAATGATGAATGGGACACCCTGTTCGATAAAGGTGGTTCTAACCTTAATAAGCTGTTTGAAAAAGTGTCATCTTCCTCAATCAACCCTGATACTTCCTCTATATCAACAAGTTTAGGTTTAAGACTAAATACCTCGATATCAACTAATAATCAACCGATCAAGAAATTTGATCGTCCAACATTTAACCGAGATACTAAATCAAAAATTACTTTTCCTCCCACCAATTTTAGATCAGCATCAACAACTCTGGTTCTTCTCAACGATTCACATCATATTTGCAAACCCAAACTCAGAAGAACTCATTCGTTAATTTCCCAAGGAGGATCAACTTCATATTCTGATAATCAACAACAATCTTCAACTGCATCATCGGATAGATTTATCCCATCTCGTCATAACTCTACATCTGGTAAACTTCAGACCGATACCATTATTCCTCATCCAAACGCTTCACCTCAAGCTCACATTAAGGCACAATCTTCCAAAATTTATCAGCATCATGTTGCCGAAGCTTGTGGTTTAGAAGTCAATTCTCGTGTTTTACAATTTCAACCTTTACCTCCTGAAAGAAAGCGTCCAGTGAATTTATTTGGTAATATTCCCACCAACTCAAGCTCAAGAGTTATTTTAAACTCTTTACTGATACTTAGTCCAGCAGTGGCAAGTGCAAGAGCTAAAAAGATTCCTACTGCACCGGAAAGAGTGTTAGATGCACCGGGATTAATTGATGATTTCTATTTAAACTTGCTTGCATGGTCTCTGACTAACTTATTAGCAATTGGATTAGAGGACGCCGTTTACGTTTGGAATGCATCATCTGGTAGAGTTGGATTGTTATGTGAACTAACAACCTTAGCGACCCTGATAAGATGGTCAGATGATGGTTCATATATTTCAATCGGTAGAGATGATGGATTAATGGAGATTTGGGACATTGAGACAAATACAAAATTACGTACTTTGAATTGTGAACATCATACAAGAATCGCTTCCCAATCTTGGTATCAACATATTCTTACCAGTGGCTCCAGAATTGGGAACTTATATCATTCAGATGTAAGAGTTGCCAACCACATTGTAACCAAGAATTCAAATACTCATCTGGCGGAAATCTGTGGCATAAGTTATCGTAGTGACGGTCAGCAATTCAGTACTGGAGGTAATGATAACTTGGTATGTGTTTGGGATGTTAGAAAATCCCAGTTCAACTTTTCCCAACCAATTTTCACCAAAACAAACCATAAGGCAGCCGTAAAAGCATTAGCATGGTGTCCTTTTCAACTGTCATTGTTGGCAACTGGAGGAGGTTCATCCGATAAATCCATTAACTTTTGGAACACAAGCACTGGAGCAAGAGTCAATACAATTGAAACTGGATCGCAAATATCTTCATTAAATTGGGGTTATGCAACTGGAATTGGCATGGAAATCGTTGCTACTCATGGATTTCCAACTAATAACATATCGATATTTAATTATCCAACTCTTCAAAAAACTGGAGAAATTCTTAATGCACACGATTCAAGAATCTTGAGTGGTTGCCTTAGTCCAGACTCATTAACATTAGCTACAGTTGCAGGAGATGAGAATCTTAAATTTTGGTCACTATTTGATCTCTACAAGACAAAGAAAAGAGGAAGTGAATCGGAAGAATCAATGAGTAATGATGATAAACGGATGAAGAAGATGATGAACATAAGATGAAGTACTGGGTAAGAACCGGGACATTCAGTAAAAAATCTATAAAATTTATAAATAGACACCTAGCATTTAAATACAAAACTAACATCGAATAGAATAGTATAGAATAGATCCAAATACCGAAAGATTCAAGCACTGGTAGACCCAAAGAGCTATAGGCAGTACCAATACAGTGGTGTGGGTCCTTAGACTGCTGTAGGATACTTGACAATACAATATAGAAGCCTTCAAAACAATTCGACAACTTTAACAAATTAAGGACTAATAGGGTGCACACTTATAGCATTCTTGAAAATACAGTTACTGTCAGAAACCAAAAAATGTTCATGCTTTCAATTCGGCTTAGTAGATCGTGATCGAAGATTGTAGACATTAGACAAACAGTGGATAGTAGACAGTGTATGGTAGACAGTGGATAGTACACAGTGTATGGTAGACGGAAAGACAGTAGACGGAAAGACAGTAGACGGAAAGACAGTAGACAGAAGAGAATATACTCAAGACAGAAGACTATAAACAGAGAAGACAGTAGACAGTATGCAGTAGATCGTAGACCGTAGACCCTAGACTGTAGACGTAGACCGTACACTATAGACTGTAGACCATACACTGTAGATCATTCACTAACAGTACTCCATAGACAGTACGCAATGCACAGTCACTATAGACAGTCACTAAAGACTATAAAGTATAGCCAATAGGCTGTCCTCTGCAGGATATATCCCTTATGCGGTAATATTGAGAAGATTGAATTTTATTGCACTAAATTGCTCCAACGAAGACAATTTGTTCAATTAGATCGCCATTGAATATCAAAAATGTGTACAATTTCTAGAATTTCTAGAATTTCTAAAATATTATCTTCTAAGCAGTTATTCATTATTCAATCATGCTAACTTTTCTAATTTATAAGAATAGTGTATACATCTATAACCATTCTCCCATGGTCTGTTCTTGAAGTTTCCTGTGGCTACAGTAGCCAAAATCACAAAATGTTTAATTAAGATTGTATGACGTAGAGGCGCTAAAAAAACAAAAAGTTAGAACAGGGCACAAAACGTAGGGGATAGTAAAGATAAAATAGGGCATCATACAAGGAATGCTCAACATTGAACGGATAGTGAAGATTTAATATTCACACATTTGTACTAGAAAATAGAACAAACCCACTATATGTCTGACTTTTCATGTGTCAATTATGTAACAGTTGCTTATGTTTGAGTTATTGATGTTGTAATTTATTTATTCTCAAGCACTTCAAAAGTCGATGCGGCACAGACATTTTTACAAACTTGATGCATTGCTTGGCTAATTAATTAAGAGACTTATAGAGACATTAGCGTACTGATTCAATTAATTTATTAATGCTCTGTTTCAGTGGAACCTTGATTGGTAAATACATTGATACTCTGATTATCTAATTTTGTGACCCTCTACTTCTCCACTTTTAGAAAACCTCTTTTTTAGTCCTAATTATTGTTTCTTCTACCCTAGTATTGTCTCTTCTATCCTAGTATTGTCTCTTCTATCCTATAATGGTCGTTCTATCTATCTGCCTAAACTTTTTTCGCAATTCTTCTTTCCTCAAAACCGCTTATCCTCACAATTATTTTCCACAGTTCTACAACCATTAAGCTCTTTTAATTTCTTTTCTCCATAAATTTCATTCCTTATACTATTTCCTATTTTGCACTGCTTCCATATACATAAATTTTTGAAAATTTGCTATATTTCGTCAAGGATCTCTGTTTCCCTATGCCAACCCCAACCCCCAACCTCCTTGTAAATTCCAACTGTTCGCACTTTTTTCCGGAGAATTTCCGCATTTTTCATTTTTGGTTTAAATTTAGATAGAACGGTTGCCCGTCCATTTATTTAAACTTTGTTTTTGTATTTATCGATTTGAAAGGGCCAAACCATCTACAACACTAGTTGTGTGTTAAATTTTGACCTATACAATTGTATCTCAGTGTACTTGAATTGTCCAAACACTACCTAAAAATTTTTTTGGTCAATCTAATAATAGAGCTGTACAATTGTTTTTATTTTCTTTGTATTAATATTCATCAATTAATAACATAAACAAGACTCCTTATACTTTTTATTTGGTGGTTTATTAAATATAGATTAGACATTTCTTGGAGTCCCATAACTTTTACCAATTCACCAACCAACAGAGAATATTGTCATATCACCACTTCCATCACCATTTCCATAACCACTTCCATCACCACTTCCATCACTGTATATTCTTACTAATTATATCCATAACACCAAAGTGGATTCTGATTTTTTTAATAACAACAAATCAGAAAAAAAAAAATTCTGGAAAACTAAAGATAGGCAACCGGCAATATTATTGTTATAAGATCTTATTTCAATATTTATTATTATCCTTAATTGTGTAGCATACTTCAATTTTCACTTTTGCATAGAATAATCATGTCATCGGATGGAGAATTCACAAGAACACAGATTTTTGGAACTGTGTTCGAAATAACAAATAGGTATACCGATCTTAACCCTGTTGGTATGGGTGCTTTTGGTCTTGTTTGTTCAGCAGTCGATAAATTGACCGGACAAAATGTTGCCGTTAAGAAGATTATGAAACCATTTCTGACCTCAGTGTTAGCAAAGCGAACTTACCGAGAATTGAAATTGTTAAAACATCTCAGACATGAGAATCTTATTACTCTTGATGATATCTTTTTATCGCCATTAGAAGATATTTACTTTGTGACTGAATTGCAAGGAACTGATTTACATAGACTTTTAACCTCTAGACCGTTAGAAAAGCAATTTATTCAATATTTTACTTATCAAATATTAAGAGGTCTAAAATACGTTCATTCAGCAGGAGTCATTCATCGCGATTTAAAGCCTTCGAATATTTTAATCAACGAAAATTGTGATTTAAAGATCTGTGATTTTGGTTTAGCAAGAATTCAGGACCCTCAAATGACTGGTTATGTATCAACCAGGTATTACAGGGCTCCAGAAATTATGTTAACTTGGCAGAAATACGATACTGAGGTAGACATGTGGTCGGTGGGTTGTATTTTAAGTGAAATGATTGAAGGTAAACCTTTATTCCCTGGTAAAGATCATGTACATCAGTTTTCAATTATAACCGAGTTATTAGGATCTCCACCTCCTGATGTGATTGATACTATTTGTTCCGAAAACACTTTAAGATTTGTTCAATCTTTACCTCACAGAGATCCAATCCCCTTCAGTGAAAGATTTGCTCAATGTACTCATGTTGAAAATGAAGCGATTGATTTATTGGGTAAAATGTTGGTATTTGATCCGAAAAAGAGAATCAGCGCTGCTGAAGCTTTAAAACATACATATATGGAACCATATCATGATCCTACCGATGAACCTGTTTGTGAAGTTAAGTTTGATTGGAGTTTCAATGATGCTGATCTTCCAGTTGATACTTGGAGAGTAATGATGTATAGTGAAATTTTGGATTTCCATCAAATAGTCGGTGCTGGTCAAACTCCAGAAGAGCAAGTAATTCAGAATCTGCAGGAAGGAATCCATGCAAATTCCGCTAGTCAACAACAAAAGGTTGAATAACCGTGTTTTAATGATAAAGCATGGATATTAGAATTTTTAATGAAAATGTAATTTTTATATCCTTCTTTATTGAACATATTTCGTTTTTTTTTTTTGGTTCATTTTCAAATGATAGCTTTTGTGGATCTGCAAAATTACAATACTACATTAATATATATACGTGTATACATACTCATGTTTCTTCCATTTTTTCCCACTTAATTCGAATCCTGAATATCATATTTCTTCTACCAGTATAGTCTATCAAGATAATAGTAGTGCATATAAAATTTTCATTATCTCAGTTTATCTTTGGCAGTTTAGAAACAAAAAGCTCAGTTGTACTATGTTGATTCAAAACACTAGGGCTTTAATCTGGCAAAAATACTTGTTATATATGTATATGCAATGACTGAATTGAAACACAATTGCAACAGCCTTTCAAATCTGATTTCACCCCAATATATAAAGTATCTATCAAGTCAGTTAGCAGTCTCTCTTTCATTTCTTCCTAGTAAAGATCAGACAGAATGTTTGTTAAGTTTCCATAATTTACTGGAGGGAAATTTAACCATTAACCCAGAGGACAACCCAGTTCCTAAACATACTGAAAATGCAGGATGGTTTAGCTCAGTGTTTGGTAACTCGGTAGACCATCACAATTCTAGTCATGATGGGGACTCGAGGCTTCTTCCTTCGCAGAATAACAACAACAACAAAGATTTTACAATTTTCCTAGGATATATACAGTTGGTAGGGTACGTGGTTTGCAATTACACATTTGATTTTAATGACGGTAATGCAATAGAACTAGGAGGTTCAATTTCCAATTCAAATTGGTGGAATAATATTGATTACACGCTGTTCTATAACAACGATCAGGTGGACGATAACAAAGAGGAACTCGATAATGGATGGGATACGGATTTAACAATCAACGAAAAATTGAGTACCGTACCGTTTATTGCTCAAAGTTTGAAAGAAAGAATGATAATTGGAGGTAAAATTGGTGGAATTAATGATCTAATTGTAATTGGAAATTCCAATCATGGAAAATCCCAAAAGAATGAAGGCAGCATAGATATCCATAAAAGATATCTACTTCAAGATCTAGTTTTTGGTTACAATTCAATACCACGTCCAGACATATCCAGGACTAAATCAGGTTCAGAAAGTGAGGATCAGGAGGGGGATCGATACCAAATTAAAGAACTAATTGATTCCATTCTACCGTTTTATACCACGTCCCAATCACTTCTATTCACCGAATTGCATCTCAAAGCAAAAGATACTAAAACTTTCCATTTGAGATTTCCAAAATTGAAAGAAGTACCTCCCTCCTATAATACAAGGCTGACGGGTGCAACTGGAGATCAAGGTTTGTTGAGTATAAGGTATCTGTTAGCAGTTGGAATACTGGAGATCCAGGCAAACATTCACTCGAACACTGTTTACTTCCCATATGAGGTAAAAACGGTACACACTGGTGACTATATTCAACCGGATTACTTTCGGCGAGTAGTGATCGATCAGAGATGGCACGCCAAAATTGTGGAAAGTGATCTCGAAGTTCACAACGGGAATGCAGATAATGACAACTTTTCAAATGAAAAAAGCGAAGAATCGCAGACTATTGCAGATAGAGAATCATTTTTAGAAGATTTGACCAAATTAGTGGAGTCCGATTTATATACAATGCCCAAAGTATCTACAAAAGAAAGAAGGAAAAGCATTAATGCAATATTTGATAATGGAGACCGAAGACAATCGCCAAAGAATGGGTATATTTCTCAGTTACCAGAGCATCTAAAGACTCAATATCAAATTAAACTTAACAATTCACATTTATGTATGGTTAGTTTAACTAAACCATATTACCATATTGGAGATGATATTAACTTTGTAATTGAAATTAATCATAAGGGAAAATCAAATACAAGGGTAGTTGGTGCTATTGTTCATTTAGAAGCACACGAGAAGTTTCATTGTAAGCCAATGAAGGATACTACTCAAATAGATAGGGAATATCTTCATGCTTATAAAGTCAGCACAAGTATTAAAATTAATACTTTTGCACCATCAATGGTAAATTCCAGCTCTTCTATAACTCATGGCTATCTAAATATTCCTTTACACCTCGCGCCACAATTCCAAAGTTCTAGACTTATTGATCTACAGTATTTCTTGGTATTCAATTTCAATCTAAATGAATTTGATGATGTTGAGAAACCAGTAAAGGAACCAGTAAAGGAACCTACAGCTCATTCTGAACTCCAAGCTACGAATGAAACCCAAGCCAATATCACCCAAAATAGAACTGAGCAAGAGTCACAAATGGAGAATGTTTCATCTGGTCCACAGGAAGATGAAGGGAAACAGAGATTACTCGAGGGCCAACAAAGCTCTACCGATACTACCACGGTCCAAGGCTTAGAAGCAGATACATTATTGACTGACTTCCGGAAATACCAGATTGATAATAATGGAAGTGAGTTTGAATTCAAACTTCCTCTAGTCATTATATAGATTTTAAAAATAAACTTTGAGATAGGATAG
The DNA here is from genome assembly GCA_030566905.1 of Chernovozyma aurita. Taxonomy (NCBI): domain Eukaryota; kingdom Fungi; phylum Ascomycota; class Pichiomycetes; order Serinales; family Debaryomycetaceae; genus Chernovozyma; species Chernovozyma aurita. Next base: position 92,536 of record JAKUBO010000014.1, read on the forward strand.
AGATTTTTTATTGTTAATCCTCCAACAACAAAGCTGTAGTGGACTTTTCCTTTGCTATTCAACCGATGAATGCTCTCCTCACACTTGACTTTTGATAATAATTTGCCATGTTTTCCACTAAAATATCCCTTTGAAATTGGTGTCAAACTGACCATAATTTCCTCAACCGGTAAGTGAGGTGCGGCTGAGCTACTTTTTTTTTTCCATCAATCAATCTCAATTTACTTATAACGGAAATTCTAGCGCAGAAAACTCTCAAATCGAGAATTATCTTGGAGCACCGTGCATGCGGCTTGAATCTTTGATTGCCTCAAGTGGAATCTCAACTTATTTCCTTTTCTGGATATTGCTGCTGAAGAGACCTTATAAGAAGTTGGGAGTAATCCTTACGTCAAATTTTGGAAAGAGTTCTTTTTAAGAAACTGAAAAGACTAACTCTGATACAAAAGACTTTGACTTAGTATTCTTTTCTTTAATTTTTTATTTTTTTGTTCTGTTGCCATTAAAAACTTCCACACACTCTCATTTAATATCTGAAGTCAAAAGAATAGATTACTTCCTATACACTCGTTATGAAATTTGCAACCACACTTATATCAACAGCAGGTGTAATATTACTTGTCCAAGGGCTTGCATTTCCACAATATGAGGCAAATGAAAAAAGAGATGCTGGTTCTGAAACTGCTGTTCTTGAAGGAGCAATCAGTGTATTAGGGTTCATTGGTGGACAAGCTCCAGCTACGACTCCTGGAGGTGCATTCAATAACCCAATCGGTACCGATGCTGCATCTCCAGCTGCAACTATGCCAGTTACAAATATACCAGCCACTCCAGCTACTGTTGTGGCTACTACGAAAGCTCCTGTAGCTACTCAAGTTGCAACTTTTGCTAGTTATATTGCTTCATCGGTGATTGCTCATGCTTATTCTGATATTCCTCATTATTCAGCTTCATATGCAATTCCAACCGCTCTTGGTACTGCAGCCGCCTCAAGCTCCGGTTCCAGTTCCAGTTCCAGTTCCGGTTATGGAAGTGCTGTTGGTGGTCTTTTATCTGGACTTCTCGGTGATATTGACTTTGAATCAATTGCCGGATATGTGGATGAACTTTTAACTCTGGGAAATAATCTTCAATACTTGGATAACATTCTTGTATGGTTAAAGAACTCAAATCTTCTTTCAGAAGCTGCTTTGTTCTTGATTGACCTGAACATCAGTGTCAGTTCTCCATTGGTATCTACACCTGTTGGTGATGCCTTATCTTATGTTGGTACCGTCAACACCACTTCATTTTTTTTGCTTTAGATCAATCTGGATTGGCTTATTCAGTAATTGCTGATTCAATCGAAAGTCCAGTTATTTTGCCTTCAGTTCTTGATATTGCTAAACAGCTCATCAGCTCCGGAGATATTTCATTTTCAGAAATTTTAGCTGCTGCTGGAAGATTGATAAAAAAGGACGAGCTTGAACCTTTCCAAGTTCGTAGACTTGCCAAAATTCAATATCTAGCTGCTTGAGAAGCTGAGTCTGCTAATACCAAGAGAGAGCTTGAACTCAAAATGAACGAAGATGTATTCCTTGAAACTCGTGATAACATTGAAGATTTATTTACAACCATTTTCACTGCTGTTGAACTGTCAGGGTTAATTAATACAACCATTACAACCTTGATAGTTGAACCTGAATTCCAGAGTGCTGCTATAAATCTTATTGTAGGAGCTTTAAAGAAGCTTTCACAAGGTTCTGGGAATCCATCCAGCCTTACTTTCTTAGGTCCCCTCTTATCAGGATTAGTTTCTTCTGGATTATTACAACATACTTTTGAAAGAGCCCTCAATGATCAACAATTAAGATCTGCTATAATTGGAGATTTGGGTAGATTATTGAGTACGGGTGTTGCTTCTGTTACTGACTTTATTTCCGGTAAAGACCTTGAAATTTATAATTTTGTCTTTGACAGATCAGAAGCTTCTTCTATTTCAAGTGTTATATCGTCTGCTGCATCTTTATTTAGCTCAACAGCCTCTAGTGCAGCATCTTCCCATGCTGCTAGCACTTCAAGTGTTGCATCTGCTTCTAGTTCCAAATCAGATGGTGTTGTTGCTATATCCAATTTTTTGGTTATGATTGCTGGATTCTGTAGTTACCTCACTTTTCTTTAAAAGTTCTTGAAACTAAAATAAGTACTCAACGATTAATCAAGGCACAGATTCTTGATATTATACACATATAAAACTTTTCCATTCTGTCGTTTGTTTTGATTGTTTGCGGCTGCTTTGAACTTGTGCATTAAATAAAACCCTCGCATTTTTCGTGTTCGGTGATAAATTCAAGTTAGTGTTACCAACTTACCTTCAGCCTTCCTTTAGCTTACCTTCAGCTTACTCTCTAAACGGGTCACCCAAAATAAAAACTATTACATCGAGTTAATGACAGGTGTAATTAGCTGAAACTTGGGTTCGGTCCAATCTTCTTAATTTCTTCAATCCGCTTTAAAAGCAAACTGCTGCTTCTATCTCCCTAACAATAAAGTTGTTACTTGATGTGATTTTTCGATTTTATTTTTCATGCTCATTGCCGCTTTATTTTATTATTTTCTGACCAAGTTGAAGCATTCCAAAGAACATCAAACAAGAACAAAATCGAAAACAGTCTCAACCAGAGATGACGCTCAAAATTACGTTGCTTAAAACGTAACCATTCATTTCCTCACTCCCATTTATCTAATACCATCAATATAATTGTATATTTATATATGTATAACGTTTCCTAACTCAAGCTGTAGAGTGCCCCCACGCCAGGCGTTTCGGAGAAATTAAACCTCACTTGTATGCACGTCAATATCGTTGGTGCAGGCATGGAGTGTGTTTACCCGAAGATGTTGCACGCCAACCTCGTGTATCGAAGATGATAGAAAATTGTTTGACAATCAGTCTTTTTTTCATTCTTGATTCGAACAGAATTTGGATCCTTCAACAACTTAAAAAAACGATATGTCAAGCCCTAATCGAGCAGATAACACTCCTTCTTACAGTCCTCTTTTCATTGACCAGGAAGAGCAAGACCATCATAGTTTTGATTACGACAGTGATGATGAGCCGTTATCTAAATCCCATCACTCTACCCATTTTTCCACTAGTGAAGATCGTTTTATAAAAGATCATGATTTGAAAATGAAGGCTTTTGAAGCACTTCAACTTAATGGACATGAAGGTTCTTCTTCTCATACAAATAATTCCTCTGCTAGTGGCTCCAATGGATTCAATGTGGGAGTCTCCGCCAACCATTATAATGATAACACCAACAATAAGACTACTACTACGTCATCAGATTCAACCAGCAATACTTTAAAAAGAAGACAATCCATCATTGATTTACCTCCACAACACAATGCGTCTCCAAATTCTTTTAATTTCTTACAATTCCCACTGGCTGTTTCGAATGACTTTCTGCCTCAGTCTCAGAATAATCATCGAAATGTATTATCTGAAGAAGATGCTTCTGAAGAATTGATCAAATTTTACCAAAATATTCGGGAAAGTCTTGATATGAGACATAAATACTTATCGCTATCTCTTCAATCACAAGAACAACTGAATCCAAAGAATAAGGACTCATGGAAGATATATCCACCACCTCCCTTGCCAACTTATAAATCCAAAAACAGATTCAATCAAGTCCCCATTCATAATTTGGATCAAGATGAATTTCGATTTGATTTTGAAAAATGTGATATTCCTCAAAAGACTAAAGATTATACGGTGGAGCTCGGAACTGATGATGTCTTTACGGTAATTGATCCGGTTACCAATAAGCCACTTGTTGAAGTCGTTAGTTTACATGATTATTATTCAGATCTTAATAAAATCACCAAATTCTCCTCAGATGGCCCTTCCAAATCGTTTGCATTTAAAAGATTGCAGTATTTAGAGGCCAAATGGAATTTATACTTCTTACTTAATGAATTTGAAGAAACAAAACAATCTAAGAAGAACCCACATCGTGATTTCTACAATGTTCGTAAAGTCGATACTCACATTCATCATTCAGCTTGTATGAATCAAAAACACTTGTTAAGATATATCAAGTACAAATTGAAAACCGAATCCAATGAACAAGTGATATTCAGAGATGGTAAAATATTAACTCTTGCAGAAGTATTCCAATCTTTGAATTTGACTGGCTATGATTTGTCTATTGACACGTTAGATATGCATGCTCATAAGGATTCATTTCATAGATTTGATAAATTTAACCTTAAATATAACCCAATTGGAGAATCCAGATTAAGGGAAATTTTTTTGAAGACTGACAATTTTATTAACGGGAAATATTTGGCAGAAATTACTAAACAAGTGTTTGAAGATTTAGAAAGCTCCAAATATCAACACGTTGAATTGAGAATATCAATATATGGTAGATCATTGAGTGAATGGGATAAACTATCTGGTTGGATTGTTGATAATAAGTTATTCAGTCATAACGTTCGTTGGTTAATCCAAGTTCCAAGATTGTACGATTTATACAAAAGAAATAAGAATGTTAACACGTTTCAAGATATTTTAAATAATTTATTCCAACCATTATTTGAGGTATCGATTGATCCTCAAACTCATCCTAAATTGCATGTGTTTTTACAAAGAGTGGTTGGATTTGATTCAGTAGATGATGAATCCAAGCTGGAAAAATTACTCCTGTCAAGAAAATTCCCCAAGGCTAGCGAATGGGATTTCCCCTCGAATCCTCCCTATTCCTATTACTTGTATTATTTGTATTCAAATATGACATCTTTAAATCAGTTAAGAGTGAGACAGAATCAAAATACGTTTTTATTCAGACCCCATTGTGGAGAAGCTGGAGATCCTGAACATCTCATCAGTGCATTTTTAACTTCTCATTCAATTTCTCATGGGATCTTGTTACGTAAAATCCCATTTATTCAATACTTGTATTATTTGGATCAAATTGGTTTGGCGATGTCTCCACTTTCAAACAATGCTTTATTTTTAACTTATGATAAGAATCCATTTTATAATTTTTTTACAAAAGGTCTAAACGTTTCATTATCAACTGATGATCCTTTACAATTCTCTTACACCAAAGAACCTTTAATTGAAGAGTATTCTGTTGCAGCCCAGATCTACAAGTTGTCGGCAGTAGATATGTGTGAATTGGCTTGCAATTCGGTTAAGCAGTCGGGATGGGAATCTTCAATTAAGAAACATTGGCTCGGAAAAAACTACATGATGCATGGCGTTTTAGGAAATGACATGGAAAAGACTAATATTCCTGATATTAGAGTGATGTATAGAGAACAAACTCTTAACAGTGAACTAGAATTGGTTAAATGCTACACTAGAAAGGGCCCAAAAGAGTTAAAATGAACATGATGAATTAATTGCAAATATCCGTTAATAATATATGTTAGATATCTAGATAGAGATCAAACTCACAATTGTCTTGTTATATTGTACAATACTGTACCAACCAAGTATTATCAAATGCTGAATAAATTACATAAACAACACTCTATTTGGTGGTTGGTATTGAGATTTTCATCCACTCCAGTTCCAGAGCTTAGAGTGGTCGAATGCGCCTAAGCGCATATGATATTCCTCAACTTTCTGTATGCGATTACATGTCCAAAAGATGAGTTGTTTAACATCAAACGTTGAAGCAGCTTGAAAAATGTCTTATTCAATTATTCAATTCATTTCTTCAACAGGTTCTTTCATGAGACAAGCTTGCAATGCTTGAATACAATTCAGTGACACTTCGTGACATTGGTATCAAAACAAATGAACTGCAAGAATATCCGGTTGTGCTTACCATTGCTGGCTCCGATCCTTCTGGAGGTGCAGGAATTGAAGCCGATTTGAAAACGTTTGCAGCCCATAAAGTGTTTGGAGCAACATGTATTACAGCGCTTACAGCCCAAAATACAACTGTTGTTAAGTCATATAAGAAGACTTCAAAGTCCCATGTGAGAGATATTTTGCAATTGATATTTGATGATTATTTGGAACCCAATAGTAATCATAGCCTTAAGGCGATTAAAACCGGAATGCTTACCGAAGATGCTATTACTGTTTTGTCAAGTTATCTTGACTACTTGAAAGCACGTCAAGTGAAATTGATCATGGATCCAGTTATGGTCAGTACTTCTGGAGCTTCGTTGCTTGGAGAACAGGAAATGAAAAAATGTTTGACTTCATTAATCAAAGAATCCTTTTTGATTACTCCCAATTACCAAGAGGCAATTGTATTGTACAAACTTTCAGAATCAAACGCTGTTCCTCCGCATATCAACACAATTGATGATTTTGTGAAATTTACCATCAAATTACAACACCGTTTACAATGTGACAACGTTCTTGTAAAAGGTGGACATATTCCTTGGGATTCAAAAGGTAACAGAATATCAGTCGATGATGGGAAACCTCCTAAGGACGCAGTTATTACTGATATCCTTTACGAATCCAAAACTGACGTGGTGACAGTCTTTGAATCTAGTGGTGTTGAGTCTAAAAATACTCATGGAACTGGCTGCACATTATCTTCTTCCATTACTGCTTATGTTGCCAAGGGCTTCACCTTACAAGAAGCAGTGCCGTTATCGATCGACTACATCCACAAAGGAATTGATAATATAAAAAAGTTAGGTCACGGAAACGGTCCATTGAATCATAATGTTGAACCTGAATCAAATGTGTCCATAGTTGAGGCTTCCCATGCCGATGTGTCAAAGTTGATTTTGAAGGAACATGACTCTTTTTTCGATTTTTTCAAAACTCATCCAACCATTGTAGATACATGGAAGAGGTACGTTGAAAATCAGTTTGTAGTCCAATTGGCTTCAAATCAGCTTCCTTTTGATAAATTCCTTCATTTCTTGAAACAAGATTATTATTATTTGATTAATTATGCCCAAATTCAATGTCTTGCGGCAGCAGTAGCACCAAATTATCATTTAACTCTAGCTGAGTCTTCAACTGTGAATTCAATAGTAAATGAAATTGAAAAACACAAGATTAAGTTGAGCAAAAAGTATCATATTGATTATGAAGATACCACTTCTGATGATATACAGTTGAAACCCGGTAAGGCATGTTTAGATTATTGTAATTATTTACTTGATATTGGCAAACGAGAAGATTATATTGGGATTAAAGTTGCCATTGCTCCATGTTTATTTGGATATCATGAAGCAGGTCTTTTTGCAAAACAAATACAAGCCAGTAAGGATCATGGGTTAGGGGTGTTGGCTGATGAAGAAGAGGCATCAGTGTACAAAGATTGGATTGAAGATTATATCCTGGACTGGTATGTAGAAGCATTCGACAAGGGAAAGGAAAACTTGGATAATTATCTTAAAGACAATAAACTTACTCAAAGCAGAGTTAATGAGTTGGTGAAGATATTTGGAGAAGTGACTCGATTGGAAGAAGCCTTTTGGAACGAAGTGTTACATTGAGATGATAATTGTCATAATAAAGTGAACTAAACAATTAAAATAATAATTGCTACCTTTTTATTAGTTAGGAAACTTCGTTTATGTCACTCGCGTTTGCAATCCCATGATATTAGCTTTGTAAGGTGTAGAATTGTTTTAAGCAGATCTAAGTAGATAGGTAAATCTCTCAATATTCACTTTCTACTCATTGTGTATACAGAGAAGAAGATACTAAATCACATTTGAAAGAAGTTGCAGAAACATAAATTACCTGAATTCCAACATCCCAGAACTACATGGATTCGAGGAACACTGATCGTGAATCAGTAGCAACTCCCTACTTTGTACTTGACCCATACTGTCTTCTTCATTGAGCCTGAGAGCCTGCGCAGCCTTCAGCGGTGATCACAGCCAAACACCACTATGGAAATTTAAACTATTTAATACCTGCATACAACCCGGTTTTGACCCAATTCGTGGATTGAACTTGACGTCCATCAAGGAGCAGTTACCAATTCATTCACTTCAAAGGAGAGGTGTCCATAGTAGGATAATCATTGCAATAGAAGATAGAAGCAGGTCTATTATAGTTACAATTCTGTCACCATGTACAATCCGTATCAACAGCAACAGCAGCAGCAACAGCAGCAGCAGTATGGATTTGCTCCTCAACAGACTGGATTCAATCCTGGCTACCAACAACCTATTCAACAACCCCTACAACAATATTCACTTCAACCTCAACAAACTGGATATCTTCCCCAGCCAACGTCATTTCAAAGTCAGCCTTCTCAACTCCCCATTCAAGCCACTGGATATTATCCTCAACAATTGCAACCTCAGCAAACAGGATATATCCAAACTCAACCAACCGGATTTGGACCTTCTGCTCCAACCGTTACCGAAAATAATCAATTGAAAATTCCATCCATCAGACTATCTTTCCTTACTGCTGCAGACCAAACCAAATTCGAACATCTTTTCAGAACTGCGGTTCCTAAGGGTGAAATGGCAATTAGTGGTGATGATTGTAGAGATATTCTCTTGAGATCTGGACTTCCTCCAGTAACCCTTGCTGAAATTTGGTCTTTGGCTGATACCAACAAGTCTGGATCTTTATTGTTTCCAGAATTTGCTTTAAGTTTACATCTTTGTAACTTGTCGTTAAAAGGTGACAGTTTACCAGCAGTGTTACCTGAAAAATGGCTGAATGAGGTCCAAAGTTTTGTGGATGCAATCAGTTTTAGCATTCCTGAAGATTCCAACAAGATTTTGGCAAATACTCCATTTGCATCTTTTGGAAATTCTACAAAAAACAATGTTAACGATTGGACTAACCCACAACCTTCAGGGTTTCTGAACCCTCCTTTGAATTCTTTCCAAACTCAACCAACCGGTTTCCAGCCTCCAGTAACTGGATTTCAATCTTATAACAGAAATCCTCAACCGGCGTTAACGTCTCAAAGAACAGGAGGTGGGACTTTGATTCCTTTACAACCACAACAGACATCGGGTCTTATTCCTGCTCAAAAGACTGGTTCTGGACCTCAGATTTTACCTCAAGTGACAGGATATCAACCACCACAAGCTATTGAGTTAGTCTCTCAGAGAACCGGAAATGGGTTCCAACCTCAACCTCTGATACTTGCACAGAGAACGGGTCCTGGAAGTTTCCAACCACAGCCAACTGGGTTCCAGCCTCAAGCCACCGGGTTTCAACCACAACAGACTGGTGGATTACTTCAGGCTCAACCAACTGGTAAACCTGGTCAATGGGGTTTTGTTTCGATGCCAACTGGTGGTATTCCTGGTTTGAATGCAATTCAAGAGCACTTTCTTCCATCTGCCCAAATCCCTTCATCTCAACTTCAAAACGCGATGGGAGGAGTTTTGAAAACCAACGTTACATGGGCTATAACTAAACAAGAAAAGCAAATTTATGATGGAATTTTTGCTGCTTGGGATACTACAAAGAAGGGTACTGTCAATGGAGACGTCGCCATAAGTATATTTGGAAAATCTGGTTTAAGTAGACCAGATTTGGAGTCTATTTGGAACTTGGCAGATGCCAATAACAATGGTAAATTAAACAAAGATGAGTTTGCGGTTGCAATGCATTTAGTATACCGGAGATTGAATGGCTTTGACATTCCAATAAGATTACCTCCAGAATTAGTTCCTCCATCTACAAAATACTTACAAGATTCAATGGATACTTTGAAAAATTCCTTAAGATCTAGTAATACCTTCTCCAAGGCTAGTACCAGTTCAGCTGCAGTTACTGCTAAAACAGATGGTACAAGGTATAAAAACGATGACAGCGATATTGGGTATGTCTCATCGACTCGTCATAAGAGTAGAACCAGTGATGAGAATAATTCCAATGGCCGTGGTAGCAATTCTTCACTGAATACAAACCTTAGTATCGACGACTTGAAAAAACTCATAAGAGAGAAGAAGATTTTATTAGATGCAATGGATGCTGAAGATCAAGATGCTTCTTACCGCAAGGATCAAGTCATATCTAAAGGTCAGCAAGAAATTGAAACTTTGAAAGCAAAGATTTTGAGTGTACAAAATCAATTAAATAAATCTGCTTCTGTGGGTGCAGCTTCATTTGAAGAGAAAAAGGAATTGTTGAGTAAATTAAATCATTTGACTCGTGATATTGTTCCACGTTTGATATCTGATTTAACTGACATCAATAAGCAGATTTCCGATGCTAAACTTGAGATTGCTAAGCAAACCATTGTGAAGCAGAACCCAGGCTGGCAACCAGAAAATTCAGAAGCTTCGATTGTAGGTACAGGTCCTAATGGAGAAGTTACTGATATTGATAGAAGGAAATTTAAATCAAAGCAGTTATTAAAACAACGTATGGCAGCATTAACTGGAAAGTCATACGGATCAGATAATAAGGATTTAGACTTGAAATTAGAGCAAGATGTAGAGAAAGTGAAAAACGAATTTGCAAACCAAAATGGAATCATTGCGGATATAGAGTCAGGAATTAAAGAGTTGGAAGCTGGCTGTTACAATAACTTGCAAGTCACTAATAAAGAGGAATTGGAAGTTTCGAAATGGGAGAAGGGTCAGGGTGTATCCGATGTTGTTAGCAAGCTTATACAAAGCATTAACTCCTCTCGTCCAAAGATTACTCAACAATCTTCCTTCAACACTCAAAAAACTTTAAGCAGAGGTGCACCACTGTCAACAAGTCAACAGCAGACACTGGAAGTTTTATCCTCCAAACCCCAAATCAGCTCAACTCCTTCATATTCAAACGCTGAAGAAAGAGCTGCATATATTAAAGCACAGGCTGAAAAGAAAATGAATGAAAGATTAGCAAAATTAGGAATTACCAGACGTAAATCTGGTTTCACTGGTGCTTCAGATTCAACACCATCATCGTCGAGCCCAGTTACTGTTCCAGAAAGCAGAGCTGAGTCTGTTAAAGCTGAGCCTGTTAAAGCTGAGCCTGTTAAAGCTGAGCCTGTTAAAGCTGAGCCTGTTAAAGTAGAACCTCCTAAAGTTGAGCCTACTGCCTTGCCACCATCTAATAATTCAATCACCAAACCAGCAAAAGAAGAATCGTCTGATGATGAAGAAGAAGAAGAATACAAAGAGTTACTCAAGCAAAAACAAAAGTTAGAAGCTGAAGAACAAGAACGTAAATTGAAGAAGAAGCAGGACAAGAATGCTCGTTTGGCAAAGTTAAAGAAGGAAATGGAAGATTTGAAGAAGAGAGAGGCGGAGTTAGATTCTAGTGATGACGAAGAACCTGTGACCCAAGTTCAATCCTATGGCCCTAATTCTAATTTTGGAGTTTCTAAATCTGTTGAGCAGGATGTTAAAGCTGAGCAAGAGGTTTTGACTCCAACAGAAACACCGGAAACTAAACCTCCTGTAGCTGTTCATCAAGTACATGCCGGGAATCCATTTTCAAAGCCAAATAATGCTAATGGCGAAAGTTCCAGATCCAGTACAAACCCATTCTTTAAAAAGACTCAACCAGAGGCTAGTATAGATCCAAAGAAAGCTGCTGCCCAAAGAGCGTCTCAAAGAGGTATTGATAATTCCAGTGACAGCTGGAGTGACTCAGAAGACAACGAAAGCGACGATGATGGACCCAACAATGCAGGTGCCAAACAACTTGCTAGTTTACTTTTTGGTGGTATGACCCAGCCTCCTCCAAGGTCTAATGATAATACACCAGTTGTTGAAAAGTCTCAGAATTCAGCCTTGGGTTTAGAACAATCTCAAAACCCCAAAATTTCAAACGGACTGGATGACACCGACGAGTTTTCTACTCCTCCTCCTGGAGCTCAGCCACAGCCACTTGCAGCAGAAATTCAGCCATCATCTTTAGTACCAGATGTATCAGCACCTCCAGCTCCACCTTTAGCAGATTTTTCAGCACCACCTCCACCACCTTTACCAAATACTTCAGCACCTCCAGCACCACCTTTACCAAATGCTTCAGCACCACCACCTCCACCACCTTTACCTAATGTCTCAGCACCACCTCCACCACCTTTGCCAAATGCAGCAGCCCCACCTCCACCTCCAGCTTTGCTGGTAAATGCAGCCATATCTGCTCCATCGACTCCATTTGATCTTGGCCCTTTGTTAGGTCAAATAACTGGAGGTAAGACTTTAAGAAAGGTTGATGAAAACGAAAAGAGAATTGCAGATGGAGCAAGCGTCGGACGTGTTCTCTAAGCACTTCATTCTTTTTGATATAACATTTCATTTACATACAACATTAGATATAAATTCGTAAACTATTATTAAAATTTTTATATATGTACTCAAAAATACTACTTAAAGCAATCACCTTATATACAAACACCAAAGTAAGAACCTTCATCTGGATCATGTCCAACCTATTCAATGTAATAAACTCCATCTGAAGGATCTTCAGGCTCTTCAATCTTCTTTTATCTCTTCAGTTACATCATGATTTGGGTGGACAAATATCTTTCCATCCTTCACTGTGATACGAACAACATCTCCTTCAAGAACCTGTCCCTTGATCAATAACGTAGCAAGAGGATTAAGCAAACTCTTTTGAAGAACCCTGTTTAAAGGTCTGGCCCCGTACACTGGGTCATAACCCATATCACATAACAAGTTCTTTGCTGGCTCTGAAAGGTCTAACAATATTCTTTTATTGGTTAATCTCAGAGAAATCTCCCGCAAACGAATTTCCAAAATGTTCTTTAACGATTCCTTAGATAACCGGTTGAAGATTAAAACATCATCCAAACGATTCAAGAATTCTGGAGGGTAGTAATGCTTAAGCACTTCGTTAATTTTGGATTTTGTTTCTTCATTAATGTGTCCATCATCACTAGTGTCCTTATCAGCCAATAAAATTTCTTGACCAATGTTTGAAGTTAACACGATAATCGTGTTACGGAAATCTATATGGGTACCATGCGAGTCAGTTAATGAACCTTCATCAAGAACTTGCAATAATAATTTGGAAATATCAGCATGAGCCTTTTCAAATTCATCAAATAACACAACAGAATAGGGTTTTCTTCTAACTGCTTCAGTTAATTCGCCACTCTCCTCATATCCAACATAACCTGGAGGAGATCCAATTAATCTTGAAATAGAATGCTTTTCTTGAAATTCAGACATATCAAATCTAATCACAGAAGAAGTGTCATTGAATAAAAACTCCGCTAAAGACTTTGTTAACTCAGTCTTACCAGTACCAGTAGGTCCAAGGAATATAAACGATGCAATTGGTCTTTTCTCGTTGGTGAGACCTGCTCTTTGTAACCTAACAGCATCAGATACCGCATGAATTGCCTCGTCCTGGCCAATGACTCTTGTTTTCAAGATCTTTTCCATTCCAAGCAACTTATCCTTTTCTCCCTTCATAAGATTCTGAACTGGAATACCACTCATTTTGGAAATGACACTAGAGATATCTTCTGAAGTAACTGAGTCATGTAACATGTTGGATGTAGGAGATGAAGCAGCATTATCTATCTCATACTGTTGGAGATCGTGCTCCAACTGTGGAATGGTTGCATACTGAAGTTCCGATGCTTTACCATAATTTCCTTCTCTTTGGGATTCTTCCAAATCAAATCTAGCCTGCTCCAAAGAGGTTTTGGCCTTTTTAATCTTATCAATTAATTGCTTTTCCGATTGCCATTGTTCGGTGAATTCTTGTAACTCGGATTTTTTCACACTTAATTCTTCTTCTAGCTTTGTTCTTCTATCGATTGAAAGTTGATCTTCTTCCTTACGTAACGACTCTAATTCGATTTCAAGGGTCATTATCTGTCTGTCAAGATGAGCTATGGCATCTGGTTTTGATTCATGTTGTAATCTAAGAGTAGAACATGCCTCATCAACCAAGTCAATAGCCTTATCAGGAAGATGTCTATCAGTAATATAACGATTTGAATACACAGCTGCGGTAACTAATGCACCATCGGTAATTCTTACCCCATGATGTACTTCATACCGCTCCTTTAACCCACGCAAGATGGAAATAGTATCTTCTACAGAAGGTTCATTCACCATTACTGCCGAGAATCTTCTTGCTAAAGCAGCATCCTTTTCCACATACTTTCTGTATTCATCAATGGTTGTAGCACCACAGAGAGAAAGTTTTCCTCTTGCTAAAGCAGGTTTAAGCATATTGGAGGCATCAATAGAACCTTCTGCTTTACCAAGACCCATCAATAAATGCAATTCATCAATAAATAAAATCACCAGACCATGTTTTTCTTCAACTTCTTTTAAAATTTGTTGTAACTTGGATTCAAAATCACCACGATACTTGGAGCCTGAGATTATACCTGCTAAATCCAATGTAATGATTTGTTTGTTCTTCATACTTTCAGGAACATCTCCTTTGAGTATTCTCTGAGCAAGACCTTCCATAATAGCAGTCTTACCGGTACCAGCGTTACCAATCAACACTGGATTATTCTTACTTCTTCTTGACAAGATTTGGATAGTTCTACGGATCTCTTCGTCTCTGCCAATGACTGGATCTAATTTACCATCCTTAGCCATTTGAGTTAAATCTGAACCATACTTCTCCAATGCAGGTCTGTTGTCTTGGTCATCTTTATTCATGGACATTTGTAACCGACGAGACTCGCTTGAATGTATAGATCTCAAAGGCACAAATATAGGAGAAATCAAAGTTGGAACATTTGAAAAAGATTTTGAATTGTGTGAATTTAGGGATCTAGGGGATCTGATTGGGTTTTCAAGTCTTAATGGTGAGACACCATAAGAACGAGCGAGAGTAATTCCTCCAATAGCCGTAGCCACCTTGGAATTACCGGCTCCATATTTGTATAATATGTTAGGGTTGATTCTGGTGGTCAACATGATGTGAAATTGATAGCCACCGAAAATTCAAAAGCAAAAAAAATTGTAATGTACTAGCAGCATGTTATTTGCTCTTGGGTCATGTCAGTTCATGGAACCTTTATATAGAATGAAAAGTTTATATGCAGGGAAGATAAAGATTCTAGAATGGTCTCGAAAAGTATGGGGATTCTACGTGTATATGCAGGAATGAAGATGGTACGGAGCAGTCTTGATCGATCGATGGTGGATCAATGGTAGATTGATGGTAGATGAATGGTAGATGAATGGTAGATAAATGGTAAATGGAGGGATATGTAGAATATAGATAGATGTATTGATAGGAAGTACATAGGTAGATAGAGAGATAAATAGACAGTATCTACAATAGCGTATAAATGGTGACATTGTCAGACTGTGATTTGGACAATCTTTTCATTCTGACTCAAGAGCAATCTACAGCAATACAGTTTCTATCTGCCTTGTATGTATAAGTTAGTGGAATTAAATAACCAACCCTAATTAACCTGAGTTGTTCCAAACACAATTAACGGTAGCAGCCAGCTGCTTAATTATTCAGAGTCTGATAGTCCACTTCTTCCTTTTGTTCTTGACTCAATTGTGAAATGCCTGATGAGTATAGATGGTGAGACAAAGTGTTAAATTCCCCAACATCATAACTGGATCTAGAATTGGAACCAAGATCGGTTCTATAAAACAGACCCAAATCTTCGGTATGGATATTAGTATGGCTCAGACTCGGAATCAAATCCACTTGATCCTGGTATATTTCATGGTCTGAAGAAGTAGCATTTGTATTGTTGCTTGATCGTTTATCCAATAATTCATCACCAGCTAGAGTGGAACTTTTACCATCTGATAACATTTGTGGATCCTTTTTACTCATTCCAAATATTCTTTTCAATTTACTTAAGACTCCTGGAAATTCAAACAGGTCAAACTTATTGAAACCTATAGCCTTCAGACTCAAACTAGTCACATCATCCATAGATAACCTTCTGCCTAACACATCAATCATTTCATCTCTTTTCTCCAGGATTGCAATATTGTATATCCATTCCCATATTGTTGCTAGTAATGCTACTTCAATTAAATGAGGAAAATACACAATCCAAAACATCACAAGCCACTGGGAACGGAAGATCGTCACCACGGAAACAAATAAAACAAAATGCAGCGCAAATAAGAGCCAATTGAGGATTGCAGTGGGAATTATTCTTCTTGAATAACTGGTCTTAAAAGGATTTTTCATCACAGTTGAATAATAAAATAAACTGATTGCAGTCCATGAGGTAATGACTAATTTAATCACCACTAAGACGAGTTGCCACGAATAATATGAATTGGTAAGATCAGGTAGATTTTGGATTTCAAACGATGTCACTTGTATTGGAGTCTTTTGAATGTCATATTTGGTTTCAAATATTGATTCACATATGGTGTACGCAATTACTAACAATATACCAAACGTAACTGAAGCCTTTCGTATTTTCGGTTTAGAAATGTGGGCAACGATTTGTACAAATGCAAGATGAGTAAAGAATTGAGATATTACTAATACCACTCTGTAGGTGGCATGACTATAGATAGCTCTCCGGATTCTGATAATATCAAGTGAGTTTTCATAATATTGGTGAGATGATTCGACTGTTATTTCGGATAATAGAATTGTTGAAACAACAGCATAAAACACAGTGGCAAGTTGAGTTAATAATGGTTTCCGTTTATATTTTGGAGAAAGATAAAGCATTAATGAAAGCATCCAACAGGAAACACAAGATGCGCTAACGGTAAATAATAGCACAACAAATGAAGAACCGTTATTTCTCTTGTAGAGTAATTCATTGAGCTGATACAAGTCCACGGTGAAGTTTCGCAGATCTATCAAGTATTTTATCTCATCAGTAGAACAGTTTGTGAAAAAATAAGCCGGCAAATATGCTGTTGTAGTGTTATCTGACTTTGAGCCATTGTTGAAATCAAATACTATTGAGCCTGAGAATAGCGAGTACACTGAGCAGTTATAAGGCTCTGGATTGGGCGAATATGCACCAAAATCAAAGGCTTCCATCAGTAACAGATCCTCAAGCTGAAGGTGTCTCCCTAGTAATCTAGTATATATATTGTATGATTCGGTTCAGCTCTTTTTATTAGGTCTTCTAACAAGTAGTTATTCAATTTGATGTAGCTGCTCGTTCTTCACAAGCCTAACTTGTCACTTTCGGGTCTCAGAGTGCGTGGGATGTGCAACGGACACGACTCCGCTAAAACGTATCCACGATTTTGAAAATCATCAGAGCGATTCATTTTGAGCCAAACACCGAAAACCTATGACAACAGATTGTTTTCAATTAGATCGATAGTAGAGTTGTTCTCAAACCAACATGTCATCTTCCGAGCCCGTGAATCCTGAAATTATTGAAAATGGTGCAGCTGCCGCGGCCACCATTGCAAGAAAGAAGAAAAAGAGAACTGTTAGAGCCCATCATCCTGATTTTGCAGAAGAAGTTGGAGCCCAATTCCAAGATATGAACTTGAATGGAGGAATCAATAGTCCACAACTAAATGGCGGTTTTCCAAACTCCGGTACAATTGGTCAAGCACCTCAATTCATAAATCATGCCTCTGTAGGAGTCACATCACTGCCATTTCTGGGTGCCCCTAAACTCAACTCCCCTTTAGTTGCCAATCAAGTTAATCAGCGGTTTGAAGGAACTGCCAAACAACTGACTCTGCCTTCAATTTCTGAATCAAGATATGTCAACCAAAATGAATATTATACACCATTCCAAGCTAATGATGGCACGTTCCAATTTCCTTCGTTTCTTACTTTTCAAAATGTTGTCCCTCCAGTGGCAGGTACCCAACTTCATTGTATTGACCAAGGCACAGCTCTGCCCAAATTCATAAGATCGTCAATGTATAATGTCCCTGAATCGGAACAACTTAGAAGTGCCACTAAACTTCCTGTTTCTATAACAGTTAGACCTTTTGCTCCGGTCTTACCCTCAGAAAGTCCAGTGCCAGTGGTTGACATGTCAGAATTAGGCAAAGTTTACGGAGAGTCAACCCCAAATAATGGCCT
Source organism: Chernovozyma aurita (assembly GCA_030566905.1). NCBI lineage: Eukaryota > Fungi > Ascomycota > Pichiomycetes > Serinales > Debaryomycetaceae > Chernovozyma > Chernovozyma aurita. The sequence goes on from JAKUBO010000014.1 coordinate 110,444, forward strand.
TCCTACCGATATTGGCCCACCAAGATGTAATCGTTGCCGTGCGTATATGAACCCTGCTATGCAACATCTTATGAATGGAAGATTCACCTGTAATATCTGTCAGTACGACAATAGCACTTATCCAGCAGAATACTCCGCTGCAGTTGACCCATTAACGGGAACTCGGATCGATGTGTCCAATAGACCAGAATTACATAGAGGAACTTATGACTTTATTGTACCTCAGGAATACAATTTCAATAAACAGAAATCAAACGAGGTTCTTCACCACGTATTTTTGGTGGATATTAGTGAAAATTCCATAAAGCACAATTTGCCTATCCTCTTGGCTGATACCATTAGATCTACATTGTACTCTGAAAACGAAGATGAGGACGCTGACGAGAAAGAATCCCAATATCTCGGAAAAATTGCTATAATCACTTTTGACAAGAAAATCAGCTTCTATAATCTTTCTGACACTTTGGAATCAACTCAGCTTACCGTGTTAACAGATTTAGACGATCCGTTTATGCCATTTTGTGATGGTTTGTTTGCAGATCCTCAAGATAGTAGATTAATTATAGAAGATGCCCTCAATCACCTTGAATCATTATGCCAGCCTAGGGGTCATTACAGTCTTTTACCAGATTCAGAACCTTGCTTTGCTGCTGCTTGTAGAACTGCCATGATTTGTTTGCAAACCATTGCTAAAGGAGGTAAAATAACATCGGTGTTATCAGCTTTACCTTCTTGGGGTCCAGGCGGACTTAAATTCAAAGAAGTGAAAACTGTGGGAAGATATCTTTCTCCTGAAAAGGAAAAGAGAATTTTAAGCCCTGATAACGAATACTACCACCTGCTTGCCAAAGATTTTATCGCCAACAATGTTGGTTTAGACTGTCTTGTAGTCTCAGATACTAGTGTTGATCTTTCTAATGTTGGATGGTTATGCTCAACAACGGGTGGTTCTGTTCACAGGTGGCTGAATTTTAATTTTGAAAGGGATGGAAGATCTTTTATTGCTAGATTTAATAATTCAGTACGAAAATCTCGTGGATACCAAGGTCAGTTGAAAGTGCGTTGTTCTAACGGTTTGCAAATTGAACAATATTACGGTACGTCATCGTCTGCATTGCATACTCTGGCGTTGGGAGGCGGTCCTCAGGATCCATTGATACCAGTACTCAATGAAGACCAGTCATTCACAATATTGTTTAAGTACGATGGTACTTTGAATACAAAATACGACTGTCATTTCCAAGCAGCTTTGCTTTACACCGATGTTCATGGTATAAGAAAAGTTAGAGTTATAAATTTGGTACTTGCAGTAAGTGAAAGACTTGAGGATGTTTTCAATTTCGTTGAACAAGATGCCATTGTTACTACTATCATAAGAGATTCACTCTCCTTTGTTGGTAAACAATCTCTTCTTGAGTTAAGGGAGTCAATCAACGAGAAGTTGGTTGAGGTTTTCACTCAATATAGGGCAATGAGTGAATTGGGTCATAATCAGAATAGAACCTTGAATAATCAGCTTTTGTTTCCAGATTCTCTTAAGCATCTTCCAATGTATCTTTTATGCTATATTAAATCCAAAGCATTAGGGAAATCTGCGGATATAAATGCAGACTCAAGATTAGCAGAGGTCTTCCAGCTTTTGAATATCCCCATTGAATGTTTAATGTACAAGTTATACCCTGGGTTAATTGAATTGCATTCATTACAAGAAAATGAAGGGATTGAGATCGACAATGGGTTTATTACATTACCTCAATTCAAGCACTTAACTTCTAATTCGTTGCAACATGGAGTCTACCTTTTATGTGATGGTGATACCGTTTTCGTTTGGGTGCACCCTGATGCAAACATTTTATTAATCAAAGATTTATTTGGAGAGAATATAAATTCTGTTTCGGAAATAGATCCTTTGATAGATGAATTACCGGAATTATCGACTCACATCTCATTACAGGCAAGAAATTTGGTGAAATACTTCCAAGTGAATATCATTGGATGTCCATCTCTTGGAAATGCCGGTATCCAAATGGCTAGAGAAGGTATTGATGGATCTAGCAAAAGAGTTAAAGAGTGTCTTGTAGAGGATGCATTAAACAGTGTTATTGGCGGGAACAATGGACCAAGTTACGTTGATTTTCTTTCGAATTTGCACAAAGCAATAAAAGTAAAGTTAGAAAACGACAAATCGTCTAACTCGGTCAAGCAATCTATTAGTTCTGTTGAACATCATCACGACACATTGGCACAGCGCATGATACATTTTTAATCAAATAGAAGTAAACTAAATCGTATGCTTATTAGTGTTGCCGTAGAGAATGTATGACGCAATATATATATATATATGTTATATATATATATACATCATATGTTATATGTTATATGTATATTAATTAATAGATTATTGTAACAAAACCATCATTAAACAGTGCTCAACCTTCGAAATGAACTAACTTAACGATTTCAAGTGCAGCCTCCATTATTTCTTTCTCAGATTTGTTCTTTCGTCTTAATGTAGCTACCGTTTCCTTGAGATCGTTGCTGGCTTTCAATCGCTTCAAATCCGTTTCGTTGTTGGACGCTCTATAGGCGATATTGGCCAAAATGTAAGAAATTCTCTTCATCAACTCCACATTATCAGACTGGTTAGTTACTACTCTGCTCGCCCTCAATAACAAGTCATCGCAGATTTTGGGATCTTCCACTATAACTTGGCTAACAAATTCATATTCAGAAGTTGCATTCGCAAGCAGTCCAGTGACTGCAACCTGAAGATTTTCATCATTGGCTTCAATCAATTTCAACATCAACTCCAACCGCTTCTTGTTTTCTTTAATTTGCAAATTAAAAAATTTGGCGAGCAAAACAGGCTCTGTTATGAGATTGGAAATCAATTGCCATGCAGCCAATTGAATGCTTGAGACTTCGGTGTCTATTAAGAAATTGTCGAGATAATGGTCAAAGGTCTTATTGATGATCAACGTTCTTAATTCTTTATTTTCAACGTCAGACGATAAATTGGTAAGAGCTAGTATGGCTTCGTAGTTATCAAGATTTGTAATATGTTCGTAAAGGTATCCATCCTCTTCATCTTTCTTGTTTATTCCAGAATACTGAGAAACATCTGGTCCTAATAGCTCGACCAAAAATGGAATGCACGATTTGATATCATATTTATTAAATGCAAGAGCTGGGTTAGTTGAAATGAGTATTTTAGCAACTGATCGTAATGCAGAAAGTCTCACTTCAACGTCAGACCCGTTGATTGGACGAGTCAGATTCTGAATTATCTTTGAGTGTTTAACTAAATAGTCCAATACAATGTTAAGTGCTCCTTGCTTAACAAGCTCTCTCCTAACTGATTTTTCCTGGTTTTGAGAAATCAGATATATTATAGAAATCACCAATTGAAGCATATTTTCAGTGTTGGAGTTGGAGGTTCGTGTTGATGAAGTATCCCAGAGCACTTTAATCTTAGATACGGAATCGATGATATTATGTTCAAATAATAATGATTTGTTGAATAAAGTGATCACCTCTTTGGACTCTTTCTCGCCACTTGAGTTGTGTTTATGGTTTGGATCTGGTGTAGAAAATGTCTTTAAGAATGACTTTGTCTTTGATTCTGGAGATAAACTGTCTTGTTGCTGTTTTCCAAGATTTGAGAGAACTAAGAGCAAACCGTAGGTTGATGACGAACTAATCTTTGTATTCGAATTGTCGCTCATGAGTTCCATAATCTTTTCAATAGTATCTTCATCCTGCCTTAAAAGTTGACGTGCTTGTGCATTTAGCGAGATATAAGCCAAACCTTCTATAGAGTCTTCTAATGCAGTTGAACTTTTCGATGTCTTTAGAGATAAAATTAAGATATTGGTCAAGTCCAAAACAGTGACCATCAAATCTCCTTCTTTGTTAGCCTTCTCTGCTTCTATGAAGTTCCATACCTTGATAATACAAAGGGTAGAAAGAATCTTAATGTCCTCAAAGTTGGGGTTATCTTCTTCATCCATCTTAGTACCAGATTTCAAAAGATTGAGGTACAGTTTTGCATTGAAAGTACGGCATTGATCGTTAATACATGAGCTGCTGATTAAGCGAAGTATTGCCAATGTTGTCACAAACTGGGATTGGGTTGTGGTCAAACTGGTGGTGATTCTTGCTATCTGATACAAGACACACTTTAAGCATTTATCATCAGTATAAATAGGAGCAACGATTGGGGTAATGGGGAATAATTTTTCAAGTGCCCCAATGTATATAAGAAATTCATCAGTAGATAGAGAGCTCGGGTCATCCAAGTCAAAAGTATCGAAAAATTGTTCGATGGCTCTGTTAGATCTTGGCATATCATAAGAGATATTTTTCATAATTATCATTAATGCAATTGGAGATATTTCTTCAACACTCAACAAACCGATAAACGAGGTCACATGGCTTGGTTCACAATAATTGAATTCAATAATCAAAATGTAATACGTGGTGACGTAGAACTTGGCATGATCAGTTTTCTTGATTGTAGATTTGAGAGATTCAAGAATTGGTCTTAATATTTCGGTTCGTTTGTCACTCTTTTGTGATAGTATGTATCCTTTCAATATTGTAGAATTGTCATCTTTGAGCTTCTTTAGCCCAATAAAGAACTCAGTAGCGTTGTTGTTGAGACAATATTCTATCTTGTTCCGTCCTTCTTCAGATTCACACCATTTCTTAAGCTCCACCAAATAGCCAGAATAGTCCAATTGTTTGCCTTTTGAAGTGAAGATTTGGTCACTTATATCATCCAAAGACAAATCTTGCAAAGTTTCGACCAATTTTTCCGACATAACATAAGAAGGAATCAATCTGCTCTGTACACTTCAGTACAAATGTATGACTTCTTATACAAGTTTTAATTAAGATCCATCACTGTCTTGATATCGGTTGCACATCCAGACTCACTCATAAACTTGTTGATTTGGTTGTGCATATAGACCATCTGGTGTATAAAGACTTTGGAGGCTCGGAGATAATTCGAGTTGGTTGATTACGAAAACAACGAAGGCAAGCAGAAGAGTTCAAAAGAAAAGTTCCAGAACAACATAAAGACCGGGAGAGATCATACTCGGGATATAAATGAGGAAGTAGAAATTAGTGATTAAGATCAACATTAGATTACTATTAACCGGAATCAGAATTAGAAGACTAATAATCGTGATATCAATAATTGTTACAGCAATAGAATAATTACACCTTAACAAGTATATGCCTACTTAATAGATATTGACCATGGATACAACTACCGTTCTAGATAAGTATACGCAAGACTTATCCAACCTCCCGCTAGAAATCAAGCATCTCCTCCAAGAACTCAAAAATAAAGATATACTACTTCAAGAAACGAGAAAACGATGTCAGACTAAAGACTCGCAAATTCACAAATTTATTCGAGCCAATGGAACTCTTACTAAGCATCCAAAAGAACCTCAGTTATACTTGAAGATAGAGGAAGATATGGCCACTCTCAAAAAAACCCAAAAAGAAAAGATTTTACTTGCAAATACAGCATTATTCTTGATCTCAAAGTATCTTCATAATTTTGAAACCGATATTGGCAAATTAGAAAGAGATGGTCTATTACCTATAGTTGAGAACGTGATGGAAGTGGAGAATACATCCGATTCTGGCTCTATTGTAACAGGGTTAAGTGATGGAATATCGGGAACTGCTACTCCTAAACCAAGTGACAGTATTTCGGTCACCCAAAAGAAATTACAAAAGAAAAAACAGAGTTTGAGCTCTGTGCGATCTTCCTCTATTACTCCCAGCAGACCACTTAAAAGGAACAGATCTGAAGATGTTGAGGATGAAGGTAGTGGAGCAGGATCACCTCATTCGCATGAACATGGTCCTAGCTCTGGCCCTGTAAGTGGTAATAGTAATGAAGATACCGATAATAATCTTTATTGTTTCTGTCAAAGAGTTTCCTTTGGTGAGATGATTGGTTGTGATAACGAAGACTGTCCATACGAATGGTTCCATTGGGCATGTGTGGGTATTACTTCTCCACCCAAGGATGATGCAATATGGTATTGTCCAGATTGTGCACCCAAGATGGAGAAGAGAAAGAAGAAGAGAAAGCTGTGATCTACTTTTCATATGCTTATGGTATATGAAACTAGACAATTATTACTTTTATTAAAAGTTCATTAGTTTCTTGGGTTGGAGTACTTATTATGATGCATTTATTAACCTTATTTATTACTTAAAATCCAAACTCTCCTAACTTTCTCTCGAGATTATTGATATTTTTCTCTAACTCTTGCTTATTTTCATTAAGTGGTTCAAGTTCGTCAAATTTCCTCAGCTTGGTTACTTTACTAATAAGGCTTTCAACTATAAACTTCTGCTCATTCATCACCATCAACTCTTCCCGAAGTTCACGGATTTGTCGTTTTGAAAGTGAAGGCTTGATATCTTCTGATGCGTTAGGCACAGGAGATGGGGATAAAGATAATGGAGAAGAGTTGAGTCTTGGACTGTTACCACTGATGGTTTCTACATTTAATAAATTCTGCTGCTGGGATTTAAGAGTTATGTTTTCTTTGTCTTTCAACACTTGACTTAAATTCTTGATATCATGCAAGGTCTCTTGAAGAAAATTCATGCAGCTTTGATATATGTTACTGATAAGTTTTTGAATATGAGAAGGAAGTCTTGGTAATGGCTGTAAGGCTTTATCGATGACCACAAAGAAAGTTTGTTTGAAAATAGATATTAAAGATTCAAAATCTCTCAAAAATGACATTAACTTGGTTCGAATTTTGTTCATCTCATCTAGATATCCTGCTTGATAAGATTTGATGTATGACTGGTACTTTTCGAAAAAGATTTTGATACTTTCTTTATTCATTAATAGGGAATTATAGATTTGAAATATCCTCAGACTTTCATCTTCGTTGGCATCTTTGTTGCTAGTATTATTCAATTCCAATTGTTTAATTTTCCACTTATATAGTAAGGTATCTTTGCAATCCATGCAACATCTGAATTTGAATTTGTCATTGTCTGGCGATATTTCATTTAATTGTTTAAAATTTTGAGTAACGATTGGTGAATAATTAAAATTCGATAAACCTTTACTCAAGAATGAATTAACGGGCACATCCATTGAACACAATATTTGTTTATCGTTTAGGGTTCCGTCACAAACAATTTTTCCACAGATTCGACAATGATGCCTTCTTGTGAATAAGTTAAAATTGGAGAAACAGATTGGACATTGCTTAACCGATGAATCAATCTGCCAATTTTCAAATCCGACGATTTTTTTCTGTTCTTGTAGCAAATAATCCTTTGTCCATTTGGAATGAGTAGAAGAGCTGGTGAACCAATTATTGACTATGAAGGACTCATTTCTAGTAGCCAAATAGTATTCTGCCAATAAACTTACCAATTTAATAAATCTTCTTTGTAGAATGTTTCGTTGTAGATCTTTTTCGTCACAGAACCTCAGCCTCGTCGATTTGAATTGAGAGCCTAAATTGATTTCAAGAGGTTCCAGTTTATGGACATCTGCAAAATCTGGTTTGTTCATATAACATGAGTAACACACTCTTGACCAAATTCCATTCTTACTTGGTTCATATTCTGGGATATTGCTATTTTTGATTTTATTTGATGATGATTTGTTTGGTAGATTCTTCAATCGGACTTTATAATATGTATGCTCATTGCAGTACAACAAGCCACATTTGCGGCAATTGACCTTGCCGTTCTTCACATTCAATATCTTATGGCATTGATGCTCCCTGTCGTCATCAGACTTATAAGAGCAAAGATCATTGTTTGAAGATGATGGTTGTTGCCAATGAGATCGTGATATCTTATTGGATATGGATGGGGCAGACTTGGACAGCGGAGATTTCTCTCTCGAATGATTATTTGGAGGTGTTGAAGTTAACAATTCATTTTCATTGAAGACGTTAATTGAAGGAGATGGCAGAATGTTATCGCTTAGACTAAAGCCTTTATTGTTATCCAAAATATCTAATTTTATTGTTTTCCGTTTCGATGGCAGGTAATGAGAAGGGGATAACGGGGAAGTAGCGCTTTCGAAGTTATTTTTGATCCACTTAGTGACGTTTCCGTTCAACAATTCATTATTGATCAATGAAGGGATTGTTGGAGTTTGCAGATGAATTGATTCAGACGATTCATTGGTGTGGATATCATCAATGTGTTGATTTAATTGCATTAGTGAGATCATGGACTCGGAGCAAATGGGACATTTAAGATTATTAGATTCGGTAGGTATGGTGTCATTGGATTCATTGACATTTGGTAGGTGTCCAATTTTTGTAGGAGTCGAAGTTGAAGCAACAGAGGTTGAAGCTGCAACTGGAGTATCGTTGAGGATGCCATTTAGTGACTCCTTAGGCTCTAGAGGCGAACCTAAGACTCTTCGTTTTGAAGATTTTTCAGGACCTGGCATTACAAATAGTTCATCTCGAAGTGATGCTGAGACTAAAATAAGGTAATGCTAGTTACAACAAGGTGAAAAGTTGATGAAAAAGTGCTTATTCAACTACATTATGTGGTTATTTTATTTGGCTACAATCAAGACAGTAATCGTCTCCGATATCATGGTCACGTGACTGAGTGGAGCGACAATAGATTTTGGAACCAACAGTGAAACCAGTCCTAAACATAAAGAATGTGATGAATTACAGAGTCAAAAAAGTCCTTTGAAACTTTAAGCGTCGTTTAGAAATGTCGGAATTGCTACTGTATTGTTTAGAATTGTCTCCAACAAAACACAACAATACATATGATATCTTAGCTACAATTGTCTAAGGTTCTTTGGATAGAATAGAAGTTAAATCTTCTATTCCGTGAAACAAAAGAGAGCCCCATCCGTTCAATTAATAAATGAAATCAGAATTTGATTATTCTCTTGCATACATTGAGTTCTAATAACTTCTATATTACATCATGGTGCCCCATAACAAAATTTGATGATAAAATAGTTGGAAATTTCTCTTGAAAAATCGGGGATATATCCATTTAATCTAACTTTTGAATTAAAGATTCCAAGGCCTTTCCAATATCTAAGTTTGGATCTTCCCAGTTGATAGAACCAGTGGCAGATGCAGATTGTTTTGGAGCGTTCAAACGAGCATATTCAGCCTTTGCTTGTTTGATCAATTTTTCTTCCTTTTGGAATTGAATGGCTTGTTCTTCTTGTGCAGCATTAGCAAATAAGTTATATCTGTGGACAGCACCGTAAACAATACCGGCACCCAAAGCAGAGTATCTCAACACGTTGAAAGTGGACATTTTTTAATGATGGTGTAAAGATCAAAACTAACTGTTCCTATTCTAACTCCAATATTCAATTCAAACTGGTTGAAGTTGTTGCTCGGGATTTTTTTTCAATTGCAGTGAGCGTTTGATTGGTTGAAGTGCATGCAGGAGGTGCTCTTTCAATTCCGGAGAGATAGTTGGGCCATATTCGGTAACCGGTTATTTGTATACACTCCAATCGATTTTTTTTTATTTGATGCTTAGTGCAATCAATCAGTGATGTTCTTATCTAAGATATTTTGCTTAGAGCAACATAGGGTGAAAGTTGGACCTTTGCTACAGTATCTAACAATATTTCTAGTTGCGATGATGTTAACGGGACTAACTAAAAGAGGTAAGTACTTGCAATAGAATGCAATGGAATGGAATAGAGATGATGTCAATTGGTGGTACTGAATTGAAGTGCTTCAATTGTTTCTTGACATTGGTCTCTGTTTTGTCTACCATTGTCTGGGTTTTCCTGGATTTTCTTGGGTTTTTCTGGGGTTTTTTCTGGGTTTCTCTCTGCTCCTCTGTCTTTTTCTCTTTTTCTTATTCTGATTGAATTGTTTACTTCGAAGATTTGCGGCAATCATCCTCTCACAATTTGTTTCTTGTTATTTCCTTGAAATACTAACATGTTTATTAGTTGCTCCACAATTTGTGAATAACTCGCTTCGTTATACAAAGCTGAAACGATTATTTAGCTTCTCGTCTTTTGCAAGATCTGGTTCAAGCAATGGACAATCTTCAGCCAGTTCATCATCGTCATCTTCAGCAACGGGAGCTTCTTTTGCTGCTGCAATTGCAAACTATAACAGGAATTCCATTCCTCAGCTGTTTGAATACGAAGTAGCAGTGGGTTATCAACCAAAGGATAGAGAGGAAACCAATCTATTCAAACGAAATAATAAAAGTTCTCCGAAAAGTCCCGCTCAAGAGTCTCCAACTGGGGAAGATAATTTGTTTGTTTCAGTTCCAAAGGATGGTTTTCTTGCTCTTGGAGTTGCTGACGGGGTTGGAGGCTGGTCCGAAGCTGGTTATGACTCTTCGGCTATATCCAGAGAACTTTGCTCATCCATAAAACTTCAATTTGAATCGTTAAATACTACAGAGGATAAAGGAACCCCAAAACAACTCTTATCGTCTGCTTTTAAAGAGATCTTATCGTCACCAAAAGTCGAAATTGGTGGCACCACTGCATGTATTGGAATTTTAACCCCCGATTATAAACTTAAAGTTGCAAATCTTGGAGACTCTTGGTGTGGAGTGTTCAGAGATTACAAATTAGTTAATGAAACCAACTTTCAAACTCATAACTTCAATACCCCATATCAGCTAGCAAAGATTCCTCGTCAAATATTAAGACAAGCTGAACTTCAGGGACGTCATTATATCATAGACTCTCCTGATATGGCAGATGAGTATACTTGGGATTTACAAAAAAACGATATCATAATATTTGCTACTGATGGAGTGACTGATAATATAATTCCCCAGGATATTGAGATTTTCCTTAAGGATAATGATGCTTTAAACCCAGCCACTTCATTGGACGATATAAGTTCTAAGTTTGTCACTCAAGTGGTTGAACTTTCAAGAGATACAAACTATCCAAGTGCTTTTGCACAAGAGTTGTCTCGTCTTACTGGACAGAAATACTTAGGAGGTAAAGAAGATGATATCACGGTAGTTTTCGCAAGAGTGAAGTAGATTATTTTGCCGGTTACAGTCAGGAGATACTAAACGAGTTGGCATATAAATAAAGAAATGCATTTGTATTGCACTATATGTGTTTATGTTAATCTTATGGAAACTAAGTGATTATATAGAATTATCATTACATAGGGTCTTTCACATTTTTAAATTAGTGTAATTATTAAAGATTCGTAATGGGGTTTCGACTATTAATCGGATTATTAGTCCATATTTTTGACTAGTTGCATGATTCTTTCTCTATGAATTTCCTGATCCTGTTCACCATTTAATCTTATGGTAGAGAATTTGGCATCACTTGGTAAAAGAACTTGAGTAGCATTGGTCTTCTTACCCTTCTTGGTAAGAAGAGTAAAGGGAACATGCTCGGGTTTTTCGTTCCGAGTACTTTCAAGTGCTGTGCTATCAATGAACTTTTTCGAAGGAATTGGAATATTGAATTTGTTTTTGGTTAATGATACATTCTTGTTATGTGCGTACGAGTCAAGCACTAGCTTTTGGAAATCTTTCTCTAACTCATCCGAGATTCTTTGATCTTCTTTTGATAATATGTGCAATGGAAGATCTTCATCGTCAGAAGAGTCTGAGTCTTCTGAAGAACTGTTGTCGTCTTCTTCATCGTCTTCATCAATATCCTCTTCATTGTCATCATCGTCTTCTTCATTGTCTTCTTCATCATCTTCATCAAAGTCTTCATCATCTTCGTCATCATCGAAGTCTTCATCATCTCCGTCATCATCATCCTCTTCATCATCATCTTCAAATTCCTCTACATCTTCTAAATCCTCTTCATTGTCCACTTCATCAGTTGGGTTGAACTCTTCCTGGACCAAAGAATCTTCAGTTTCGTCAGCTACTTCTTCTTGGTCAATCTCGTTTTCCAAAAGTTTTCCCGTTGTATTCTGCTTACTGTTATTCTTTTGTATAATCTCTTGTAACTTAACTATTGCTTCCTGCAAAGATTTAGGTCTACTGTATCCTCCGGGACACAATTTGGAAATCATATCATTTATCTTGAATTCAGTCTCAATCGGAATAGGTTGTTGCTTTGTAAAAAGATAGAATTCAAAGTAAATAACAAATTGATTCATTTGTTCCATTGCTTCCTGTTTGAGCCTCTTGGACTTAATAAACTTCAGATTATTAGGAAGCTTGTCGATATTAACCAAAAGAAGTGAGCATAGTTGAATTCTGAAGTAGTCATTGGGCATGTCAACCTCTACTGAATAATTATTTGGTAATGGTTGGTTGTTTGGATGGCCGCTGTTTAGTATCTTGTACAATAAATTTATTATCAACTTCCAGTTAATTAACCCATTGTTGTATATCTCGGATATATACTTAATTTGGGCCATTCTTAATCGATTTAATCGGTAATCTTTAATCTCAAGTCCTCTCAATACTTTTTCAATAATTTTATCAATGGTGAAGACTAATATTGCCTTGTAGCTGGTGGATATGTGCAAGAGCAATTTCGACAATAGTGGAATATTCTCATAAGATATGTTTTCTGGAGTTGATAACAATGAAAGCAAATGGCTCTGAATCTCTTTATCACCAACAAAATCAAATTTGTTTATTAATTCAATGATTATATTGATCGTCTTAGAGTTTAATTCATTGGTGATCAAATGGTTTAAAAACTGACATTGTGGAGATAATTTTGGTGTTTCTTCATTAATCTTACTGACTTTGGTTATTGGAGGGTCAATTGAAAACAATAAATTGTTTATAGCCATTTTATCGTTGATTGAAAACTGTTCATTCTTACACTTCAATCTCAACAACGCAATCATTTCTTGCATTAAATCCTTGTATTCCAACTCATTCAACAAAAATCTACCACATTGCTCGTAGAACACGGATAAGATATCGATATTGTTGGTTGTGGAAATATTTATCGTCAAACTTCTGATCTTGTGAAATATAATATGAGTAGGTACAAGCTTGAATTTGATAAACTCACAAAAAAATGTAATGTTCTTGAAATTCAAACGACTGTTATTGAATATTTGGGTTCGGAATCCTTTGTCAAGATACTCAATTAAGTCCTTGATAAGGTCGGAAAAGATGAGTTTATGAATTGCTATGAATCTAGCAAAATATTTGAGTTTATTTATTTCCTTAGTCTCAAGAAAGTATTTAAATATTCTGTTTTTGGATGCCTTGTTATTCAATTTCAATGTTAGAAATTCTTCTGCAAGGAGATCTATTTCGTTTGTACTGGAGACTCTTTCAAGTCTTTCTATAAAATCACGCATCTTTTCTCCATCTTGTTGTTGTTGCAGTTGCACCAGTTGCAGTTGTTCAAGTCTTCCGTCGTCGTCATCTCCAAGATTCGATAAGTTGGGTATTTTAGTGTAGAAATTTTTCATTTCAATTCCGTCCCAAACACCTAGACCATCTTCCTCGTTTCCATTGGCTTTATTCTTTATAAATTCAATATTAGAATCATTATCTTCTTCTTCTTCATCATCTTCAACCATAAGTTCAGGCATGTCTTGATTAAGAACTTCACAAAAATACTCGGCGGAAGATTTCATAGACTCGTACACAGCTTTGAGCTCTTCCTGTTTTAAGGTTAACTCTTCGGGTATCCTACCTGTTCTTATAGAAGTCTTTTTAATGTTTTTCGATAGAGTGTTTAGCTTTCCGTGTATTTGAACTAAAGCTTTCAGATTAGCATTCGAATATATTTCAAAAATTTGTCTTATCTCATTAATGGTTTGTTCTTTATCGTCATAGATTGTGCTTTGGTTCATGTACAAGATGTCTTTAAACCTTCTCAAAAATCCAACTGCTATCAGTAACGTGGCACCCAGTAATATATCTTCATTGAGCACATCTCTCAATACAATTACAATAACATCCATTTTTTCGAATTTGGAATAGTTTTTGACCAAATACGAAGGAAGCTCATCCCTTGCAGCATCGCTAATAGTCCTGAAAATGCCAATAAAATTGAACTCTGCAAAGATTCTAACCATTGATTTTTGTTTCGCTATGGATAACGGATTAGGTTGTTGTCTTGATAATAGATTCATCAAATTACCAAGTAGATGCGGAGTGAATCTTGAACAGAACCGCTGATGCAATGCAGAAACGATTTCCATGGCTGCTATGATATCTTCGGGCTTTATAACTTTAAATAACCCTTCAGTAACAGAAGTTATCATTTCCGAAAGGTATTTTTCTAATGAAAGAGTTTGAATATCTTTCAAGATCGATGTTAAATGTTCATGATCGATAGACAATTTGATCTTTTTAACAAATGCAGTGTTTTTCTTTAAAGAAGAGTCAAGTTTGATTTGATAAGAATCATCAGTTATTCCATCTTCACTATCCCATGCTTTATCATTTAATTGTTTCAATCGATATCTTATATCTTCTATTCTCTAATAAGTTGGTTAGTACTGGTCCTAATGTTTGAATGTACAAAAATCGTGTACAGTTTCAGAAAAGTTTCCAAGAAGAAACTTGTTTGCCCAATATATACATACTTCAGACATTGATAGAATGATGATAAGGTCCAGAATGGAATTAGTCTACGAGTACATTGGTTGCAAGTATAGAGTTAGCATAGTATATTTCATTTCATCGCTGAGCCAGTGACATGGTTGATTTTATCACGTGATACCGTTATATGGCAGGATTTGGCGATTCACTACTTGAGTCTTAAGATGCTAGCCTTGATATAGTATTAAAATTGACATTTTTACTATGTTGCTGTTGCTGCTACTGTTGCTGTTGCTACAGCCACTACTACTACTACTACTACTACTACTACTGCCATTACTCGTTACAACAGTCTCGTAGGTTTCGGTCCTCAGCCTTACCATCACCTTGCACTAACACTACAAATTTTCATTACCTATGATGCTTTTAATATATACAGGAATCTAATAATCTCTATACAACATTATTGATTTGTTCAAATACTGGATATGGTCTTCTGACTCTATGGAATACTCTTCCCCTTGGTAATCCATAATCTTCTCTTACACTATTAACAGATCTGTCATAGGCTTGTCTCCAGATATGAGCACCTACTGGAACCAATCCCTTTTGTTGGGAGAATTCTCTAATATCAAAATTGGCTGCTTCCTGTTTGGAAGCATTCATTTCTTCAATTAATTCATTTAATGATAACTTTCCACTTTGACGGAACACCCAAACACAAGATCTTTGAGTTTGAGCGTTTTTCTCTGGTAAAAGAGGTTCATATTCACTGAAAGTATACTCATCCCCAAAGTCCAAAAGTTTTAAAGAACTAATGACATTATCACTATTTGATAATGGAACATTACATAATCCATAATGCAAAGTTGTCTTGAAAGAGTTTGTTGATAAATCTGGAGCATCTGGGTTAACTATTAAAACTGAATATAATGAATCTTTTGAAATGGGCTCAAATTCTTGAATCTGAATAACTGGAGGTTGAGAAACTGCAAACGATGGTAACACAGTTCCTGGCTCAATCCAATTGGCAAATTCGGTTATAACGTTGTGAGGAAATTTGATTTTGATTTCTGCCCTTGGATCTAATGTTGGTAATGTATCTGGAATTACATGAAGTTGTTCCAATCTTTGCATAGTTAGCATTTGATCATGAGATTCCCAGACTTGCTTCAAGTATTTTCTATAAACTGGTTGTTCTCTGTCAATTTGTTGTGGATAGTTTTCAATATTGAATAAAACTTCAGGGTTGTATTCTTCTGCTTCAATCAATTTTTGTTCAATTTCATTTTGAATGGTAGCCTTTAGTTCCTCGTCAGTGGTAGATTTCAATTTGGATTCTAATTCTTCAATTTTCAAATACTGCTTAGCACTATCTTCTTGCAATAATTCATAAGCAAGTTTAAAAGTTTCATCAATGGCGGTTGGTGAATGGTAAGCAAGTTTTCTATCGTTTTCTTTGATTGATATTGGTCCAACTTTAGGATCGATTCCTTTCAACAAATCATCTTGAAACTTGGAATCTATAAGTTTGAGCGATTCTGATCTTTTGGAAAAGTCACTCCAAACTCCACTTGAATAGGTTCTACTAATCCTTCTGGATACCACCCTTAATAAACGATTAGTTAGCATGGTAATTGGTAGTGGTATGTAAACGAACCTAGTACACTTTTCTGGTTGATGTGAAAGTATTTCAAAATGAATGAGAACGATCAATAATGAAAATTTCAAACCTGCCATTTTCCGTGCGATGATTTACACAGGAAGTGCCTTAATCAGTCTGATGTTTACACGCCTCACTTTAGGAGGAAGCTCTCATTTCTTTGGAGAACAGCACAGTTGAATTGTTGGATCTTAATTATAATTGGAATAACAAAAAGATGCAACTAGTTATAGGTGGATGTTGTGACTTTTGAATTAAGCATATAATACCCACACAAATGAATAGTTTAGTAAATTAGTAAGCCTTATAATCTGCTATAATATCGGGGTATACGATGAATATGTACAATGTAAAATGAATCGTTGCAAATTACTTGCAATTACTTGTAAACAGTTGGGATAATCGGGTCATATTCTATTAAAGTAATATTCACTAATGTCATCATCTACGGACTGTTTAGTGCTGTTCTTGTTTTGTATTTCAACTTTCTATTTCATCTTATTGGGAGAGAGGTAGGGGAGTATTGAAATGATTGTTAGTCACACAATGCTTCTAATTCTTGTCTAATTAATTCAATACTTGTGACAAGTAACTAACTTTCTAAACACTACTTTGTTAAGTAGTTCTAAGGTCCATGTGTCGCATATTTCACCTCTGGTGTAGCTCTACAAATGAATTCAAACTTCTACAATAATCTTGTTATTCTCATATCGTTCATTAGTTTATCATAGTTCTCAATTCCATATGTGAGAAGGGGTTAGTGGTAAAGTATTAAATTTCATAAAGTTGATATCATCATTGATATCCATCTTGGGAAAGAGACCAGGTACGATTCGATTTTGAGAATCCTCAAATTCATGTTCTTCATCTTCAGAATCGCTGGATAAACAATATATGGAATCCTTCCGGTTCCTAATACTTGCATGAAATGAAGAAGGTCTTAAATCCAATGTATATGGATATGATACTTCTTCACTGTTTATTGGAGAGTTTTGGGCTGCTGCTATATTATGTTTTGAATTGATCTTGCCATTATTCAATGGAAGGTTCTGAAATCGGGGCAAGGGTTGAAACTTGGGGTTGAAATTCAATTTCTTCTGGTCTGTTAAATTTGAACTCTGTGGAAAACTGCATGGTACTGGAGAATATTGTCGTATACTGAAGTCATCTGCCATAGTCAAAGTTTGAGGACTGTGTTGGTTAATCAGTCTTCTCCTCCTAACATGGTTGTGTCTTTTCTTTGGTTCTCTATCTCGATCGGGACTATTGATTTTAGTAGTATGTGTAAGAGTGGGTTTCTCAGAATTGTTGGCACTCAAATCAAAATTTATTTGTGGATCAAGATCTTGAGGGTGTAAGGGGATGATACTATCATTGAAGTTGGCACCTTCGATTAGATTCAAAAATTCATCAAAAGATTCTATTGTGTTAATGTCCATTTTTGTTATCTTTTTCTGTAGTTGCCGTGTGATATCTTGGACTCTTGTTTCAGAATTGTTGTAGAAGGTTATAATATCTGTTACCAGACAGATAAAAGGGTAATATTAAAAGGGGATGAATAATTATTTAGGTATAATAAATTGTGGTGGGGGACACAACTAAGCAGAATGAATGAAAATTGAAAAGGGATAAAATGAACTGCAATTATAATGTCAGTCACTGCTCAACAGTTCTAACAGTATATGACTCCTATATATTCGTACTAACAGCCAGTGTCATATAAAATATAATTAAAAATAAATCAGATTATAACTAATTTTTTCGATTTTAAAGAAACGGCAATCTTATAAATGTGCTACACATTTGTGCCATGTTTAAATGAATTTTAAAGGTTTGCAGAAGAGTGACTCGTAAATTTTCCTCCACAGTAAGGCATTGAACGGAAGTGGCAATGAAAATACTGAAGCCATTTTGCTTGGTTCCCTATAACTGCAGGGCGCAAGCGGAAATCAAGCCGCAAATCTGGTCTGAACGGCATTCTATTTAAGTGGGCGCGCCAATATCTTCACAACCTGATGATAGAGTGGCATATGGGGTTGAACTCGAAGGATGGTTCCGCGTAGGAGAAGGAGCGGTGAGAGTCGGAGAGAAGGAGAGGTTCACTGAGAAAATACGTATGAGATTTATAACTCAGTCAATAATCACTTACGGATGCATAATATTGGACCTACTTATTAGATATCTACAGGCTATTTCATAAGACAGTTAAGTTGGTTAAAGTAACCTGTCTCAATGGAAAAAAAGATGAGTCGGAAACTGCCAGATACGGCACTAACCGATAAAATCATAAGTGGCCAAGAGTACATGTGCTCTCTCTGCTGCAATAGATTCTCTTAGTCTAACATTATTTTATTTTCTGGCACATTTTTGATGTAATAACATGACAGACCAAGTTGTGCCATTTTCTGCAAAAATTTATTCTTGTCTTCTAATTGTTTTTATTATTGCATTTTGGTACCTTACTAATAGTAATGCCTTTGCTATTTTTCAAATTTAAGCTACTTGCATACTCTCTGTAGAAAATGTTACATAAGGAATTCAAAAGGGTTCTCCTCATGGTAAACTGAAATTTCATAGTCCACTAATTACTACTCTCAATGTTTAGCTGGCTAATTAATGGGACACCTGTACCTTCCCCCGTTGCACTTCCCATACGTCCGTCCGTCAAGAATTTGATTGACCCTACAAAATCAACCGTCTTTATCGAAAAGCGTTTCTTTTATGACCCAAGCGAATATTTATTGATTTCCGTTCCAATCGCCGCAAAAATTCGTATTAGGCCGCCGGTACCGGCGGCTATATCTACTGTTAGTGATTACTGCATATAGGTGCTAATTTAAGATAGATCGATTAGTTAACTATTATGGTCTTTCATCATTATTATTACGACATAGCGGCACCTTTTTTTATCACGGGAAACATCTTGTAGATTCCATATGCGATGATCCTGCTGCTAATTTAAGTGGTTAATAAGATGTGCGTCTCTTAGAACTGCCCATTCTATTAAACAACAATCCTTTCTACATATTGTCTCATATAATTGTCATATTTTCACCAAAGATAAAGCAAGGAGTTTCATGAAAGGCACTCACTATACTAATACATTGACATCTTTTTGTTTTCATAAATGCATAGGGATATATATCGGTAAATTTATATATATATATTTGTTGGGCTGTTGGTGTGCTGCTCGTTTATGGATAATTGAATGCAATTGCTTATATATGAAGATTTAAACTATAATTCTAGATTTTGTACAAATATTCTTCATCCTATCCAATTCCGTATTTAGCCATTTTAATATTTCGTAATTTACAACATGTAAGATCCTCTTCTGATGTTGTTTATCAAATGTTTAAGAACGACAATGATCTGTGTCACCGTGTCTGTTGCACTGGATATCCTCACTTATCCTGATTGAACATTTTATTACTGCTGAAAACTGCCGCTGGAGGGGCAGGAACATGATGTTGCTGTCCCTGTTGTGGGGGATGAGTTGGTGATAACTCAATTACTCTACTTTGTAATGCTAGCGTATAATCACGTAGTTGTAAAT
The DNA here is from genome assembly GCA_030566905.1 of Chernovozyma aurita. Classification (NCBI taxonomy): domain Eukaryota; kingdom Fungi; phylum Ascomycota; class Pichiomycetes; order Serinales; family Debaryomycetaceae; genus Chernovozyma; species Chernovozyma aurita. The sequence goes on from JAKUBO010000014.1 coordinate 130,156, forward strand.
TTTCTGACCGCAATTCTTCAATCGTTTGCTTTAATTGATTCACTTCTGCCGCTTGTTGTTCCAATTCCTTGATATACTTTTCTTTCCTCTTTCTAAATGCCTTTTGCGCTGATCTGTTTTGTGCCGCTCTTTTAGTATTTGAAACTGGTCGTCCTTTTTTCAACTCTGAGTCGCTTAAGTCTTGTACGGGACTGTGCTGAGAGATTTGATGTTGATGGTGATGAGAAATTGGATGTTGAAGTTGTTGATGCTGGTGCTGTAATTGCTGGTGTTGATGTTGATGTTGATCATGGTCATGATGATTATGAATATTGGCTTGTTCTTGATTACTTTCATCTTGTTGTTGAGCGTTTGCCACTGCAGCAGCAGTTACATCTTCAACAGTAGCGAAATCATTATCCTGATGTCTACCGAACGTGGGATCTATTTGACCTTCGTCTTTTATGTCTTTTTCGCTCCAAGCAGCAAATCCAGCATTCATGTTCGCAACTATTAGTGCTGTCTCTGGAACCGGTCTATGTTGTTTTTGTTATGTAAGAAAGTAATGATTTATTACAAATCAACAATTGCGTGCGCATACCGCACCAAGTTCAGTGTTATTTGTATGCAGTCGTCCGATTGGATGTTGTAATTCCGGGTACAGTACAGAACTTGCATCGTGAGAGAGGAGGGGGTGATTCCAGGGGAAGGACATTTGTTTGAGGTTATAAGATCTTGAAACTTGGCCAGTGGGGGAGGGGGGTGCGGTGCGACTTGATTTAGAGAACATACCAAGAAACGATTGAATGGGGAAGGTTATGGACTAACCATACTAAACTATTCAGCCTAGAGGTCCGACAAGGAAGTCAGATTAAATATCAAAAGGGAACTGATGCTGCAATATACTTCCAATATCGCATTCATTTGTTAGTTTTTGATATGAAGCCTTGATGTGCAACCATTAATGTGCATATCACATTTTATCTAAGCTGACGACCTGTTTGAAAAGTAATTTTCTCTCCCCATGTAAATTCAAATCTTCGAATATTTTTGCGGTGCTGTTTCCTGCCGCCACACACTCTCCATCTCTCTATCTCTCTATCTCTTTCTCGTCAAGACTCATTTGAGCTTCTCCGTCTCTCTCGTAATAGAGGATCGGTTTACCGCTATAGTCCAAAATAACTTTTTTTTCTGCTTCTTTCTTTTTTGGTAACTTGGATTTACCACTTGAATTTGGCAGTTACCCAAATTTGTGATCGGTGTTAACCCTTCTCATTTACATTGTGATCAGCAAGCTAATAATATAGTGGATTTTCCTATAATTTCATTGGAAGAGATAAGTTCAATTCACCATCTAATCTCAGAAAAGATACTATTCTTAGTAGTAGCTCAGAGCTTTTTGGACCCTTTTTTTTCCAGGACGTATTTGAAAGTCTCCCATTGAATCAACCAATTCGTCAAATTATATCATTACAACGCAAATTTCATCTGGTCAAGATTTAGACAACCAAATACTATTTCTTTATTTCTTTTTTTAGTATTTTGTCTTTTTCATTTTATTTCCAATTTTTTCTGGTGTTATTACATACTTAAAAACATTTACTTCATCTTATCATCATTATCTTCAATTTCAATATTCATTAACAACATTCAACTTTGGCCCTATTTCGTTTGATCATAACACATAATGTCAGAAGTTGAATTGGATCCAAATCTTATACGGGAAAGTATTGAATCACTGCCTCTATTTTCTCAAAAAAGAACAAGTGACTTCTTTCCTTCCAACTTGAGTCAAGATTATACTCCAAGGATTGAAAATAATTCATTTATAGCTCAAACTAATTATGCTTCCCCATTTCAACCTCGGAATCATAGTTCTCCTTTAATTGGATCCAAATTCTTTGGATCATATAAACCAGTAAGTGCTGATCTAGCTCCATCCTTGTCCTCAAGATCGACGTCTTTGATAGACGACAATAGTTCTTTAGGTTTTGGTATAACATTGAATAATGGTAATGCTCCAACTCCAACTCCAACAATTCCACATGGTTCCAGTGCTCCCGTTAATGTTCATGGTCCTGGAGCTAGTAACTTCTCAACTTTACCAATTTCTCCTGTCGAACTTAATGAAAGCTTTAATTTGTTGTCATTTAATAGAACGTTTTCACCTCCCAATTCAAGCTCAAATGCTACAATGAATTTTTCAAAACCATCGATTTGGAAAGATCCTCCGTCATCGAGAAGCTTGGATGATTATTCAATGGATCCATTTTTGTTTTCTCCTTTTGTTTCTGTTGATAATCTGTTACTTTCAGATATAGAAAGCGCATCCTTACTACCCCCAGTCCACAATAACATATATCTGTCTAAAGTCAATAATCCATCGTTCATTCCTAGTTCAATTTCCTCGGCCCCTTCGACTTCCGTAAATAATACCCCAAAAACTCCAAAGAATGGTTTTGCATTTAAGGTTACTTCAACTCCCAATATTTCGTCTTCAAAGATTGCTGTGTCAACTTCGAAATCAACCCATAATACCACGGACAGCAATCAAAGCATTGTTAAAAATAAAGTAACAACTTCAAACAACACTGCTGTAATAAACACAGCGTCATCTAGTAAAATTGAAGATAAACTTGGAATTCCATTAGATTTACAATTGATGTACAAAGCGAAATCCCAGGTCAGCTTGAAGCCACCCACAATTGCTTTAGATTCCAAGGATGTACTTTTGTCAACTAGAGACATTATCAATTCTACAAAGAGTGGTAAAAAAAAGGTGGATCAACTTCAAGTAAAGAAAGAGAATAGACGCATTAAGAATAATGCTTCCAAAGTAATTGTGAGACTACCCAAAATACTTGCAAGTGCTGATAGAACTGATGTAGCAGCATCTTTAGAGTCTGTAAAAGTATTCAATGATTATCTTTTATCTAAGGAAAACACAAAGAAAGCTTACCAAGAAGATTATTGCTCGACATTCTACAAACGAAATCATAATGGCTATATGTTTGTCAAGGAGCCAGCCAATTCACTTAAGGTGAATTCCAATGGAATTGGATCCAAATCGTGGGTTCAACTTAAAGTAAATTTGCCTGATGATAAAAGTAACACTAGAAAGGTAAAAGTGGATGTTCGCGAACTACCGTACTGGAAGCCGGCTACTAGTACAAGTTCTAAAGGTAAGAGAAGCAGAAAAAGAGATTCGAATACAGAATCATATAAATTATCATCGTCGTCCTATGCACTGTCGGAACCCTCCTCAGACACAAGAAAGAAACACAATTTACTGAAACGGTTTGGTAGAAAATCTGAAACCAAAGAAAATAACTAAAATTTTTATAACCCAAATTAATTTTTTTCCTTCAGCAGGATTAATAAATCTTCGTACATATGCTAAAACGAGGCACCAGTAGTTGCTATATAGTGTAGGAGGATGAAATATCTCAAGTAACCGTATCTCAATTAACCATATCTCAATTAACTATTTTAAAATAACAATATCTCACCACTTTAATCTCTTCTGTAAAAAGTGGAAAGCTCGAAATCTGATGTAGCAATTGGTAATTTCAGTTAGGAATTTGAACTCGTAATTTTGCACCCATCACTTGCCTTGCAACTGCTGGCCAATTGAGCTCGTTCCTATTCTTTACCGCCTTGTTCTACTCGCTATGTCCCTGATACTAGCCAGGTACAGGATCGAACCATCTGAAGAATTGATTATTTGTTTTTCTTGCTTTTTTTTTTCCATTCAAATTTTTTGAATGAGTCGGTCGTTCTCATAATGTGAATCCTGTATATAACTACAGCACCACCAGGAATTGAAAGGATTTCATTGGCTAAGAGTACCGTTTCAGTATATTCCACCCAATTTTGACATTTTTACAAAATTCAAACTTGCTACGTATCAATTTACTACCATGGAAACTAGTTACAGTTCTCAAATTCTTGAAATTGTAAAAAAATTGTAGAAAGTATTAGAAGTAGAATAATAAATCAATCTATTAAATTGGATAATCTCCTGCATGTAACAAAATTGCCTGGTTGTATTGTAGTTGGCGCACGACTCGTACGATCCAATTAACATTAGGTTTTTATAAGACACAAAGGTTAAGGAAACAAAAACTAAAACCTATAGTTAAAGAGTTAATAGATCAAAATCCATTAACGTGACAATTTAATTAAGATGTTTTCAGCTTCCATCCGTACTGCTATCAGGGCTCCACTCGTTTCAAGAGTGGTCATCAGACCTGCTACCTTAACTGCTAGACCAGTTGTAATGAGATTCCAAAGAAACTACTCTGACCATCACGAAGAAACTTTCGAAGAATTCACCGCCAGGTATGTATAACATGAACTATTAATTGGAAATACATGTTGTTTTTCTTTATATATTTGTCAAGGACTCTTGGTTACTAGGATGACTCTTTGGCAATGCTACTATTGTTGATACAAAGGTTTCTGTACTTTGTATTAAATTGGATGTGGTAGTTTTTTGTTTTTTTGTTTTTCTCAAGTATGATTGTTTCTGAGATTAGGAATTTGGCCTCATTAAGGGACTCTTCCTCTGTAATCCAAGCAATTCAGAAATAAAGTCAAGACATCACTTCAATGTATAAAGACGATAATCACACTTAATTCTGATATATGTGTCATTGGCAACTATGTTAAACTTTTAAAAGTCTTGATGTGTTTAAAGCAGATGAACTGGTGTCTTTAATCAGTCTTGAACTTTGTCATTCCCAGTTACTGTTGCACTTTGACATTGACTTTCTTTTTTCACAAATAACTTTGATTACTAACATTAATTTTAGATACGAAAAAGAATTTGAAGAAGCATACGATCTCTTTGAAGTCCAAAGAATCTTAAACAACTGTTTCTCTTACGATTTGGTTCCAGCTCCAGTTGTTATTGAAAAGGCTTTACAAGCTTGTAGAAGAGTTAACGATTATCCAACTGCCGTTAGAGCTTTTGAAGCTTTAAAACACAAGGTTGAAAACAATACTCAATACGAAGCTTATTTAGAAGAATTAAAAGATATTAGACAAGAATTGGGAATTGATTTAAAGGAAGAATTATATGCTGATGAAGCTTAAATTTTAGATTATATAATCCGTCATCATTAATCATTAAACGGTATGAAAGTTTACTGATCCATCCATTTTAAAGCGTCATTCGTCTTTATTCCTTTTTTTACCTCTTTTTACCATTCATTTGTTGTAAAACTTCCCATCAATTCTAAATGACGTTTTTTGTTTGCCGCTTTTATATATCAATACAAGGTATATTCCATTAACATTTAATCTGTAGAAGTTGGTTGAGTTGGTTGGCTGCTGCTCTTGCTGCCTCGCCGTCTCGTCGCATTGGTTGCTCTTACCACCTAACGCTATTGAGCGGTATTGTGAGTCGAGTTTTTGGTTTTGTGTAACTATCGATCAGTAGGGCACTTCACACTTGGGGACTCTCAAGGTGACTCTCGATTTAAGAAGCAACGGATAAGTGATCTGGCAACAATTGTAGAGTGGCTAGTACTAGGTAGAATAAATTATCTTGAACTCAACTTTATATCGTCATAATCACCTGACTACCTTCATCTTACTCACTATTTTTGCAGGTGTTCACAATTGGGTTGCACTATTTTTGTTGGGTGGCAACTAAAGAGAACATACATCAGAGTTGAAACTTTTCGATTTAGAGGCGAAAAGTAAAACTGAAAACAAGGAAAGCAAGAACAGAATACAGTTTGAGATCAATTATTCATAAATGGGAGTATATATTCCTCCTCCCAATGACAGAGATTCTGGAAAGAGTCCTCGAGATAATGGCTCCAATTCTGGTTCCAGTTCTGGTTCTGGTTCTGGTTCTGGTTCTGGTTCCAGTTCTGGTTCCAGTTCTGGTTCCAGTTCTGGTTCTGGTAGGTCCAATTCAGGCTCAACTATTATAACCATTCCAAATCCTGCTTCATTCATTCCCCACAATCCAAGTATAGGGTTAAAATTATTCGGACCGTTGGTACCTGCTTCTGATAATATTGGAGGATTGTATCTACTTACTGCTTTCCAATTCACGATGGGATTGATTGGGTTTTCAAGGGCAAGACAACTTAGGAATGCAAGACTATTTAGTCTAAATATTCCAAATACATTCCAAAGAAAATTAACGAAATATTCATGTCTTGTCGGAGGATCATATTTAATATTTCAATCTGGGTTAGAACTTACCCGGTTACTACTCCCATATGATCCATGGAGTGAAGAAGCTCGGTACTATAGAAAAGTTGCTACCAAGAATGGAGATACGCCAAGTTGGTGGTTTGGTGCTACTGGTTATTATACTCCAATGTCATTCAAAGCATGGAATACAAAAGTGGAAAATTGGATTACCAATTCTGCAAATGTTATAGAATCGGAAAAGCTTTCAGTTGGCAAAAATTCGATCCCTAACATGGAACATAATAAAAGGGCAACTTCAACTTTTGTTGCAGACCTTGCTAGGAAGGGAAGATATGGTGATATATATGAGAAGCTCCGCGACACTAACCTTGTGAGATTTCAAGAATTGCTCAGTAATGAATTACTGAAAGTAAAGGAACTAAATAAAGCTGAACGTCTCGATGCAATAATGGAAGGTAAAGGTAAAGTTGTATATAGTAAACATTATTCAAAACCTACAATTCAACTTGGAAATCATATTCTAGAGTCAGATGATGAATTCGAGATTGCCTGGCTCAATTTCGAACCTTGGGAAGAATTGAAATTGGAAACTGATTATGATATACGATTAATTCCAAGATGGAGATGGAGTGACGAAGGTGTACGCTTTACAAGTGTTAATGAGGCAGCCCTTAAACCTTTAACAGAAGAAACGAGAGAGGAACCATAGACCTTAGTGATGGTGGAGGAAATGAAACTATTAGCGAAACTATTTCGGACTCATACCTACGGCTAATAATGCATTATCAAATTGTCTTTTTTGTCTTATTTTGTTGCTGTTTGTTCTAATCTAACTTGATAACTATAATTTGTATTCTTTGAATTGAGCTTGAAGATCTTGAATTCTGCAAATTTTGCAGACCCCACCCCATACATTCTTCAACCACTGTATGTTAGTCAGTATTTACGCATATTAAATAATAGATAACAATTGAATTTCCAATCTAATCTAATAGCAACCCTTATAAGTTATTGTATATTAATCATTGTTCACTATGTACATGGATTATTGGCCTCTTGTATCTATCAACTCATCTGCCCATTTTAAAACTTTCTGTTCATTACCTTCTGTAACCAAAGGCTTATCAAATTTTGATAAGTGGTCCTTCCACATGATTTCAGCAGGATCTTGGTCTGGTTCAACCCACTCAAATCCATCACCTCCACTCATCCAATAAGCCTGTAGCATGATTTCATTCAAGTTATCCTTTGGTGCTAAAAGTCTGACTTTTTTACCTTCTCTGGTGTAACCGGCCAATAAAGTTCTTCCAGTGGTCAAAGTTTCATCACTACGACACAATTCTTCTATTAACCCTTCAGATGCACTCCCGGTTCCATTTAATGCAATATCGGTTTCGATGATCTTAGAACACATCAACATTTCATCGGCATTGGTCCACCAATGGGTATAAAATGTACCTCTTTGCCAAGTCAAGTAATCACCTCCACCGGCAACCAAGATTCTACCAAACTTCACCACAGCTGCAAAAAATGAAGAATTCAAAATATATGCAGCGACCATAGCATAAACTGAGCTCATATTTGACCAAGCACTTGGAATATAGCCAGCTTCAAGTGCATACCTGAGTCCTAAATTTGAAAATACTCCTAATCCAATAGTTGAACTCACTAATTTAAAGGCTCCATGTTTCAATTCTGATTTCTTATGTGCCACGTAATTTGGGTGTCCTCCGGTTAAATCAGTAATTTTCAAAGCATTTTGAAGGTCTCCATTGAAAAGACATGATCTTAAAGGTATTAAGGAAATCTCCTTTTCCACAAAACCTTTTGGGTTTTGTTTATAAAATGTATCAAGGATGGAGATGTTGGTAGTAGCAGGCAATTGTAGTAAAAACAACTTTTTAAGTAAACTCTTGTTAAAATTGACATTTTCATTGATCAATATAGAAACAATCTTGTTATTGATTTTGATATTGGTTGGATCTTCCCAGAATTTATCATAATTATGTATGGATTGTTGTAAATCACGACACGATCTGATCGCCAGTACTAAAGTGTCTTCTGTTATTAATTCAGGATTGTTTAAAATGTTATCAATCTTGGAGGATAAAGTGTTGAAGTCATTGACATAATGGAATTGCTCATTTGGATCGGGTGAGCTTGAGTGATATTTTTGAATGCTGTTCCTATTAACTCCACTGGTTATAAATGATCTGGGGTTTATATAGACCCTTGGAATTGTGACTTTGGTACCAAGTAGTCTTCGTATTGCAAAAACCATATCGATATATTGTAAAGCTTATCTGAGAGAGTTCTCCAAAGAATTCTAAAGAATCTTTTGTAGGCCAGTTTTCTCTCACTAGCAAGTCTCAATTTGAGTCTCATTCCCAAAATTCAAAATTTGGAAATTTGAGATAAACCTACAAAGTAATTACACAAAGTTGTGGGGATATAACGTAGAAAGGTAAATGTTAAGTATGGATGAAATATGAAGTCTATTCAAGTTTTGTAGTAAAAAAGTGGGAAAGTAAATATATCAAGTAGAACTAGACAAATAAGTGGGATATAAATAATCCAGCGTAAACTAAGTAGGAACCATTACCAAGATCTATTGCTATTGCGTTATTCTTAGATCCTGAAGTGGATCCAGTAGATGCTGCACCAGCAGAAGTTGCGGAACCCGATGAAGATGAAGAACGTGAAAGCATGGTGGTCACAAATGAAAAAGTTAAATGATTTGTCTCTACTCCAGGATTGGATGCTTGAGCTGGTGGTGTAGTTGATGCTGCTGGTACCAATGCTGCAGTTCCATTTACCCCAAGGGCACCAGTTAACTCAGTAGCTGTATCTACTGTTGTATCGGTACCGGTTAAAGGAGTAGTGGTGGTTGTTAATCCCCCGACGCCTGCAACTGGAGTTGTAGTGGGGGTTGTGGCAGAAGTAACTGATCCAGTTAGTGGAGTTGTAGTTCCTGTTCCTGTTACAGGAGTTTTGGTTGTTGCTGTACCAGTGTTTGCAGTTGCTGCTGCTGGTACAGTTGAAGTTGTTGCTGTTGAAGCTGTTGTTGCAGTATTTGCACCTGCCACTGGATTTGTTGTTGGGGTAGTGGTAGCTGTTCCTGCCACTGCTAAGGTAGTAGAAACACCAGCTGCTGCAGGTGTTGTAGTTGTATCTGTGACATCTCCCGCTACAGGAACTACTACCAGAAAGCAAAACAACGAAAGAAGGAAAAGAATATTCAATGATTTCATAGTGATCACAAGTAACAAACTTTAGTTGGACAGAATTACTTTTAATGGGAGGACAATATTTCTGTATCCAGAGAATCCGTAATCTAAGCTATCTAAAATAATTAGAAAGTCTTGAACTGGTGAAATGGTGAAAAGTTATACAACAAACAAAGGATAAAAAATACATTTCGTAAACATATTTTCTGTTAACAGATCACTATGTAACTGAAATTTACGCGTGGTTTCAGTTTGAGACTTTGACACAAAAGGCCCTGGGGGCTGCGTTTTGGCTTACAACTTTATCTTCGCACTAATAAGAGGACTGTAGATTGCCATAAGTTCGAATAATACGAAACAAGATAAAGTGTATTAGAGTTAATGAGGCTGTGGGCTTGTAGAAAATAAGTTGGAGAACAGATGTCAGTTATTTCGGTTGTTTCAACTGTTTTCTCTTTGCTTGATTGGTAGGTGAACTGAACAAAATTTTGATATTTTTTGCTGCGAAAATTGCAAATCACTCTATAAATGCTTAAGTAGAACAAACGAACTGGTTCGTGTTAATGTGCCTTAAAAGTACATAAACCGGAACTTTTAATGTATACGAAAGACCAAAGACTAATTTTACATAACCAGCATATTCGTATTTCATTATCTTCTTTAAATTAGGAGTGTATTCCATCCATTTTAAGTAACTAATTCTATATTTTATGAACGATCGATCCAAGCGCTATTGAGCCTCTTCGACTCGACCATCGGTTTGGTGATGAGCACTGCTAACAATAATCCTAAAACCGTCAAAATCAACTTATTTTTAGCAAAGTTTTCTCCCAAAGTATCGTAAGAATATGGAGAACAATCAGGAGTGCAAATCCAATTCAGGGACTGGAAATGACAGCAAGTGGTTGAAGATTCCAAATTTGTTTCTTTAACAAGAATTTGACCCTTTTGGACATTTGGAATTTGATTCTTATGATTTAATACATGATAATACTTATTACCATTAGTAATGAGTGGCTCGTATGCACTCAATCTGAAATCATCTGCTGCATCTTGAGGAGTAAACACTCTATCTGCAATTCTACGACTGTTCAAAACATATTTTGGAATTTGAATAAAGCTTCCACTAGCGGTAATCGCTAGAATGTTAGTAGTGGATATTCCAAATTTAGTAATAGTGTGTGAAAGTTCGGTAATGGCTTCAGGGTAAATAAATGATTTTGTTGACACTTGACCAATTGTTTGATTGTAGCCTTCAAAAATTGATTCCACAATTTCATTGTTATGATGATTGGCGTTAGATCTTTCATTCGGAATACCTGTTTCAAACAAGTCTACCACAACTAATCGTTGTTCGGCTCTGGGATGCTTTGCAAAATAAGAGTAGATTATCCAGTTGTTATCCATGGTGATGTGAATCGTAGATGGGTCAATAATCTCTCCTTTATGATTCTGCTCATATAATATGGTTCCAATTATTGCATCGACAATATAAAATGTCACGGTATCAGATTCCTCAATGTAAGTAATAACAGATATGATGTTAGGGTATAAATATTTATAAAGTACTGATTTATTACCTAAAACAATACCAACTGATGCAGCTAGACTGGTTGACAGTCTGCCCGTTATAACCACCAAGTTTTCATTACTTTTCACTGGAAGTCTCCAAGTTGGAATTAAGTTAAACGTAGAGGCTTCAAGTCTAAAACCATTTAAGCCTTCAACCAAGTATTTATCTTCAATTTCAACATCCTTGCGTTCAGATTGGCTTCCCAAAAAGTGAACAATAGTACTTCCTTGAAGAAGGATTCCAATTAGGGCCTGTTGTTCTGATTCATCGTTGTCATCATCACCACTAATTTCTTCTTCCACTGAATTTTCAACGGTAAATACTTTTTCAATGTTTGTATCAAACTCATAAGATCCGATAACGTATCCGTTTCTCAAATTCACCAGAATAACTTGGGCATCAATTACCACAAGTATTTTACTTTCAGTCAATTGCACTAAATCAATGAGCTGTCCTGAAATTAAAGGAGTTGTCCAAATTATCGAACCATCTTTAGAACTTACTGCTACTAAACAACTCTTGAGTTCATCAAAGAACACAATGATTTTTGAAAACCCAAATGGGTCATTTTGGGATTCGTTCTCTGGCAACTTACCCTTAGTAATCATATAAGTGATATATTTACCAAATTCAACCAAGTGTCTTTTAGTTCTCAGGAACCAACGCACGGTAATTAAGCCACTGCGTTCATTTCCTAATATATGATGAGCAGTGTCTAAAGTCTGTTCAGATTGAGGACTGTTCAAAATAAGGTATTTCCCAGATTGAGAAGCATAATACTCATCTTTCAAAACAACTGATAAGCTTTGTTGTTCATTGGTGAATTCATTGATCCAGTACTTGGTGAAAAATATATCTAAGCCCAACTTTCTAACTGCAGAAATCAAAACTATATTCAGGTTTTCATCATGTTCCAAGTAATTCACAATTTCTGTTGTCCTCGATGATGATTGTGGGAATGTAGCAACCTGTATACTTTCTGGCTCATTATCTGATAAGAGTCCCGTTATGTCTAAAATATCTTTACTAGCAACAGTTGAAATCACAAGAAATTCATTCAATTCTTTGCTTAAAAATTGAACCGAAGCAATCTCAGTTGATATTTCATAAGGAATTTCAATTTTGTTTAGGTTCTTATTATCGACAATTCTAATAATCTCTAAGTTTCTTGAATTATAGCGCAAGAAATATTCTGAATTCAATATTATATATGTTTTGTCAGCATCACCAGCAGATCCAAGAGATCTAATTTTACCCGAGTCATCAATAAGTGAAGCTTTCAAATTCAATGAGAGGATAAGATTTTCTTTAAATTGAAGAATATCATCGCCTTGTAATTTCAAGTTGGATACTTCTTCAGTAATTCCATTGATTCCTACCAATGAATCTTTTGTAGCTATGTACAATACACCGTCATGAATTGATGTATGTATTTGACCTGGAGATGGAACAATTTGGGTTACCGATCTTTGAGAGCTTGTCACAAGATCAGTTGGTAACAATTCGACAGATCCATCAATTCCAATCAGTAAAACTCCACGATTGAAATAATTAACGACAATTGAAGGTTTGGAACTTACCAGAAATACATTATCAAGGATTCCCGTATTTGCATCCCATACATAAACTTTGGTACTGTCTGAAGAATAGGTGTAAATCTTGGATGTCTTTGGAACGTGTAAATATTTGACATTGCCACCGATATCGCTTAAATCAGCACTCCAGATTAAATTAGCAATCGAGTCATTTCCTGAAATGTCTGCACTAAATAATTGGTTTTGATCTGAAAGTGCAATTATAGAATTTGAATTAAGGATTTCAAACAGAAGTACATGTCCAACCCAATTCCTTGACCAATCATTGACAAAAGCAGTCTCTAAAAGAACCGCCGAGGCCAAACGGACCAATGCTACCAACGCAAAACAGTTGAGTAACTTCATATGGTTCATATAAGTCTCTTTCTGTCAGAAAACTTCAAAAATATAGTATGCAAAAGAATAATTTCTGTGCAACGACTAGGCTATACACTTACTCTGCCGTTAGCGATTTTTCAAATCTAACAATCCGATATTGGTGTGCATATAGGCAAGGGATAAAGCGGCGGTTTGCAAAACGAAGCTTACATTGGAGTGACAGACTGACCTGCATATATAAAATGGTCTATCGGGGTGCCGGATTGACAGTCTCTTCTTCTTCCCCCGCGATATAAAAGCATTAACTAATCTTGCCACTTACAATTAAAGGACCAGAAATAGAGAAATCAAGAATTTTGTTTAGACTGTTTCTTTAGTCAATTTTATTTTAAAGTTAATATATAAAGATGCATGCAAAGGATTGGCTTTTAGTACTTATCGGATTTTTCGTTCCACCAATTCCAGTTTTCATCAAGAGGGGATTCTTCTCTGCTGATTTCTGGATCAATATCCTTCTTTGTCTTTTGGGATTCATTCCAGGTTTGTTACATAGTTACTACATTATTCTGTTATATCCATATCGTGAAACCTACGCAGCTCTAGGTGGAGATGGTCACGACAACAGGGTTAATGATTACGGTGCTACAAATTAGGTGATAGGTTATATAATTATGTGTGAATATATATGAAAAGAAATTCTGTTGTTTTATTGATAAGCGAAGTCTTTCTCAAAGCGATTGTATTAAATCTGAGGCCTTGAGTGATAAGTGCGACTGGTGTGCCCTGAAAATGTAGAAAGTTATGGAGTGATTGAATAGGTCTGGAGTAGTTGAACATACAGCAATGTGGTTAATTTACACCCGAGACCACAAGGGTACTTGGTAATAGAGTCATGTACTTATTTTGTGTTCCATACATATAGTAGTTATTTGTATGTTTGGAACACGAAGTATATAACCTAATCCAAGTTCGAATCCAAGTTTGATTAGCATTGAGAAATTCCATTTAGAGAAGAGTAAGGAGAGTGATTCGGACTTGCTTCTAGCTGCAAAGAGCAAATGGGTGCAAACTGTACTTCCCTATCTTAATCATTTGTAAGCAATCTATACGGTTAAATTAATCAACCAATAAATAGCCAAGTCTTGTTGATATTCAGAAATGCTATCTGCATACGTAAAGATTAGATCCTGCGTTAATAAAGTAGTGAACTACATTGTCTGTTACTTGCAATAAAAATGATAAAGTCCCTCCGTTTATTAAATAAGGAACCAGTGCATTTCTTATCGCGGCTCTTCACCACAAACAATATTTTGTAGCTCCTGGCCGCTCTCTAGCACTATCAATTCATCACAATTCATCACAATTCCTCACAATTTCTTACAATTCTTCGCAATTCTTCGCGTCTCTTCCAAATTATTCGCGCACCTCTTCAGGAGCTTTTACCCAATAGACACGACCCGTTCGAAGCCATCGAGAATTAGTTTCAGTTTTTAACTTCGTATTCATTTGGCTACTTCTTTCCAAAGTATATCCAACTATTGGAATTTATCCTATTTACGACCACATCTTACGATCTTGTATAGTAATATACATTTAATCCAACCGATTTTTATTCTTCAATGTGTAGTCTGCACAACTTAAGTTGACCGGTAGTCGTTTGACGTTCCTTTAGGATACACCGTCTCAATGTGTCTATGTGCAAAGATCAGAACTATCTATCCTTATAACTAATTCATTCAGCTGTACTGAAATTAAAGGTCTTCTTTAATGGAAGTATTTTGGTTGGCCCTAATGATTGAATAGTTTTTATCCAATCAATTAGAAATTTTCCATCTGCTGTGCTGACATCTTAGTATCAATGGTTTTAGTTTTTAAGACTGTTGATACTTTGGGTCATTCACCATTAGTCATTAATTCAATAGCTAGGTTTCTTAACCGTCTACAGCTATTTGTTAAATCTGGATATGTACATTTCCTCTAAATACTAAATTTTGTAGTTTTCGTACGGTACTACTATATTGTATTTTTTGTGCTTGAATGGTAATCAGCTTGTCAGTTTAAGTACTAATCAGGTTGTCAGTTTGACTCCTTCTATAGCCTAACAGGTTCTGGCTTATCTTCATCTACTTTAGTCGTCATACAGACATCGCTTTTTCCCTGTCTCCATAACCAAAGCGCATCTATGGCATAATTTCTAACAGAAAGGTTTTTTGTTTTTGAATCATCGGCAGCTTCCGTTAAGGTATCAATAAGCCTCAATTCATCTATCAAATCCCAGATCATCTTTTCGAAGTCGTCCCTCATTTCTTGAATATTCTTATTGAATTCTTCGTTCTCTTCAGCGTCGCCAACCTTTTCATTCTGCTCATTTTCGGAGTTTCCAGAGTCCACCACCGTATATTTATGTAATCCTAGTTTATGCAATATCCTCCCAAGAACTTGAATCGCTACACATCGTTGACTAGGAACAACTGATCTTGCAAGATGACCCAATTCCGCTAGCGTGTAACCTGCAAGATGAGGATTATCAGAATGATGATGAAGTCCAAGATACGTCGGTACATTATCGTTTTCGTCTTCGTTCAACTCTACCAAATTACCCTTGAAATCAAACCTTATATCCCCTATAGATTCGTAGCTCGAAGGTTTTCCTGTGGGGACTGGAGTTGTCATCCACGAAAGCTTATTGGTTTCCTTTGGTAAGTCTGGATAATACTTCTCATGCAATTTATCGAAAAACTTGGGATCATCCAAATCAAGGTCAAGATCAGGGTTTGCAGGTTTGGGGAAATGCACTCCTGAATCATGGTTGTAACCGGTTTGTTGTTCTTCTTCTTCTTCTTCTTCTTCTGAGATTAATTGGTATCCTTCTGCAGCAATGGCATCAGAATCTCCAGAAGGAACTATCATATCGTTGATATCATCGATATCTTCCCACCCATTTGGGTCGAGTTGTGCATCTATGTTCTCATCTATATCCTCATACTTGGTGGTGATGACATTTTCAAATCTAACCTTCTTTTCATTTGAACTTTGGCCCCGTGGTGATTCTTCTGAATTATCTTCCTTGGGTTGATCTATATCGAGCTGTTTCACGCCCAATGCGAGATTCACATCGTCTTCATCTAAAGGTGGTAAGCTAAATTTCCCATCCTTATCTCCACCTATCCATCCATTGTGGCCACACCCTTCTGCATGGACATGATTCTGATGTTCAAGTTTATGTTCCCTCTTTTCAACTCTGGAAAGTAAACTCTTAACGAGATTGGGATTCAATTGCAGCAATAATTCTTCCCTTTCAAGGGCAATTTCTTTATCAGTCATAGTGGCTAACTTATCCATATTCTCTTTGTGGATCCTTTCGGATTCAGATAATGGTTTTTGAATCATCTTGGAATCAATCTTTGCCAGAGTTTGGGCATGAGCTCGTCTCCATCTGGATTGCTTTTTGTCTTTACTTCGTTTAGGAAACCCTTCATTATGAAGCTGTGTTGGTGCCACTGGTTCCACGGGCGCCAGAACATCGTGCTCTATTATATCTCCTATCAAATCCATGGTCCTGGAACACTTTAGATGGTAAATTAGTATATATCGTGACTTTGAAGCAAATTCGATTACTAACTGTTCCATCTCTTGTGATACCAAATGCAAAATGGAGCAGATCGCAGATCGCATTTGTCTCTACGCAGTACGAAATCGCATCACACTCAAACTGCGCACTACGAAAGGTCAATGCCATATTGTTAAGTTTCGTTAATTATGTTAATTTTGTTAATATTACTCAGATCTTGTCTGTTTCCTGGTTATGCAAATCAATTAGTACGGATATATCTACAGTAAAGACCCAAATTCCTCTTCTGTCTCCTCGTTGTTTTCTCCTCTGTTCGCAATGTACAGCGGTAGTTCGAACTGATTGTTCTTTATTTTTTCGCTGATAAAGCTGCGAAATTCTTCGTTTACTCTGTCGCAATGCAATTCATATTGGTCAGGATGCGACTTAGGTTGTCTCACTTGCTCAGATAAGTGAGCTGGTTCAACCAGTTCAGCATCAAGTGATAGTTTAAGTTTAAGTCGAATTCTCCTAATCACTGCATCTGCAAAGGGTAGCAAGAAAATTATTATGCTTAACAAGAACAACTGGTTTCTTTGACTGTGCTCGTAGTTGATTACTTGAGAACTATTACTGTTCAACCATACATTGATCCAATTATTTCTAAACCCGAATGAAAATGGGGTATTCTTAAGATCATAAGATATTATTATTCTATTGCCAGATCCTTTTCCATCCCAGTCCTCACTTCTACTTCCACTAACACTTTTATTTCCACTTCCATTTCCACTACCACCCCCAATCCCTCTTCCATTACTATTCCTTATATTCATATACCGTATTCCATTTTCTACTCTGGGAGCATTACCTCTCAATCTTTCAAGCAATTTATGTAAACAGCCACTTTCTCCTCGCATACCAGTTTGATTCTGATTCACATTCTGCCATCTCATATACCGTTTATGCTGATTCCTGCTCACATCGTCCAATGTGGTCATATTAGTTCTTAAATACCAAATATTAGCTAAGAACAATATAGTCAAAAACAGTAGGAACATTCCACTGAATATGTACACCACAATGTAATTATGATTTATCTTACCCTTAACTTCTATGTTTCTCCCAGTGTAACAAGCAAGATATGTAAGCAACAGTACAAAATAAGATCCAAACCAAAAGGTAAACTTAAGAAAATAACTATAATTGTCTTGTCCTATCACTGTTCCTACCCAGATACAAAAATGATCATATTTCAATACACAATAGCCCACATTTTTCAGATGGAATGTTCTTGGAAGTTTTATTGATTGGCATGATGAACACCAGAATGGATACCCATCTTGATCACATGAGAAGTATTCTGGTAAAGAGGTTAGAGACTCGTCAGTATGATATAGATCAAACGGTTTTATTATCGGGGACTTACCTGGACCCTCGATCAATATTAAGATCCAATAAAATACTATCAGAACTTGACATATCGATAGAATTGTCCATAATGATTTAGCAACTGCCTCCGAGTTATACAAATATATTTGTCTGTATGCCAAAGAATAGAATGATACAAAGTTCAAATACATCATACCAAGTACAACCAATACTGGGACGATAGCCCTTCTTAGATTCCCATGTCGCTGAACAAAATTAGCCATAAATGCGGGGCTTATCCAGAACCCAAAACAGGAATCTAAAATTCAATAAAAACAGCCAAAAGAGAAACAATTAACCTAAATATATTAATCCATATGATCAATGGTCGATACATTGTTGCTCTCTTTGTAGCAGTTCCAGTCCAGAGTTCATATAAGCCACTTTTCCCAAAAGGATGTAAGATGGTTGTCCTGCAGATGACCAAGATTGATCTTGACACTATATGCAGCTCTGGCGTTCTGCAGGTAGTGGCCAGTACAGCTTAGATATATAAATGCAATCATCTGCAATTATTACAAATTATTAATTGTTTGATTATTAATTCTTTCATTTGCTAATTAATGTCATGGTAGAGGGTATGTATTAGTTGTTTGAGTGTATACTATAAGACTATCTATATTGATTTACATTATTGAGTGATAGGATCAGCATCTTTTCTACTTTATTGAAAATTTCGGTTCCCAAAGATTCACAATTCACAATTTGTTGCATTTGCTGATTGATGGCTACATGGATCAAATTACAAGGCCCAGATTACTAACTTTACGTGTCAGATGTTCTTACTAGGGACATGTGTCCCATCTGTAAAACAGACAGATATCTTTCTCCCAATATGGTGTTCTTGATCAACCCAGAGTGTTACCATAAGATCTGTTCGTCCTGCGTTGACCGTATTTTCTCATTAGGACCAGCTCCATGCCCTTACCCTAAATGTGGTAAAATATTAAGAAAGAATAAGTTCAAACAACAGATATTTGATGATCTTTTGATTGAAAGAGAAATAGATATACGGAAGAGAGTTAATGCTATTTACAATAAGACCGAAGAAGATTTCGACAACTTGGGTGACTATAATTCTTATCTTGAAAATATTGAAAATACTGTATTCAACTTGACCAATAACATTGACGTTGACAAAACCAATTCTGATTTGAAACAATATGAAGAAGAACATAAAATAGAAATTCTTGAAAAAAATATGAGGGAATCACAGAAAAATGCCGATTTTGTCAGATATCAAGAATCTATTGCACAACTCAAACAAGAGAAACTTCGTATCCAAAATGAAATGGAAATGGAGGATCTTGATTATCAAAGACAGCAAAAACAAGCACTTTTAGACAAATTGGCTTCAAATTCTGGAAATTCTGAAGAAATTGTCGCTCAATCAAATAATAATATATTAAAGAGATCTTCAATTAGAAAGAAACAATTTCAACAGCTTGCAAGCCAATTGGACCAACAAATTGCAAATTCCAATCCATTTGGAAAGAAATCTCAAAATTCTGAACATGGGAATGATGGCGATAACAATAATATACCATTTACTCCCTTCCAGGGTGATAGAGATATTCATAAGAGGTATACTTTGTTATCGTCTGGAGTGGATGACGCTGACACTAGCATTGGAAATATATATCACGACCCTTACATTACCAAACTTGCAAAGAATAAAGAGTATTTGGGTTCTGGTTGGCGACTAGAATTGGTTTTCGAACGTGCACTTGACGAGGCATTTATGGGATTGGGATGTTTTATTGAGAAAGAAAAAGAGAAGAGTGAAATAGATAATGATGGGGTGCCACAGGCTTCCAATGGGGTATCTGTAGCTGCATTTTAGTCTGGAAGACTAAGAATACAATTTAGCATACTACTATAAATTTATATACATAAATTCATTTACATAGATCATAGATCTACTGATGAAATAAGAGTTTAATTCATCCTCAAGATCAATTATATCTCAATTATTGTAATAATGTATTTTTGTATGTATTCAACGTACTACTTCACAACAACACTAAGTCGTCCGAAGTTGGTTTTGTTGAGTTCGTTGATTTTGTTGGTTCAGCGGCCAGATCTCCAAATATATCTAGTAAATCCTTATTTATCAGTTCGTTTTGAAGTGGGATAAAGTTGTGGTTTGGGGCAGGATCAACAACACTTTTGGGTCGTTCCTGAGGTGGCACTGAAGACTCAAATTCTTCAAAACTGACTTCGTCTATAGAGTATTTCACTGGTTTTACCGGTGTTTGCTGAGATGGTATAATTGAATTTTTAGTTGTTATGGACGATGGTGATCCACCGGTGAATGACTTTTTTATTGGCGTTAATATTGGAGTTGAAGGTGAATTTAACCCGCTAGTGCTGGTGAAATTTGAATGAATGGCATTATCCGATAATTCCAATTTCTTAGGTGCAATTTGTGTACTTGTTTTATACTCTGGGTCAGGTTGTAATATTTTAATGACTTTAGTAGCCAGTTGACTCAATGAAGAAGTAGTTTCTTCAGAAATGGGCTCTTTCGGTTCTGAATCTGAAGTCTCTTCGAGTGTATCATCATGAATAACTTCTTTAGAAGAGTTTCCATTTCCATCGGTGGAATTCCATAACGACCCTACAGGCAAGAACGAAAACCGCTTGTTTTTAGAGGCCATAGTAGTTCCACCAGTGGAACTTTCAGCCATTGATAACGGCCGAGGGATGTCCTCCTTCTTTGCAGATGAGCTGCCATTACTGTTATTAAATCCAAATATAGTTCCAAAAAACCCCTGTTTTGTATTCAGGTTGCGCTCCATGCTTCTTTCGTATACTTCTTCTTTCAATTTGAGTCGATGAAGATGCTCTTCATGGTCTCTGCGTTTTCTTTCGTGTATCTTCTTTGATATTTGTTCATTGTGATGGGCCTTGATCTTTTGGATTCGAGCATGGATGAATTTATTTGATTCTAATTCAATTGTTCTATTAAGTTTAGTTGTTATGGATTCACTAGGAGTTCGTATCTTCAAGCTGGCCAAAAATTCAGGATTGTCTGCTTTTGGGTTTGTTTGTAAACTTGGTGTGTTTGTCAATGATGTGTTTGGCTCTCCGGCTAAATAGGTGTGAGTCGAAGCAGCGGAAACACTGCTCTTTCTCTTTTTGTCTTGAAGTTGTTTTATCCTTTCCTGAACATAAGCATCTCCTGAACTCCAACTAAATAATGCGTTGGCAGGGCTTACCTTCTTGACTTCTCGGTTTAGTTTGGAGTTATTATCGCTATTCCCCTTCTGTTCTGCAACCAACCATCCTTCAATAATCTTTTTCCGAGTTTGTTGGACTCGTGATCGCAGAGACCATCGTACAAGAGTGTGGGTCGAATCTTCGGGGATGAACTGTCTTTGATATCGTTGAAAGCTTCCGTAATAGCGATTTGCATTGTCAGACTGTTGTAATAATATCTCTGGATACTCTGGTGCAGGTGGATCTGTTGTATTGGTTGACTTCAATTGTTCATCACTTTCTTTAAATAATGAATCTGCAAGTTCCTCAAAGTTCAAAGTTTCTCTGGCAGACATGACTTGATGAGTCGTGCCTTGGGTGCCTTGGTTTTCTTAAAAAATTGATCTGGTATCAGGTTCTAACGAATTGTATTTACAAGAGAAATGGTTTGGTTTACTATCGAAGCTGATGCTCTCCATAACTAAACCAAGAGTATATGCAGGATGTATTAATTAAAGATTTGAGAGAAACGAGACTTACAATTAGTGCCTCAATTTACATAAACTCAATCTGGAGACGAGTATCATGATGCGTATCTACTGGAATTCGCAACCAATGCAAAGAAACATAGGTCTATGCTGCTCATTCAATTTTTGTAGTTTTAGCATATCAGGAGCGTCAGGAGTACCAGAAGCTGCAAAACACATCTGTTGGTCAATTTATGATTGGATTGGGAATATATACTGTTATTGGTACCACGGTATATCTGTCTAAGAACCTTTTACATAACTGTGATACCGCTCCAGGCTTTATATTCCGCGCTCCATGATGACGGAAAAAAGCCAATTTGGCTCCAACGGTTTCAGGTCCACATTCGATGCAGGATCGCTAGATGGCATTTGCACTTTGCTTCACTGCTAAGATTAGGGGAACCTTTTTTCTACATGGTGCTCTAAAGGTTCTATAATACCGTCTTTTTTATTACTGTTGTTGCTGCTTTTGGTTTAATATGGTCTATTCCACCTTTTCTTTCCCTCAATTCCCAGACCAGATTGTGTTTTTGAGCTACTTCACCAACATTGCTGAAGAAGTGCTAGAAAAGGTCAAGAGTCAACTTATAGCTGGGAACAAAGACTATGAATTCTGCTTTGCAAATACTAAACATATTGTCTCGCTTGAGCATTTACGAAGTAGCGTTTACAGAGCCATACTGAGCCAGAATTATGGCACTATGAAGGCAAAGACCTTGAATACTGATATCTTATTCAGTTTATCGCCCATCAACAATATTATGGATGCGATAAAGAGATTTGGAGTGGATCCAACTAGTAATAGTGTTATAGTAATAAGTGTGGGTTCGGCGGAATCCGATTTTGAAAATTTAAATCTGCATCTTGTTCAGGTCTTGAAAAATCCGACTAACCTCGAAATACATGACGATATTCTATTCAAGTCTTTGGATATTTCAAAATTTAAGAAAGTGTACAAATTGAACGATGCTGTGTTGATAGGAGAAGGGACCCAGGCAGAATTGACCAGATTAGCGATTACATCGTGCCAATTGAGAGGGTTATAGAAGTTAAAACCCAAGTTGGGTGGTGGTTGTCGAGGAATAGTAGCATGTTAATGAATGGAATTTATCATAGAATAAACAATTAGATCAGACTAACTAATGTCACAAGACCCAGTATACGATACTATGTATTATCTATATGTAATGCCTAAATGCTAAGTAATTCAATATTGTGAAAAACTTATTTGAGTAGTAGCTCCACGATGTCGCTAACCACTATATGCGAAATTCAGAAGTTTTATGCTCTGTCTTTGTAAAGGTTTTTGGTAGATGGTGGGCTCAGGTTTTTGGTAGACGGTGGGCTCAGTTTTTGAATCTTCACTAGTCTCTCCTTCACTGATTTCCTCATCATCGAATTGAATATTTACATGTAGTTCTGAGGCAGTTATTGGTTTTTTTGTTTGGAAATTTATGAGAATTTTGTTCTCGTTTGCTGATGTCAACAGAAATTTTTCATGAAGCGACTTGGCGATGTTTCGAATTCTCTCATTCGATTTATCTTCTAATGCTTTCACTGGAGATTCTTCTATTTCGTCGTCATCGTCTTCTGTTTTTTCTTCTACTACCAATTTTCCTGTCTCTTTATCTTTCTGCTCTTGCAGTTTGACAAATAGTGTTGCAGTTGGCGTGTTGGTTCCTTCTCTTGTTTTACGAACTGGGGAAGAAAATTCATCCGGAATATCTGAATCCTCTGAACCTTCCCAAATAGGTTTCGACTGAGACTTATTAGTTGTCAGACTGATTTCAAAAAATTTACTGGCTTTGGAAAATTTAATGGAATTATCTATTGCGGTCAGAGACTTTGTATCGACAATTTTTTGAAGCTTTCTAGTAGTTTGAGAAGTCGCTTCTCTTTGAAGAACACTAGTTGAGGAAAATATCTGTTTTTTTATAATGACAGGTGATAAAATGTCCAGTTTTATGACGGAACTTTGTAACTTAAGACTAGAAGATGCTGATTTTGGTCCGAAAAATGAATCAATACTACCTATCTTAGAAGCACTCTTACTTCTAACAGCCAAAGAAGACTGTGAGGCCAAATATTTCGAATTTGCACTCCCATTGATAGACATACTTCTCAAACTGGTCAAACTCTGCTCCCGTGACACTAAAGTTTCAAGAGTATTTGGATGGACCTGGCCATTGCATATTTGAACGTGTAATTCATGCTCCAAAGTCTTTCCACAGCAATACTCAAATAGCTCATGATTTGAATCTTGAGGTAATTCATTCAAAGTGCATAACTTTTGTCGGATTGGGTCAAATACTTTTTGATACTGGAATGCAATATCTGCTTTCATGGCTTCATCTTCAAATTCTGAATGAATTGATTTACCATCACTTCTCAAGCAAACCAATATCTTTTCTAAGTTATCGAATCTTCTAACCAAAGTGAAAGCCGTCTTCAATCCAATCCCTGCAATCCCTTTTGTATAGTCACACCCTGAAAGAATTGCAACCAATCTAAGTTGGGATTCAGTATAAGAACTGAGCAGAGGAATTTTTTTCACTTTTGAGAAATCTTCTCTACAGATTTCAATACATTCACCAAAATCGTTCAATTTGGTTATAAGTCTGTTACAACCAAAGATCAAAAGATCTGAATCTTCTGAAAGTATTCCATCAACTAGTCCCATTTTCTCCAAATAAACCATTTGCGGGTCTGCTTCATATGGAGCAACCACATACTTGACATTTTTGGCATCCAACTCTATCATTATCGATTTTGCCATTTGAGGAGTCA
Source organism: Chernovozyma aurita (assembly GCA_030566905.1). Taxonomy (NCBI): domain Eukaryota; kingdom Fungi; phylum Ascomycota; class Pichiomycetes; order Serinales; family Debaryomycetaceae; genus Chernovozyma; species Chernovozyma aurita. The sequence continues at coordinate 154,518 of JAKUBO010000014.1, forward strand.
CACCTGCTGCCTTCATAAACTCTTTCCATGCTAAACTGCTTTTGCCCTGTTTGATGAGAAGATCTGCCTTTGCCTTGGCTTCAACTCTTTTTATTCGTCTTTCCTTGGCTGTTTCTGCTTTTGTAGGAAGGCTTGCACCGTCAAATACAAGATATGGTTCGACACCAAAATACCGGAGCATATCAACTTTTTTCATCACCGAATTGACATATTTACGGGTTGGGATATCTTGACAGAGTTCTTTGGCGCAGGATACCAATCCACGATGCAACCAACCGTAAGTATCGATCGCTAATGTCTTTCCTCTATATTTCTCCAAATTGGTGGATACCTGGATCTCCTTGAGATTCTGAAGTAGTCCCGTCACTCCCATTATGTCGATCTTTGGTAGTTGAAGTCAACAAGAGGGTAAGAAAGAACTGTTAGTGATAAATTCGAAATGTAAACAACGCGTGCGTTCCAACCAAATTGTGAAGAGTGTTGTGAAGAAGTCTTGCGCGGGTGGAGCGCATTCGTGGGCTGGCAGGCCCACAGCAGACGACCAGAGCATTACTGCAAGTGCATTACTGCCAGAGCACTACTGCCAGAGCACTACTGCCAGAGCACTACTGCCAGAGCACTACTGCCAGAGCACTACAGCCAGAGCAATATCGCTTTAACTAGTATGGCCTGAGCATTGACTGATTCTACACCTTTTCATAGAAAGCTGTTCAATATATTCTATTTATGCTATTCTACTAATACATGAACCAGCTTACTTCTTCTTTTTCGGTTTGTACATATTTACCGGAGTATTAACAGGAAACCGATGTATTCCACTTTCTAATGGTAACTTGTGAGGTTTTTTCGAGCTTACTCCAGGTTGGCTGGAGGGATCGTATTCAAGAATGGGGCCAAATGTAATTTCACGTGGTTTGATATTTTCTTTGTTGTCAACTTTTTGAGTAAATGAATTGGTGTATTGAGATACTTGTTGAAACTGTGAAAGTTGTTGCTGGTGTTGTTGCTGAAATTGCTGCTGTACAACCTGCTGCTGAACCTGCTGAAATTGTTGTATTTGCTGCATTTGGCTCTGCTGAATCTGTTGCATCTGTTGTAATTGTCCTTGTTTTGGATCTGGCTGGAACTGCTGAACTATTCCTTGCTGCTGTTGTTGTTGGCGATGATATTGCTGCTGCTGGAATTGCTGTTGCATCAAAAACAATTGCTGTTGCTGAACTTGTTGGGCATGTTGGGCTTGCTGAATTTGCTGGGTTTGCTGTACTTGTTGTACTTGTTGTACTTGCTGTGCTTGTTGTACTTGCTGTACTTGCTGTGCTTGCTGTACTTGTTGTACTTGCTGTACTTGCTGTGCTTGCTGTACTTGCTGTACTTGCTGTGCTTGCTGTGCTTGCTGCACCTGCTGAACTTGCTGTACTTGCTGTACTTGCTGTACTTGCTGTACTTGTTGTACTTGTTGTACTTGCTGTGCTTGCTGTGCTTGCTGTGCTTGCTGTGCTTGCTGTGCTTGCTGTGCTTGCTGTACTTGCTGCACCTGCTGAACTTGCTGCACCTGCTGAAGCTGTTGTGGTAGCTGTGACTGCTGATTTTGAACCTGAGCATGAAAATTGCGCTGCATCAGCATATACTGCTGCTGAACTTCTTGAGGTAGCATGTTCAACAGTACAGCTCCACTTCCAATGTTCATTAAAAGCTGCTGCTGTTGCATAGTTAATTGAGGTTGCTGCTGCTGTTGTTGTTGAAGAAGCTGTGGAATAGCTGAAAATTGCACTGGTGAGACAGCAGAAATTACGGTAGATGCCATCTGGAGAGGAATCTCCTGGGAATATTCAGTATTTGATATTTCTGGACTGGAACTTGAAACTTTAGGTATTCCTTGGATTATTGGTTGAGCGAATTGACCCTCCTGAATAGTCGAAGTCATAGATGAAGCAGTTGAATTATGTCTACGTTGATTATGAAGAAATTGATGAATATTTCCAGTGGATTGTGAGGTCGCAAGTATGGCATGTTGGTAAAATGGTGAATTTGAATCATTTGCACTTTGAATTTGTTGCTGAAACTGTTGTTGCTTCTGATTGTTATTAAAATTACCATGCATTTGAACCTCATTAGAATTATGCTGAATCTGGAGTTTCAATTTCTCTTGTTGCTTTAAGGAATCTTGGTGAAGTCTATGTACAACATTGGCATTATAAATAGGAGCACTGGCAGGACCATTTTCGAATACATCTTTTGCTCTTGGAATGTCAATCTTCATTTCTCTTTGGTCTCTTAATATCTTTTCCGATTTAGGTGACAGGCTCGGCTTATATGGAGACGACTCTGCAAGCACTGTAGCATTGTCATCCTCCTCATCGTGGAGTCTTGAGTTATTTTTGTCCTGCAATACATTTATAATATTGAAATTTGCCCCAAAGATCCCTTGATCTGCCAAACGGAACAGGTGAACTAAGAACCCTCTCACATTTGAAGATTCTCCTAAACTACTTAAATCTTCCTTTTCATTTCCCTCGTAGAGAATCTGAGACACTGCAAGACTGCCCAAGGAATTATCTCCTCCGTTAGTTAAAAATGTGAGGTACCCAGACCAAAAGTTTCTTAAAAAGGGAATTTGCAATTCATAGGATCGATCACCGTTGGAATACCCATTTATGAACTCATCAACTTTAAAGATAACCCTGCCATCTTTGTAAATTTTAGTCTTGCATCTCCAGTTTATCATATAAGGAATTTCTTCGTCCTTGTCCACTTTTAAATTCAATGTCACATTAATTTTCATAAATGATTTGAATGATCCATTGTACAAACTCAATTGCTTTGGAACAGGAGTTGAAGTGAAAGGAGAAGTGGAAGAATTCGGTGACATGCTTGATTCTCGGGAGACCTCCATTGAGTGATCGATTAACCAAACTGGGGTATTATCTGAAGCAAGTGTATGTGATATTGACCTCAAATCGTTACGAATTGGAGGAGTAACTTTAGCATATATTTCATTAATAGTCAAGTTACAATTGTAAATCCCACTTGTAGGTTGTCGTTGCAAATCAGAAGCTGAGAAACGGCTAAAAATATGAGAGTCGATACCTCCCACACAGTATGCGATACATAACTCTGTAGGTTGTAATTCATACAACGAACCAACAGAATGAATTTTATCTGCATGACCAATAAACGGAGACGACTCCAACTCATTAGTTCCAGCGATAGGAGATGAGGATAAAACTTCTTTTAATTCTGTATCCATAGCAGTATTCATATCAATAGAGTCAGTAACTGAGCAATTCCGACTACCACTGCCTTTAATAATACTATTCAACGGAGTCGTGATAAATTTTTCAGCATCTTCATAACCCTTTTCCAATGACATTATCCTTTTGTTTATCTTGATTAATCTGGAAGATATCTGTTGGGGCGTTTTCAATATTCTACTCTTGTTGAAAAGCATTTTAGAAAGGACCTTATTTCTCGACGAATTCTTCAATACTGAAGAATCTTTAGGTTGGTTCTCCTGAAAGGTTTTATATTTGCGATAAGAATTCACAAGAATGTCATCTAATTCTGCATTCCATGACTTGGAACTATCTATTGCACTAGAAGAAGCGACTGATAGCTTTCTTTTACTTCCCCCTCTTGGTGAGGCAATTGTCTCTATCTGGGTTGCAATAGCACTAGAAGGAGAATCATTTGTAACTGAAGTTCTACGCTTTTTAGTCAAGATATTAGATTTTGAGGCATCAGTTTGGTCATTGATGATTTGATTTAGCTGAACAGTACTTTCTGGTACTTCCTTATTTTGTTGCTGTTCTTGTTCTTGTTCTTGTTCTTGAATTTCTTTCTTGTTGTCATTCAGTCCAACTGGTAAGTGAGGAAGCAATTCCTTTGTTTCCGAAGCATTTGTTTGATTCAAGTACAATTTATTTGGAGTTAAAAATGAAGTTTGCACAATTTCTTCCTTGGTGTCAAGCGGAGAGGTTTCTTCATATATGGATGTTAATGTGGTGTGATTTTGGGAATTCCCGTAACCTAAAGACCAGAGATCAATACTTTCTTCAGTTGAATTCATTGAATCATTTATATCAATTAGATCTGGTTTCCCGGTTTTTTTCTCTTTCACGGAAGATGTTAGAAATTCCAAGAATTTTGTGTTTGTTTTAGATGACAATGGGGAAGTAAATAAATTGAAGACGTTGTCTACTTCATCCAGAGGATTTCTTCGATGACCAGAAGCATTACCGCCTTCTCCTAGGGCCTTGTTTAGACTATTTGAGATTTGCAAGAATCGTTGAGGTGAAAATGTAGATATGATATTAGGATTTCTAGGTGAGCCAAGTTGGAATGAAGGCAGAAATCCAAGCCCAAAGCTGAATGAAGGAGTAACTCCTGACTTCACTATATTCCCACTACTTCCCGGAGTTTGTGGGTGTGAAGCCTGTAAATGAGAAGCAGTATGTGCTTTAATCGGGGTATTGGTCATGAATGCAACTTATTATGTGGTGTAAATGGGAGCAATGAAACGTTGAAAATGCAAAGATTGAAAAGAAGGAAAAATGAAAGAAAGAAAAAAATTATGGATGTAGAAAAGAATCAAATGGTCAATGGTCAAAGCAAATGATCTTAATCTGAAACGGAAACTATGAGTAGCGAAAGATTTATAGTTGAACCACCAAGTTGAGTTGAAAACTATCCAAATAAGTTTTTGAAAATGTTGGTGAGATGAGTTTGGATCACGGTTGTATTGTCTGCCACGCTTCAATCTTAATGATATTCTATTCAACTTTTCTCTGTTTCCCTGTTTCCCTGTTTCCCTGTTTGAATTGGTTATTCAATTTCAATTTCAGCTGAAATTCAAAATTCGCGATTATGATTTGATTGGAAAAGGACCCTTGGAGTTAGTTAACTTCTGTGTTGGTTAACAGAAAAGTTAACTGGATAAATAGATAATGAATAATAATCAAAGAAGAACAAACAAGTTTCTATCTTATAATTTTAATTAAATTAATTACCTTGGTAATTGAAGGAGGAGAAACATGTATTTTATCATTTACGCTACTTATATTTTATTTTTTGGTGATATTCTTGATTTCACACTGATTTTTTAGTTAACACAAAACGCGCTGGGCGCGAATGCTTTTTTTTTTCTCTTTTGGCTGTTCTCAACTCCATTAAAGGTTAATTGCATCTAGCAAAAATCACATATTTTGATTAGTTTTGTGCGTGTTTTCAAGCAGCCCATGCATATTTTCGGGGTAACTTTACAAGTAGCAAAGTGGTCCTGAATCATCATGGTTCGAACTTTTTTAGATATTAAGCTCTTTCAAGCTTTTGTAAGCTATTGCAAGCTATTGCAAACTATTACAATAGCTAGCTCTATATCCCATAAGTTTATTAAAATGACATTAGTTTATATTGTATCGGGCATTTGAATTTGAATTTCAGTGTTTTTATTCCGATAGTTGGATTGGACTGTTGTAGACTGGTAACTGAATTGACACGTATTTGAGGAATAGAATTTCAACTTTGATGTTTCTCGATATTTTTGTCATACGTTGTTATCTCAATTTTCCATCGCACTTGAATCTGAGATATGCTGTTATGATTACGTCTTTTTTTTCTGTCTTCTTTGCGTTTCTGGAGACAATATTTTTTATCAATCTCAAAATTGTTCAATTTAAGATCGCAATTTAGGTCGAAATAGGACAAGTCAATGCCGTTCCACTTAGCATTCTCTTTTAGGCAGGGCAGAGCAATTGTTAAAATAATTACTCTAATACATTTAATTTTTTAGTGGCCCTTGATAACTCCTTTCCTGTATTCTTTGGCTTGCTGGTTTTAGAGTAGCTGTTGGGATTAATGCAAAGGTGATCCAGTTGTTTAATCACTGAAAAATGGTGAACCAGAGCTGTCTACTCATCTCTGTTAGATTCATTCATTTTAATGCGATGACTTCATTATTAGGATAGTGAACACTTAACAGCAGAGAAATACAAATACGTATTCTACAATGTTTAACTGCATTATATTCCTCAATTTCTCTAACTTCTTTTTACATTAGCAATTACTTCGTTTGTATACAAGCAAATCTCTTCAACTAATGCTTCACATAATCCAGGTTGTTGGGATTCATAAGCTAAAAAATTTCTGGCCAACATCTCAACCGCTCTCTTGGTTTCAGGAGTCTTGCCCCGTTGTGCAACCCTTTCTAAACAATACATCATAATGTCTTCAAGATAGTTTTTGATTGCACCTTTAGGACAGGAAGTCATAATTGGTGAAGATGAACTAATTGCTGTAGAATCACTGACATGTGGCAGGCTCGAAGGTACAAATGGACTCAAGGATTTGGATACATGGAAACTCTTTTCAGTATTAAAATTCCATTTTACTGATTTCTGTCCATTTTCAATATCTTGAACTGGTTCGAGTATTGTTTTTGGTTTCCTACCGCCGGAATATTTCTCTGACATCCATTTATTTTTGGTTTGTATAAGTTGGACTAACCCAACGTTTCTTCTTGTCTTTAAAAAACTATGATGTAACAATATTCTCGCAGTGGGTCTTTCTTCAGGGTTTTTCCTCAAACAATATCTTATAAAGTCCTTAATATTTGCACTGTAACCCGAACCATCCAATGTTGGAGGTTTATTATCTGGGATTTGAAATAAAATCTTCATTGGATCATATTCCGACAAAGGAGGGCTACCGGTGACTAATTCAATAGCAGTAATACCAATTGACCAAATATCAGCTTTTTGATCATAACCTCCATTCTTGCTTTTAATGACTTCTGGGGCCATCCAAAATGGGGTTCCAACCAACGTGTTACACTTTATTTGAGTCAAGGTAATCTCTCCACTAACTCCAAAATCCGCTAGTTTCACCTCTCCGTTCATTGTTAGTAATATGTTTGCAGACTTGATATCTCTGTGAACTTTCTTTTGTTTATGAAGATAATTCAATCCTAATAATGCACCTCTTATGATATATGAAACAACGTCCTCTTCCAATTTCTTATGACATTTAAGCAAGTCTGAACAAGACCCGCCTCCACAGTATTCCATAACAATGCACATAGACATGTTGTGGATAAATGTTTCATAATACCCAGTAATGTACTTCGATTTCATTCTTGATAATAGTTGAATTTCCTGAACTAATACTGATATATCATCTTCTGATGAATCCAAATTGATGACTTTAATAGCAACAAGTTCTCCTGTATTTGTAGTTTTAGCTTTATAGACATCACCAAAGTTACCTCTTCCTATACATTCTTGAATAGAATAGTTTGATAAATCAGGCATAATAGTATTTATGGGTTATCAAAGCAATAAGCAGCAATTTAGCTACCTAGCTCTTGTATAAGCAACTACCGATTTCAACAAGACCAAGATGAATAAAAATACTTGAAAAGAAAAAATTTTGTTTCCGTTAGTGTTTGTAGAAATTGATACAAATAGCTGGTCCAAATAGTACTAATGGATTCCTTGCATGTAATTTGTTCCAAACATTCGGCTACTTGCCTACAATCAATACTTCTTTCCTTTGCATTAGTGTAAATCATTGATTGTACAAATACACTGTTCATGTGGTGCATCGTATAGATGTTTACGTATATATGTATATATATATATGTACAGAATTACATATTACCGTCACTATTGTCCCAGTAGCTTACTCAACCTTAGTTTCCAAAACTTGATGGCATCATCAGTTAGCCCTATATTCTTATTGATTTCTTTCAAATTGCTAGTTTTGCATCCGTTCAATACAAGAAGCTCTGTTATTATGAAATACTTTTTTGAAGGATTACGATCAATTTCAACATACTTTCTTAAGGAGTATTCAAGAAGAGTGATTGTAATAAAATCCAGGTGATTTATATTGATTTCAATTTTGGCATCCAAATCACCTCCACATGTTATGTATTTAATAGTGTCTTTAATATTAATCTTTTGAATGCTTTTAATTAAGTGATCGTTAAGAACCTCTTGCGATTCAAATTTTTTGCAATATGATTTGCTTAGATATTTTGCTCTAATAAACTCAATTCTATCTTCATCTGAAACATGTGGATTGATTTTTTTGTTGGTATTAAGATTCTCCTCCAAATACGAATTTATGAATTTATTGTTGACAAATTTAAGTAAGAACTCTGTTTCATCCTTGAAATTGTCTAGTTTTAATGATTTAATTCTTGAAATATGAGAACCTAGATTCCGGTGACCGGAAGAGCATTTGACACAAAATACTGTAAGGAAATTTATTGATACCCATTCCACTGAATCTGTCAGATTACAATCTGCACAGATATGATTATCACTATCTGAAATCGATCTCACGTATTGAACGTAGTTAATATTCGACAAAGGTGAATTCAATAAAATCGATACTGGAGATATTGAACTATCTAATTTTAGCTCTATTGATTTAGGTTTAATGTCCAATTTGTGAAGAAATGACCTTCTCTCTTTTGAAAGTGTTCCTGAATTTATTGAGGCTGTGCCAGCACTGGCACCTGTTACTGATCCTACTCTCGTAATAGAACTGGTGGATTTACTTTCGGTGTTTGTAGTTCCATTCTTAACACTAGTAACCGCCTTTGATATCAAAGTCAGCTTAGAATCCTTCAATCTGGTAGTGTCAATCAATTGTCCTGCATTATATAATGCTTTAACCCAATTATCTCTTTCGACAGATGTAATCGCTTGGAAAACATGTTTCGTTCCTCTTGAGGTATTAATTTCAAAGCAATTTTTTCTTTTTTCATAATTCGTCGATTTTACATTGGAAAGCGCAACTTCTATTGGGACTTTACTTGGTTGTCTACCTCTTCGCCAATCTGCGAATTCTATTAATTGGCCCTTATTCAATACCACCCACTCTTTATGCCAGCCTGGTTTACCTTGGCCACCTAACGTATAAAGAACTCCAGACATTTCAGAATTTTGATCATTGTTAGTTTCATTCTTATTTTTGTTTACCCCTTTTGAAAATATCATATCTAGCACCTCGTTTGATATTGTGATGGCTTTATTTCCATCCGGAATTTGGCATAAGGCATTATGATTTATAGCATTTGTTAGTTCTTCATTGGAAGTGGATGCTAGTATACTTTGACGTAACAAAAGCTTTTCACTGTTAAATCTTGAAATAAAATTTAAATAAAAATCGTATTTGGTATCTGGGATTTGGTTTGTGACATCAATTAATATCACCAGGTTGTTGATAGTAGGCGAATTTATGAACTTAAATAAATTCTCCAAAAGTTTATTGAGGTATTGATTGTTAGTTGAAATATCTAGAAAGTTGAGATAATCAAATTTCGATAACTCAAAGGCCTTTCGTTTAGCTAATAATTTCAGCACAGGTCTTTCCTTTTCATTTGATAAATATTTGTTCAACCAGCTATAGTATTCTTTTGAATTATTTTCAAATTGCTTTCTTATTAAGTCACTCTTTGATGAAGATGATGATGAAGATGAAGATGAAGAAGGATTACCGCCGTCAGAATGGATATTGTTGAAGTGGTATAATATTTTTGATAGTAGTTTATTACTACAAACATCTCTTAAAAATGTTCTTATGTTTCTCTCAAACCTTTCAAAAATTAATAGAAATTTAGCTTTAAAATCCTTTTTAAAATCAAATTTGTGGAGTAGTTCATTGAAAGAATTAAACTCCATGATGTTATTCAAGTATTCAATTATCTTCAACTTAAATGATTTCATTTTCTCTAGAGTCCTTTCAAATGCTCTTATTTCCTCGATTAATCCACTACAATTACTTTTGAATAATGGTAAGTTTCGTTCATATGTTTGGAGCGACTTTCTGAATTCTGGCCCATCATTTATACTGAACGAGAAAGACTGTCGAATCTGTGAAATCGTCAATTGGACTGGATTCTTTGAATTGGAATCAGTAGTTGAAGGTGTACTTGCAGAATCTGGTTGTGCCTGTTTAAGCACTGGTTTCGGCAGCTGTACCTGTCGTTCGATCCAAATTTTAAAATCAAATAGATGCTCATGGATTGTAGAATCTTCACCAAATTCCCAAAATGAAATATTCATTTCGTTATCTTGAAAGTTGAGATCATTAAAAGATTCTTTTATTATAAACTTTTTATATTCAGAATCCAGGTTTTCAGTTATGTTTAGATTCTTGTAAGGTAGTCTTGATATTTCACTTAAATTAGGGATATTAATGCCACTATCCAATGTTTTCTTAAGGATATTAATATCGGTCTCATTACTGGATATTGTCTTGTATATGATTAAAGATTTTCTCTGAGTGGCATTCGATGATTTTATAGACAAATGGAAACTTAATTTATTGTAATTAGATGGTATTTTAACCAATAAAGGAGACTGTAAATTACCAGGATTTTGAATGTAAGATATCAATTCACTATTGTGGGGGTCTAGAGTTACCTTTGGGCTTCGTACCTTTGTTTCAGCTTCTTCCCTTAAAATTTCAGTTTCTAAATCTGCTCGTAACTTAGCTTTGATAATGGAAGTGCATATTTGTGTTCCTTCACAATTCGATAGACTTATGTTATATTGATCTGAATTGTCTTCATCGGTAAGTATAAATTTATTAAGCACTATTTTACTATCCTTTTCCTGAGTATATGGGAAGGCTAACAGCGAGACAAGCATAATCAGAGTAATTTATGGGATCTTGATTCCAAGTTGGAACTTCTTTCAATAGCAATAAGCTTCACTCTTGCAAGTCTGAAACACTTTGAATATCAAATATGAGTTTTTATGTCGTTCCGGTATATTCACTTATATAATATTTGTTGGTTGTTTACGTTTTTGATATTGAAGAATGCTCTCATCATGTTTAGAAATCTAAAAAAAACTATTCGTAATTGTGCAGGAACAGCAAATAAACGAATATAAGGTTCCGACCGTTATTGAGAGTTTTTGGAATTTGAAGGGAAACTAGAGTGACTAATGCTGAGCCCAAATCAATATGTAGTATGAATTTCAACTTCCACTCAATGGCAAAAATTTCTTGCTTGTTCTATTTGAAGTACTTGCTACTTGCAGTATATAAATTTCAATTAAAAAATTGAAAATCAAAAAAAATATATGCGATTTCTGTGGATCGAACACAGGACCTTCAGATTAAACTGTGACTGGAGTAGAACTTCAGTCTGACGCTCTCCCAACTGAGCTAAAACCGCATATTCTAAACCCACGCCGGGAGTCGAACCCGGAATCTTTTGATTAGAAGTCAAACGCGTTAACCATTACGCTACGCAGGCTTTCTTATGCTGTATTAATTACATATGTTTTCCCATACTGTAAAGCACTGGTAGTCTTATACTTCAAGCTTAATCAGTGGGAAAGTATAAAAATATATTTCCATGTTTACTTTCTTTAATACTTGATATTTGGATAGATACTTAGCCCTTGATATTTTGAAGCTACATGCTTTCCTCTTTTCTCCAAGTTTTGCACTTTTGAGTATTTGACTTCATCTTTCACATGGAAGATCTCTGGCCCGTATCATCATCTCTTTCAAATTTGGAATAATTCTGTCTGCCAGAAATTCAACGGTGAAATAAAAAAATAAAAACCGAAGAACGCATATCTTAGCCCAAGTGTTACTAAAGCATACTGTTATATACTCTTATAATATACATCTCTCTGCAATCAAATTGTTAGTATTTCCAAAACCTGACATTAATGGTTCATTTGAATTTATGAAACTATTTATAAATACTTTAAAAAAATCCTTTAAATATAGTCCTCAATTCAAACGCTATTCTTCATTTACACCAGTAATTGCAACAAATGGAATGAAGAGAGAAATCAATAAATCTATACAATTGAATCCAACGGAGACCCAGATCAGGTCATTACTTGTTGATTTTTGCAACGACTATAACCTGAAACTTCCAGTTTCGGAACATGATGCTAAAAGTTTAGAAATTAGAATCACTGGTGGTTGGGTTAGAGATAAATTGCTTGGTAATGAAAGTAATGATTTAGATGTTGCAATTAATAACTTATCTGGAGAAGAGTTTGCAAGCAAACTATTCAACTATATCGAAATCAATCATCCGAACTTGATCTTGAATTCTGTTCATAAAATCAAATCAAATCCTGAAAAATCAAAGCATTTAGAAACTTGCACAACAAAGTTATTTGGGACTGATATTGATTTTGTGAATTTAAGATCGGAAGAATATTCCAATGATAGTAGAGTCCCCACCATTAGGTATGGTACCGCCCAAGAAGATGCATTGAGAAGAGATGCAACTTTGAACTCGTTATTCTATAATTTGAATAAGATGGAGATTGAAGATTTCACTGAAAAGGGCATTACTGATTTACGAAATGGAATATTGAGAACTCCTTTACAACCTTTGAAAACTTTCTTGGATGATCCATTAAGAGTGTTAAGGTTGATTAGATTTGCAAGCAGATTCAACTTTATAATTGAAGAGTCCACATTGAAGGCCATGAAAAATGATGAAATCAAACTAAACCTAATCAATAAAATAAGTAGAGAAAGAGTTGGTATTGAAATTGAGAAAATATTACTCAGTAATAATCCTGTTTACGGTCTAAACATAATAAATTATGTTGGAATAACTAATTGCATATTTAATCCGGGCTCATTAATTTCAGTTATTCAAGAAATCAATGATAAGGAAACATTGACACAATTAAAACAAGGAGACATTGAAATCAATTCAAATTTGCAAAAAGCAATATTAATATGGTCTCATTTTTCTGATTTACTTAACTCATCAAATACTAAATTTAGTACCATATTGCAAAATAAACAATTACAAAAATTGTTTTGGTTATCAATTATCTTAAGTCCGTACAAGGAATTAAAAGTCAAAACGAATGTCAAGAAAAGCAATTATCAGTTATACTCAGAGACAATATTGAAGGATGGCTTAAGAGTCAGTAGACATGATTTTGATATTGTTAACAATTCAATCAAAAGAAGTTTTGAACAGAGCTCGGTTATCACGAGATTTTTCAAGGATCCAAATTTCATAAAAAGGTCAGAATTAGGAATATACTTGAAAAATTGTGGACAATATCAAGATTTGAATTTATTAATTAATTGCTTTAATGAAATAGTCTCTAAGCTTGATTTTACAAACACATTTAATTCGGATTTGGATTTGATTCCAGGACCAATGCAAACATTTGAAATAACCGCTGAAAATAGAGAGCTAATTGCAGGTGTCTTAAATAAATATCTGGAATTGCTTGAGTATATCAAACATCAGGGACTCGAGGATATTTATAATACCTTAAGGCCAATTGTTGATGGGAAGACTTTGTTAAGAGAAATACAAATGAAGCCAGGTCCATGGCTTGGTAAGATTAATGAGCAAGTCTTAATATGGCAATTGAATACTCCAAATGGTTCTGCTGAGGAATGCATAGAATATATTAAGTCTATTATTTCAGACTACGTGTGAGGGAGTGATTACATCCTAGTGATTATGTATAAAGCTTTGCTTAACTTATGGCCCACTACTCAACTTGAGTGTTGGAAGTCGACTTTTATAGATATGTAAATACAAAATTATTCAAAATGTTGAAAAGTAAGTTCCGAAGAAGTAGTCTGGTAGGGCACTTTCGGTGTGAGACTTTAGGATTGTATGTGTTCTTACACTTAAATGTATTTGTAGTTACCATTTTATGCAAGCCTATTTCCATTAATATCCCATTACCTCTGTTTATTACATCTTCCAATTAGAATCTCCCATCACCTTCTCCGGCCACCTCGTACCACTGCAGTCTTATCACATCAATCTTTTCATATTTGAATCACGTGATGTTTCAACAAGAGTTACGACTACTCAGAATCAGTCATAATCTGGGAACCTCATTATCGTGCTACCGGGACCGGCGCACAGGAAATTTTTCAACATTGTGGTTTTCTGTTAAGCATTTTTTTGGATTGGTACTTCTGATTACATATTGTTACTTGATTCATATTATTTCATTTCATTTCATTGTATATTTGTTGTCCATTACTGTACCTAAACCATATTAACTCGTATAAACTGTTGAAACAACAGAACCTGAAAACATGGCAGTACAGAAGGTGTCAATCCTTGGAAATGAATCCATTCATGTTGGATATGGTATTCAAGAACATATAGTTAAGGAAACAATTACAAATTTGAAGTCTTCGACTTATGTTATTATTACAGATACAAATATGTCAATAACAAACCCTTATATTGAATTAGAAAAGAAATTCTTACTGGAATTGAAAGTAATAAGGCCAGAATCTCGGTTACTTACATATCAAGTATCACCAGGAGAAAACAATAAGAATAGAAAGACTAAATCAGAGGTTGAAGATTTTCTTTTAATTAAGGGATGTACCCGTGACACTGTGATTCTTGCTGTTGGTGGTGGAGTCATCGGGGATATGATTGGGTTTGTTGCTGCAACATTTATGAGAGGTGTTCGTGTTATTCAAGTTCCAACTTCTTTGCTTGCAATGGTAGATTCATCAATTGGTGGTAAAACTGCTATTGATACTCCTCTTGGTAAGAACTTTATTGGAGCCTTCCATCAACCACAATATGTGTTCTGTGATGTCTCGTTCTTGGAAACCTTACCTTCTCGTCAATTTATCAATGGTATGGGAGAAATTATTAAAACGGCAGCAATTTGGGATGAAGTTGAATTCACAAGATTAGAAGAATTCAGTGAAAAATTCTTAAGTATTGTCAATTCAGATAAACTTGATTTGCAGCCTATAAAGCAAGAATTAATTGACACCGTATTAGGTTCAATCAGAGTTAAAGCACAAGTTGTCACTGCTGATGAAAAAGAAGGTAGTTTAAGAAATTTATTAAACTTTGGTCACACTATTGGTCATGCAATTGAAGCAGTTTTAACTCCTCAAGCGTTACATGGTGAATGTGTTTCTTTAGGTATGGTGTTAGAAGCAGAATTATCCCGTTATTTGGGCATTCTATCTCCTGTTGCTGTTGCAAGATTAATCAAAATCTTAGTTAATTATGGTTTGCCAGTAAAGTTGTATGAAAAGATTATGATTGAAAGGGTTGGATCAAGAAAATTAGATCTTGTCAAACTCGATGTTTTATTGGATAAAATGCTGATTGATAAGAAAAATGACGGTAGTAAAATTAGAAGTGTTTTATTAGAATCAATTGGAAAATGTTATCAAATGAAAGCTCATGAAATTTCCAAACAAGATTTATCGGTCATATTAACCGATGAAATTCTTGTGAATCCATTTAAATCATCTTCAATCCCAAAGACTAATATTATAACTCCTCCTGGCTCCAAATCTATTTCAAATAGAGCCTTGATTTTAGCAGCCCTTGGTTCTGGAACCATTAGAATTAAAAACTTGTTACATTCTGATGATACAAAGCATATGTTAGAAGCAGTGTCTCTATTGAAAGGAGCAACAATTACCACTGAAGATAACGGTGAAACTATAGTATTAAATGGAAATAGTGGGAAATTGATCTCGACTAATGAACCTTTGTATTTAGGTAATGCTGGTACAGCTTCACGGTTTTTAACTACAATTGCTACTTTAATTAATTCCTCGTCTGATTCCAAGTTTGTTGTATTGACTGGGAATGAAAGAATGCAAGAAAGACCAATCGGTCCATTAGTTGATGCATTGATTTCAAACGGATCATCTATTGAATATCTCAATAGAGTTGGCTCGTTACCCTTGAAAATTAAGTCTGGTAATGGATTAATTGGTGGAACTATAGAATTAGGTGCAACTATTTCTTCCCAATATGTTTCCTCCATACTTATGTGTGCCCCATATGCCAAAAACCCGGTCACCTTAAAGCTTGTTGGAGGAAAACCTATTTCTCAATTGTACATAGATATGACCATTGAGATGATGAGAACTTTCGGTATTGATGTTATTAAGTCCAAGACTGAACTTTACACTTATCATATTCCTCAAGGAGTTTATCAAAACCCTCAAGAGTACATAATTGAATCTGATGCATCATCTGCAACTTATCCGTTAGCATTTGCTGCATTAACTGGAACTTCATGTACAGTTCCTAATATTGGCTCGAATTCTCTTCAAGGGGATGCACGTTTTGCTGTTGATGTTTTGAAACCAATGGGCTGTAAAGTTGAACAAACTGAGACTTCTACTACTGTTACTGGACCTCCTCAGGGTCAATTAATTGCTTTGAGCCATGTCGATATGGAGCCAATGACTGATGCATTTTTAACTGCATCTGTTGTGGCCGCAGTTTCCAAAGGTAAGACAACCATCACTGGAATTGCCAATCAAAGAGTGAAAGAATGTAATAGAATAAAGGCAATGGTAGATGAATTAAGTAAGTTTGGCGTAATTGCTGGTGAGTTACCAGATGGAATTGAAATTCACGGGGTTGAAAATATCAGTGAACTTAAAACTCCAGAATCAGTTAAAACTTATGATGATCACAGGGTAGCTATGTCATTCTCATTACTTGCCGGTTTATGTAAGGATCCAGTTTTAATTCTTGAAAGATCATGTACTGGTAAGACTTGGCCAGGATGGTGGGATGTCTTACATAGCAAATTTCAAGTAGCTCTTGATGGATTTGAACCTCAAGCAGCTCGCTCGAGCAAATCTCAATTGAATGGCGATAAAAGTGTTATTGTTATTGGTATGAGGGCTGCAGGTAAATCAACATTATCCAAATGGATGGCAACATCATTAGGTTTCAAATTATTAGATTTAGATGAAGCCTTTGAAAGCAGCTATGGTGATATCCGTGAGTTTATAAAAGCAAACGGATGGGAAGCGTTTAGGAAAATTGAAGCAGAAGTAATGCAACATTCAATTGCAAAACACCCTAGTAACTACATACTATCAACTGGAGGAGGCATTGTCGAAAGTAAGTCTTCCAGAAAATTGTTACGTGATTATAAGGAAAACGGTGGAATAGTATTACATTTACACCGTGATTTGGATGAAACAGTTGTATTCTTATCTTCTGATACTACACGTCCTGCGTATATTGATGAAATAAAGCAGGTTTGGGTTCGTCGTGAAGCCTGGTACCATGAATGTCTGAATTACCATTTCTATTCTGCTCATTGTGATAATGAAGCTGAATTTAAACATTTACGTAATTCCTTTATCAGATACTCTAAACAAATTACTGGGCTCGAAGTCACTCCTATCCCAAGTGTCAGATCTACTTTTGTATGTTTAACTTACCCAGATTTGAAAGAAAATAGTGAAAACTTGAATGAAGTCTCAAGTGGAAGTACTGCCATTGAATTAAGGATTGATTTACTTTCTTCTTATGCAAGTTCCTACGTTGCAGAACAAATTTCTGTTTTGAGAAAGTATGTTAGCATTCCGATAATTTATACCATAAGAACCAAATCCCAAGGTGGTAAATTTGATGACGATGATCATAGAGGTATTGAAAGATTAAGTTTATTAGCCATAAAATTGGGAATTGAATACTTGGATGTTCAATTGACCTATCCAAATAAATTAATCGATAAAATTTTGGAAAATAAAGGCTTTACCAGAATTATTGGATCTCATCATGATTTTAGTGGAGAATTGAAATTCAATAATTTTGAATGGGAAAACAAATATCAACAGGCGTTAGAATTAGATGTTGATGTAGTCAAATTTGTTGGTACTGCCTCTAACATTGAAGATAATTTGTTATTAGAGACCTTCAGACAATCACATAACTCGAAACCTTTAATTGCTATCAATATGGGAGAATATGGTAAATTGTCCAGAGTTTTGAATACTATTTTAACTCCAGTGACACATCACTTGCTTCCATCAAGTGCTGCACCTGGTCAATTAACGGTTCAACAAATTAATCGTACATTTTCAGAAATTGGTGGAATACCTTCTAAGAAATATTACATTGTTGGCGAACCAATTAGTCATTCAAGATCTCCAGCATTACATTCATCAGGTTATGAAAAACTTGGATTACCTCATACATTTGAAAGATTTGAAACTTCCAATGCTGAAAAAGTCTATAATGATCTTATTAAAGGTCAAAAGGATTTTGGAGGTTTAGCAATTACCATTCCATTGAAAATTGACATGATTAAATATGTGGATCAATTATCAGATTCTGCTAAAACTATTGGAGCAATAAATACGATAATTAAAACAGAAGATAATCAACTTTTTGGTGATAATACTGATTGGGTTGGAATAACTAATTCGTTTAAGAGATTTGGAATTCCTGAATTATCAAATTTGAATGTCAACGGATTAATTGTTGGAGCTGGTGGTACTTCAAGAGCAGCAGCATATGCTTTGAACCAATTGGGTTGTAAGAAAATTTATATGATTAATCGTACTACAGAGAAGTTAATCGAAGTCAAGAAATCATTGCCAGAGGAATTCTCTATTGAGATCATAGACTCTATTGATCAGGTTGAAAAATCCAAACCTGTGTCATTTATAGTATCTTGTATTCCAGCGGATAAACCAATAGATGACCAGCTCTTAAATAAAGTTGAAAGATTATTAAATAAAGGTATTCAAGGCAAGATTGGTGGTCTTGCTCCTGTTTTGCTTGAAGCTGCATACAAACCAAGAATTACTCCTATTATGAAGATAGCCAGTGAAAAATATGAATGGAATGTAATTCCTGGAGTTGAGATGCTTGTCAACCAAGGTGAACGTCAATTCCAAATCCATACTGGATACAATCCTCCATACAATACCATTTATAATGCAGTTGTATCTGAATGAGCGACAGAAAGGGTTTAGAATCGTGAGAGGTGATTTATTTGAAAGTAACAAAGTGTACTTTCATTACTGTGAATAATATCCAAAAAAAAAAAAAAAAAAGAATGCAAAGATAGATAGATAATTAATGTATCGTTAACATATGTCTGTGTAGTTGTACGTATGTACATTGAGACTTGTACATTTATTCATATATATTTATATATATGTATTTACTTGTAGATATAAATAGAACATACAGAGAAGACTTTGATGTGCTTCCTGTATACAAAGTGCTCATCTGCTGGGGATACTGCATGGAAACAAACGTTTCTTTTGTTGGCTGTAATTACGGATAAATTTGGATCAAACGCTGTCATTCCGGATTTTCACGGAATCGGACTACATCGGAGAACAGATTTCTTCGAGACGATTCATGATGCGGCTGGTAGTGAATGTGCCTCTATTCGACGTAGAAGGGTCTAACAGATCGAAAACAATCGATCCATATGGTTTATATCTGGTCTGTATACCAGGGCCAAAAAATGTGGATAGCCACAGAGTTTCGTTGTAGTATCGCAAAATTTTCCTGTCTACCGCCAGACTAGTGAGGGGGTGAGAGGGGTGGAGAAGGTTGTGTAGGAGTTTAGAGCCATAGAACCAACGAGTGTTTTCATTATCTAAAAAAGGAATTACCATGCAGGTGCATCGGTCTGGACACGAATAGGGATGAGGGGATACGATGCTTTATAAAGGCGTGAAGTATTCCGCACATAAAAGCTGATACAACGCCATTTATATAACGCAGTTGTCTTGCTGAAGTAGGGAAAACTCTTACTAATTGTTTTGTTCTATAATTTTTTTTTCTATAATTTTTTTTACATTTATATGTATATATATACATATATCTGCTAGTTTCTTCAAAAAAGAATTTTTCATTTACCTTCAAACTTTTGGAACAAAAAAAAAAAGAAATTCTCAAAATGATAGCAACTTCATCGAAAAGATCAATTATTGGATTAGTAAGATCTCGGTCTTCTGGTTCTTTACAATCAATGTTTCAAGAACAACAACTGCAAATAAGTTCAAATAGAACGTATGTGACTTCATTAATGTCTAATGTTCGCACTTACTTACATCTTCCAAAAATTAATGGCAACCAATCATCTCAAGAGTCACTTGAGATAGACGCGCCCCCAAAATATATACAATATCCAGTTATTACTACAGCTGAACAAAAGAAGTTGACTACTAATGATTTATTTAAATTTGATTATGCTTACGCTTCGTACGCTCATCATGCAGATCTTTCCACTGCCACTATCCATTCGTTATCCGATTTAACAGAACCAGCTCAACTCAACTCCTTATTGCCTCGTAGAAGGCCCCATGGTTCTCCATCTGATACCCTTTCAATCAAAGTAGGTGACGATGCTATGTTAGTTTCACCAACCGTATTGGCTGTTGCTGATGGAGTATCTGGTTGGGAATCAAAGGGTGAAAACTGTTCATCAGCAATATGGTCCAGATCGATGCTTGAAACCCTTTCCAGATTAATGACATCATATAAGTTGAGTCATACCCCTCATCATTTAAACAAGCGTGATATAGACGAAGTTTTAGATGATTCATTTGTGCATACATCTCATTTGATGGATTTACAGAATCTAAGAGGCTCTTCTACTTTAGTTTTGGCCATGCTTTCAGGAGAATATTTGAAAATGATTAGTATTGGAGATTCTAAGGTTTATCTTATTAGAGATGGCAAAATAATTAAAACAAATGAAGAACAGATGATTTCTTCTTTATGTCCTCAACAAATCGGTACTCAAACTTTGCTGCAATTACCTCTGGAAATGGCTTGGGTCGACTCGATAAAATTACAGGAAAATGATATAATTGTACTTTGTTCAGATGGAATTTCAGATAATTTATATGAATGGGAAATTGTTCATTATATCACCGAATCACTTGCAAAGCATGGTAATTTGAAAAGAGCTGCCAGCAACCTTTTAGTTAAGGCCAAGGAAGTGGCATTCGACGATTATGCTTGTACGCCTTATACGGAAAAGCTTATAGCAGCACATGTTGATACTAGAAATAGTGGTGGTAAATTAGATGATATGTCCTTGTGTATTGCCCAAGTGCACTTAACTTGAATTGAATAACCATACACATTGAACAATAAATGGAGAAGAAAAAAAATGGAGAAGAAAAAAAAATAGAAATAAAATAGAGAATATAACAATTGGATTGGGATAAAACTTTTTTGGAAATGGAATAAAAGAACTGGCCGGTGTGCCACTAATTAATAGACACTTGAATTAATCATTATATAGATTCGAATAAATTCGAAATTAATAAGCCATTTGTAGTAATTTATTATTGTTTGTTTGGGTATGAACAAAGTTGTCACTTGTTACTTGTTAGTTATAACTTGACTCTTGTCACTTCCACTTATCACTTGACTCTTGTCACTTCCACTTATCACTTGACTCTTGTCACTTCCACTTATAACTTGACTCTTGTCACTTCCACTTATCACTTGACTCTTGTCACTTCCACTTATCACTTGACTCTTGTCATTTCCACTTATCACTTCCATTTACCACTTGTCACCCCACTCAACTGATCCTACACTTATCTATATTAAACTGTCTGTATTATATGTACATATTAGCTATACATTGGCTAAGTAGATGCCATTTCTGAAAAGTATTGACGTAGAATCAACGACAACATTTCTGGAAGTTCATTGATATTACGAACGATAACGTAGAATTCGAATGGGAACGTATCCAAATACTTTGTGACTTGTAGATTAGTAGCTCCTGAAGCATCTGTGTTATAACTGACTTGACTCATATCCAAGATAGACTCATTTGAATTAATTCCGTCTATAACGACGAATACCAACATAATTCTTTGTTCTCTGGCCTGTCTTACAAGTCTTTGCACTGCTTGATGATCTTCACATACACCATCGGAAAGGATGATTTGTAATTGCCATAAGTCAGATGATGAAGAAGACTTAGCGTCTTCAAATATCTTCAAACTCTGCTTACACAAATCAGTAATGTTAGTTCTTGTTTGCTTGAAATCAAACCATTGGAATATTCTGGCACCGCTTTCTTGGTTATTGAAAGTCTTGTCGAATGGATGAACGACTTTGACATCTTCGCCAAATCTGACAATTGAAAGTCCACCAGATTCTAATTGAGTCAATGCTTTGGATACAAGTGCAATACTATGGAACGCAAGCTCTGTAGATTTACTTTCACTCATAGACTTAGAGTCATCGATTGCAATCATAATCTGGTACTGTCTCTTCGATGGTTTGGTTCTTCTTAACCAGATTTTATCCTTCCGGAAATCTGAAGCAATATATGGAATTATTCTCTTCATGTTCAATCTCTTACCAGTTTTGTAATCACCCCGAAGCTTGGTTGCAAGGGTTGGTTCCAAAATAAGTCGAAGTTGTTCACATAATCCTGAAGCAAGTTCTTGAGTCATCAATTCACTATGTTTCCATAATTCTCTAGCCGTTTCAATGTCTATTGGAGGTTCAGCATCTACCAATTGATCATTTGTATGGTACCCATGGGTATCGTCTTCTTCATCTGAAGAATCTAATTCCATCTTTTCACCATTGATCGTAAAGTCTTCTTCTTCTTTAACTCTTATTCTATCAGCTGCCGAATTGTTTTGAGTTTGGCCATTGAAATCTCCATCTTCTTGAGCTTGTTCTTCTTTATGGCCGTCTTCTTCTTCATCTATATCCATTGTGTCTTCTTCTTCTTGCTTGACATCTGCTCTAGAATTTTCTTCTGCGTCTTCTGCTTCTTCTTCGTCAGGTTTACCTTCATTTTCGTCAAAATCTTCATCTATCGCCTTATCTTCATCGATGGATTGAACTTGATCTTGGTTGGCTGCACCAAGCGCTTGAGTATCGAAATCAGCGTTATCTCCTTCTAAATGCTGGAACTCATCTGGTCTTTCATTGACATCCTTCTTGTTATCTTCCAGTTCATCATCCTTGATTGCAGCATCTAAAATTTCTTGTCTACGACGATGGAACTCCTTTAATGAATCTCCCAATTGTTTGAGAGATTCACGGGCCATATCTCTCGCATCATCATTGGTGATATTCTCTTCTTTTTCCTTCTTTTCCATATCTTGTTGGGCATCTGATGATGCCCCACCAGTTGCTCCGATATCGTTGTTTTCTTCAATTACTTGGTTGTCTGCACCTTCACCTTTTTCTCCAGACTCTTGTTTAACTGCACTTTCATCGTCTATATCTTCGTTGGCAGCATCCTCGTTGGCCCCATCTACACCTTCTGCTTTGTCTAGAGTGTCTTCTTCATTGTTGTTTCCACCTTCTTCTTCTTCATCTTTCCTGTTTTCAGTATCTTCTCCAACGATTTCCTCGTCGGACTCCATACCTTCATCTTCATTGACACCGTCTGCATCAGCAGAAGCATCTTCAGAAGCATCTTCAGAAGCATCTTCTTGGTCCAAATTCTCGTCGTCGTCTTCTTGCAGACTTGCTTCTTCATCTTCTTGTTTCTCTTCTTCCATATCTTCCAAGTCGTTCACTCCAGTCTCATCTTTTTCTTCTCCTTCTTCATTTTCATCTTCTTGGTTGATCTCTTTTTGATCCATTTCAGTGTCCATTTTGTCATCAAACCCGTCATCCTCTTCATCTTCACCAGCACTTTGTTCATCACCAGAATCAAGGTTCAAATCTTCAGGAAGATCCAAAACTTCACTTTCAGGAACGTGATCTTCAAGCGGTTCGTTCTCATCATTCTTAACCTCATCTTCTTGCTCTCCTACGTCCTTATCTTCGTCACCATCTTCGTTGTCATTGTCACCGTTATCATCTTCTTTTGACTCCTCGTTCTCATCCTGTTTGTTGTCCTTCTTGGATTCAGCTTCTTCTTCATTGGCCTCCATGTTGTCATCATCCTTTGAAGAGTTATCAGGCATCTTATCGGAATCCTTTTCCTTGCTATTCTCTTGTGCTTCTTCGTCCCACATCTTATCATCAATGGCATTAGGGTCAAGATCATCGATATCATCGATTTCTTCATCCAAATCTTCGTCTTCTCCGTCTTCATTGTCTCCGTCATCTTTGTCCTGATCCGAAGCATCTTCAAGTTCTCCTGCCATGTCTCCTTCAATGTCAACTGCATCGTCATTCTCGTCATCTTCGTCCTTGTCCCGGTTTTCCTCATTTGGTTGTTGAGCGTCTTCAGTTAAATCTTCGTCATCCTCAACATCATTCGAGTTATTGGTAGCTCCTTCACCGTCACCCAACCCAGTACCTTCATGCAAGTTGTTGTTGTCGTCTTTCTGTTCACTTGGTGGCTCTGGAGAGCAGAAACCCTTAGTCGCTAAGATGTAAAGAGAAGTACTTAACAGATAAGTACCTCTGGAAGTCTCAACGTAATTTGTTCTCACTTTATCCATCACCAACACCGCAAGTTCAAAATATCTTTGAATGAGAGGAAATGTGAATGCTGTAAGTGCTGACGTGAGTCTTGAAGTCTCCAAATTATGTTCAACTTTAGAGATCAATTGCAACACTTTAGTGACCTTTTCAACTATTTTCCGGTGATGCATTGCCTTTATGTATTTCATCATTTTCTGTTGAGTCTTGACAAGCCAATTGTCTTGTTCTTCAGTTATGGAGCCTTCACATTCGGTCATTACTTCTTGAACACAAAGAATAATCGATGTGGATAAGTCTCTTAATCCAATTTCAACATCTTCAACTGTCTTAATATCTTCCTGGTTCAAAGAAGTATTACTATTAACAAAAACATTATAATGCTGCTGTTGAGTCCACTCCAAGATAGTGTCAGGGATAAAGGATAAGCTGAAATGTTGTGGTGATTGCTTCCATGCTATCAATCCTGGTATAAAAGATTCATAGTAAATGCTTCTAAAATCTTGAATCAATTTATATTCAGATTCTTCCGTAGCCACGCTAGCGTCAAAAGACTCGATTCGGGCTGAAATCTCTTTGATTGCTGTTCTTGTCGAGTAAAATAATTCTGTATTAACGGAAGCAATACTGACAAACGAACTTGAAGCTTGGATTGTGTCAATAGCAAAGTCAATCAAACGTCCTACCCAGTAAGTGAAGTACTTAATAGTTGATAAATTGGTATATATCGAGTTATGAATACTGCCTCGAACAAGAGTTTTGGGGATGGTGAAAAATGAAGCCAATCTCTGCAAAGAGATCATAGAAACTTCCAAATCAGATAAAGACCTAGCATAACTTGCCAATGGTTGACGGGTAGTTGCTAATGAGAACATAAGGTTCTCTGCTACTGCAAGTCCCTTTTCGGCATCGACTTGGGGAACCCCGTCAGCAAGTCCTCCACTAACAGCAGCTCTCAAACGAGGCATGAGGTCAAGAATACGGAAATAGTAGGCGTCACTTCCCTTCAATAACTTGACATCTTCAAAAGAAGTGATATTGCACAACATCAAAGTCACTGATGATTGTATCTTGTGGATATCAGCACGAAGACTGGTTTTCAACCCCATTCTACGAAGCTCCTTGAGGGTATCACTAAGCAATTTTCTCTTTTGAGTCAACAATGTAGCCAAAAGCTTTTTGTTGTCTTTCTTCAATTCCTTTGGAGTTTCATTGCGGAGCCTATCGGCCTCCTCAACTATTTCCCGGGCATACTCGTGAATGGATGGAACAACATTTTCAGTTAAGCGGTTGATATAGACGGTCATATTCTTCGACACAAGCTCAATATTTTGTAATCTTTGAGGTCTTTCTTTCCAAGTTGAAACCTTAGAAGCTTCAGATGTGATTTCAAAAGAAGAAACTGCTTCAAAATTGTTCACAGCTGGTAAACTGGTGGATACCAAGCTGACTTTTATATCAGGCGAAAGACCCTGCTCAATGATACTTGCCACAGGAGTAGCAAGAAGAGCACGGTATTTTCGAACTATTTTATAAAGATTGTTGTGAGAACGACGAGCACTTTGTTTCAAAGCGTCTATATTGACATCCTTCCAACTAGCAAGCAAGATGACTTCTGATACATCCTTTTCGAGTTTCTTACGTTGTTTGGCAATACCGTCCTGGATTATTGGAACAAATTGATTGTAGAAACTAACGAAATTATGCAATGCTTCGTAAAGTCTTTTACTCTTCAGCGAGAAGGTTCCAACGTGATTCCTGAACGCTTTCAAAAGGTCTATTCTGGGTTCATATTCACCATAAGTTGATAAACTGATGAAAGTATTCAATGCTGAAATAAGTTTGATTTCATTGGTGTCTTCCGATTCGGTAGCCTGAGGAACGATGATTGTTTCAAATAAGTAAAACCACCAGCGACCAATACTATTCCTAACAGCCGAATCCTCGAAAGTGAAAAGAGCCTTCCAAGTAGAAAGTTCTAATTGTCTCCAGGAAACTATAAGCAGGGTCAATAAGTCAAAATATGATTTGAGAGTTACCTGGCTGCTGGCGTATTTTTCCCATTCAGCAACATACGTATATATTTGTTCGATCTTTTGAAGCAAACGAGCAAGAGGAGTATCAATAGGGAATGATACAAACTCTTCACAAGTTCTACTGATGCTTTGCAAAGTTGCATGTTCTGGCCATTGCGTCAAAAGCTTGAGAGTGCCAACTTTCAAAGAATTGATAATTGAAATGGCCCTCTTTGATTCGGTTACTGAACTGCCTCTATAGAAGTCCGTCTCGGTAGCAGGACTACGGAATCTTCCTAACGATGATCCAATATTGGAAATAAGCGATGAAAATGTGGATGAAGTATTATCATGAGAAAATTCATTCAAATGTTTGAACAATAATGAATGAAGTTTGCTACCTTCACTAATGATTTCAGGAAGCTCAAATAAAGTGTCACTTTTAGATAAGAATGATGACATATACAAGTCTCCGATAGCAGCGTAAATACTATCAAATTCGTTATTGTTGACCAGCATTGTAGCAGTAGCGTTAGTAGAAGTGGTCTCGGTGTCCATAACTTCTTCAAAATCAGGGAACAATTCTCTAAAATCGCCTTCCACATCGGCAGTAGGGTCAGAATATTTATATAAATTACCCTTGGTTGCTTCAGCTTCATCATTCTTCATCCTACGTAAAGACCAACGGTAATAAAGCGTCTGAAGCGCTTGTTGAAGCACCAAATCCATACCGTTGGATTCTGATGCTCCCTCGATAGTGTTATGAGCAAAACAAAGTCTAATGTAGAACATCATTATTTGCTCTGGTAAAGATGAATCTAATCCAAAAGACTTCACAAATTCCTTCATTCTAGCAAATCCAAATGCAAGCGAATGAGGATTTGATAACACCGAAGCATCGACAAACCAAGTACTCGATATTTCCTTATATTTGGATTGAATGTGGTTTCTTTCAGACGAAATCAAATCAAATCCAAGCTTCATACCGTATACGAAACCTCGTAAGATATCGTTAAGATCAGCATATACCAGATAACTTTGTTGTAATCTAAGTAAGAAATGAGAAGAGTTATTCTGAAACATGTCTAACATCGTTGCACCTTTCTGGAATTCTGACAAATCTTCGGCAGCCACAAGTAACTGTTCGACAGGTTTGAGGTCAATAGTGGATTCCATAAAAGCAGTCCATTCATCAAAAAGATGATCAATAGATGAATCTGGACGGTAAACCCTTGGCTTTTCAATATCAACCGATAAGTCTTCATCCAATATCACCTGCTCTGCAAAGATAGAAACGTCACCAGAGATTGTTTCCCTGGTGGTCTTCCAGGATTCTATAAGAACCTTTGCATCGTATTGTTGTCTTTGGAAACGATCATAGACAACGTGATCTGAAATTGCAGGGTCATAAGCTGAGCTGGGAACGTATAATTGTATTGCTCCACAGGCAAACATCACCCATGCTTTACCCAAAATTCCGGTATTTATATCTTTAGCACTTACAAAATACAAAGCTGGGAAGAAGAACTTTTCAGAAATCTTCAAAAATACTTCGTCCTTGGAGTCTTGTCTTAATTTTTCAATCAAAGCATGGATCGAATCGATCGAGCTTATCTTTACCAGTCCCAACGGAACCAATAGGTGCAAGTTGGCAATTTCAACAAACCAGTCGGCCAATAACTTTCCAAAGATCACTCTCATGTCTTCTAAAACGGAGCTAGAAGAGTTTATCAAGGCAGTGGTGTAAGTTGAAATGTCATCAAGATTCTGTTCAAGGTACTTACCAGAAACCCGGTCTAAACCTTGGCATTTTTCCAAAGATCCACGAATAAGCTCATTGGAGAAAAGTCCATTGATAAAAGATATGCTTTTGCCATCCTTGATAGTCCAAAGCTGGTCAAACACCAAAGGATATGGGCTGAATAAGTTGTCACTTGAATTTTTCAAGCATTTAGAAATCGTCGAGCGACCGGCTAAAATTGACCAGTCCTCTAAGGTCAGATTGTTCTTTCTGTAGATTTCCAGGGCATCCACAAAGTTTCCAAGCAAAACAAACTCATAATGAAGAACATTCTCACGTTTGATAATAAACTCGTTGGAGACTTGCTTCAAATTGTTAATACCACCTTCAAGATCTCTGCAGAATCTCTCGAAAGCGTCGCTATTAAGAGGCAGCTCAAGATCACTGTGTTGTATGTCACCGTACATTTCCACAATAAGATTACGTAACAACGTAACGGCATCGTTAGAATCGCTAAATTGTTCCTTAGCAACGTTATCGAACAATTCCGATAACCGGAAGATCTCTTCTGCTTGTTTCCAAGCAGTCGAAGAAGTAGGGTAATGTCTGCGGAATCTTTCCCAAAGTTTACCCATTGAAGAACCCGTAGTAAGAAACAATTCGGCGCCAAACAGATCAACCGCCTTTTGGAGGTTGTCTGAGTTCTCCAAACTAGCTTGAGCCAGCCATTCACGAATCAAGTCCTGGTACACCCTAAGCTTAGATTCGTCGTGCTGAGAATTTGGGTCAAGTATACATTTCAATGTCAATTGTAATTCGACAAGACTCTTGAAATATTTCACTCTGGAGAAAATTGGGTAGTCCTCAGTGATGGTTCTCTCAATTGCAATTTGTATAAAATCTCTCACTCTTTGTATAAATTGATATACATTAAGACGAGGTGGCTTTTTGATATTACGGCCAAGTTGAAATGCTGCAGAACGTTCAATATAAGATAAGTCTCCAAGTTTCTGACCAAGGGCTCTTTCTTCAAGTCTGCTAACACTTTGAGATATTTCCCAAACTCCAGCAGTAGCTTCAAAGAAAAATGTTGGTTCTGAAGACTTGGTACTGTCATTCATAGAAATATAGCTATTGATAAGCGGATGCAAAGCCTGTTCTTTGAAAAAAGAATCCTTTGATATAACCTGATCATCGTCCATGGCTCTTTCAGCTTGTTTATATACTTGCTGAAGTTTCTGTAATCCAGATTGCTGAAGTACAACACCGCCGTATTTATCAACCAATTTGTTGCAGAATTCTCTGGATTCAGCAGTAAATTCTGAAGAATTGCACACAGTCAGTTGCCATTGAAGAAGAGATTTGACGCTATTAAATGGCAAGGTACCAACAAGAGTGTTTACCATCTGATCGGAATTCAAGATCGAAGCTTCGATTGCATCTTGGATCAAGGCAAACGGACGTTCACTTGATCGTTGAGACGAAAAGCACGACGAAACTGGTACTCCTTTGTTGTCATAGTTCAAAAGTTGGTTATCAAACGAAGTGGCTCTTCCACGAAGTGATTCCATGAACACTTCAACACCTCTATTACGCATAGCTCTTGATAGCTCTCCATACTTGGGATCAACTGTCAAGAAAAGACGAAAGTCTGGATGTGGCTTGACTATACGTGGCTGCCCATCGACTGAACTGCATTCATTAATCATCAAAGTTCCATTGAATTCCAAAAGAGAATTCAATCTGTCAAGGACAGAAGGATTACACAAATTGGCATTATCTAAAATGAGCCAATGTCCCTTCTCTACAGCTTGTACCAAAAGACCGTCAAACCATTCAAATCTGACGTTGCTGTGCTTCAGCTCCTCGAGTTTCTTTTGAAATGCACATGAATCACTGTAGACTTGTTTAAGGTCTTGATCGTTGTGTGCAGACATGAAAGATTCTAGTCTGCTGTGCAATTCTTCTGAAAAATTTGCGTTGTTGGTATTGGAGTTTCTGCTACCAATAAACAGAATAAATTGCAAAGCATGGCGTATAATCGTTGGTTCTGAAGAATGAGTTCTAAGATTAATAAGTGCCAACGCAATCAAAATTGAACGAATACGCGATGCAATATTGGCAACT
This sequence comes from Chernovozyma aurita, assembly GCA_030566905.1. Classification (NCBI taxonomy): domain Eukaryota; kingdom Fungi; phylum Ascomycota; class Pichiomycetes; order Serinales; family Debaryomycetaceae; genus Chernovozyma; species Chernovozyma aurita. The sequence continues at coordinate 184,576 of JAKUBO010000014.1, forward strand.
CCACGTTCAACATCAACTTGTTCGTACCCACCAAGAATATCCATACTGTCAACCTCACTATTCATGGCAAACTCGTCAATCTTTGCTCCAACCACACCAGCAAGGAATCTTATTAACTCAGTCTTACCGGAACTGGTTGGACCAGTTAAAATGAGTGGTAATCTCAAATTGATACATCTCATTGATGTTTCCAAGAGTTTGAAGTTACACTGTAAGCTAAGTCTCTTCCCATTGTAGTTTTCAGCAGTGTTGTATTGCACTGGATCTCTTCTACCAATGGTTGCTCCACCAGCTTGAACATAATCTTCACTTATTGAATAAAAATTATCCTTGGAATTCAATTCTTCTTCAAACACTTCATAGTAGAGATCTTTTACCTTTTGCTTGTCGTCGGCAGTTCTGAACCGCTGACAAAAGATCATATCAAGGTAATCGGCGGGTGGGATATTTTCACGCAATCCTTTGGTACTGAACAATTCCATCCAACGCAAAGTATCACGCAAATTGAACTCCCAAGGTCCACCTGTTGTACCCCAAAGTTTACGTATGGATACTTCATGCTCTAAACGAGCAACAAACTTGATCATCTTGGCACTAATGGCTTTGTCAACATCAGGGAAAAGATGCTGGGAGATCAAATTCAAATCCTCTTCTTTCAACGTATCAATATATACTACTGAAAAACGATTAACAAAGGATTTAGGTAAGCCTTTTCTACCACCACCTTGAAATTGTGGATTTTGAGCAGCAAACACAACAAAGCCAGGGTTCTTTTCAAAAGTCTTATCTAACTCTGGAATGTATGCACTTCCTCTGTGATCTAAACATGCATTTAAACCTTCAAGTACAGATTGAGATGCCAAATTCATTTCATCCAATAAGACCCATTCACCTCGTTGCATAGCTCTAAGAAATGGTGCATCTCTCCATACAAACTCACCAGTCTTCCCTCCTTCTGCCGGTGCATCACTACCAAACAAATCCACCAAGTCTGTTTGTTCAGACAAGTTGATTCTTACTAAGGGATTACCTGTGGCTTTTGCAAGAGCTGATACCAAACTTGTCTTCCCAACCCCGGGACTTCCTTCTAAAAGAATTGGCTTCTTCACTTGCATTGCTCTAATAACACGCATGACATTGGAGGCAGTTGTGGGAGCCTCCAAACTAAACAGAAGTTCTGTCTGGTTTTCCAGGATCAAAGGATTTCTGGGAATACTGAATCTGCCAGCAGCTAGCTTATTGTCTTCAACAATAACATTGACGTGTTCATTATAATATTGTTGCAAGTCAGAGCCAAGTAGTTCGGACAACTTTTTCACCAATAAAAGTTTTTCATCTGCTAGTCTTTTCTCATTTTCTGCCAAATAGGCAGTATTATTTGTACCTAGAGCATCAATGAAAACCATAGAAGCACCATGCAATAACGCTGCTTCAGTATAGTTTGACTCGATTTCTACAATTGAGTTAATAAACTGAACCCAAGCTAGAATATCACGAAGCGAAATAACACCACTCGAAGCATTTCCGGATCCATATCTTTGACCATACCATTCGGAGAATTGTACTAATGGCTCACATAATTGACCAGAGACTTCTTTGTTTAACTTGGAAGAGACAATTTGACGAACATCATTGAAATCGTCCATAGAAGGCACCCAAATTTCAGTAAATCTATTTCTCAAAGCTGGTGAAAGTTCCTTTTTACCGTAATCACCACCTGGATTCATCGTAGCTAAGAATTGAAAGCCTTCATCGGCAGTGATAAAGGAATCTTCGTTACCCTTCTCGGCAAGCAATAAACTTCTTTCTGGTTCAAGTACTGAATTCAATCTTTCTAACACTGAATCATCAGCCAAAGAAATCTCATCAAGTAGAAAGAGATCTCCGTTCTTCATGGCTTGCACTAACGGACCATCATTCCAATCAAATAAGACAGCAGCATTTCTTCTACCATCATCTATTGATTGGATAAGATCGTTATAGAGCTCAGGATCGTTTTCTTTAGCTCCGTTGATTTGATCCTGGTTAGAATCGTACAACTTGAGCAAATCTTCAAGTTTGGAGTCTTCCAATGAGACCTCGATATCGACATTTTTGAACAAAATCTGTAGATTATTCCATAATATACTTTGTGTTTCAAACCGATGACGAACTGGTCTTTGGGCACCTAAGATGTCCCCTGTTTCGGTGTTCTGATGGGCATTCACGGTGATTAATTTCTTGTGGACAAAATGTGCAATTATTTGACATACAGTTGTCTTACCACAACCGGTTTCACCAACCAACAAGAGTGGTTCCTTGTATTTGATCGATGTGAATACAAGCACAGCAAGTCTTCTCATAGCCTTTGTCCAGACAATAGAAGAAGAAGATGCTTGTAATTCATTCTGCTTCATCATTTCTGGCAAAGATGCGTCTGTTTCAAGCTTCTGGTAAAATGCTTCCATATCCAATTTGACTCTCATCACTTTTTCTATGGTGGCTTTCACAACTTGCTTTTCTTCAGATTTACGGACTCTTTCTGCCAAAAGCATGTAACCATTCGCTGCCAATTCTTCGTACCCAACAGCTTCACGTTGAGCCCATCTGAACAAATCTCTCAAAGTAGCAAAGGAGTTCTTTTGTTCGAAAAGACGGGTGGACTGACGCTGAATAGATAATTGACGGTAAACTTCAACAATCTTCTTTCCGTATGAAGGCGCAATTTGGCATCTTTCTCTTAAAATGATTTCCAATTCATCTTGAGGAATATCATCGAAATGAAGTTCCAAGAAACGATTTCTAAACGCTCTAGATAACATCTTACGTCCACCATATAAACCAGGAGGATTTTGGGTAGCAAATAACACGAAATCAGGATGAGGTCTGATAACTTCTTGAGTTTCAGGAATGAAAAGTTCCCTATTATCATCAAGTAATCTATTTAATGCTTCTAAGACATCGGTTGGCGCAAGATTTAATTCATCAAGTACTATCCAATGACCCTTTCTCAATGCTTCAACAAGTATACCTTCTTTAAATACAAGTTTCCCAGTAGAATCTGACATGTAAGTACCCAAATATTCTTGCAAGTCGGTATGTTCATGATTATTTATTCTCACAAACTTATGACCAGTTATATTTGCCAAATAATGAATCATGGAAGTCTTACCGGCAGAAGTTGGTCCTTGCACAAGAACAGGAAATCTACGGCCAGCAGTAGCACGAACTAAATTAAGCATATTTTTTTCCACAAATGGTGTTATAATATAGTGTGGTTGTGGAATAATTTCACTTGGTCCTCTTTTCATCCAATAATGTTTAAATTGAACATATCCAGCACCAGGAGAAGGAGGACTCTGATTCATTACTGATTTGACATTCTTAAGCTTGCCAATGGTATACTTAACAATCTCTGCAAGCAAAAGCTTCTCAGATTTGGCATCTAACAAAGTTAAATATGACATACAGAATGCTTCGTATAAAGAGCGTCTTAAACCATAGATACCCACAATATCACAAACATAGATTAGAGTACGAGTCAAAGTTCTAATACTGAAATGAGGACGTTGATTTGCACCGTCAACGATTAAATTCGATTCTGCCATTCTTTTGGCGGAAAGGTATAATTCAGCAATATCATTGCCTATCCATTCATCAGCAACTGCAAATCTTCCAATATACTGATCAATAATTGAAAGTAAATCTTGGATGTCCTTATCAGGTGAATGGACATAAATTTCACTAAATCTCGAACGAATACTCAAAGGTAAATCCTTCTTCCCAACATCGGTGGAAGGATTCATACATCCAAATATTCTAAAATCTGGATGTGCAACTATGGATTCAACGTCACCACGTTCAGTTAATAAGATTGATCTTTGATTTAAGGTCTCCGATAACAAATCCGATATACTCTCTAATGTATCTGACGATGCCAAGTTAATTTCGTCAAGAAGTAACCATTCTCCATTCCGTACCGCTTTAACAAGCGAACCTTCAACGAAACTAAAGACAAAAGAAGAAGAATCAAGAGTAGAAGATTGAATTTCGAATTCTTTAACTCTAGTTTCAAAATCAAGCCATTTTTCGAGTAACACCGATTTTTCTTGACTATGCAATTTTCTCTTTTTATTAACTTTTTCATCCGAATCTGAAGTTGTTGCATCATTTGAGCTTACCACTAAGACCTCTTTAGCCATTCTAATTGCCTCGATCCATAACTTAACCACATTTTTCCATTGACTTTTATTGAAGCATTTGGTTAGAACTTGAGCAAATCTTTCATTTTTCTTCTTTGAAAAGCTAGCAATGAAGAGATTTTCAAATATTTCTTGAAGTGGGACTGCAACTGTTTTAGTATTTACTGGTTTATAACCACCTAATAAATCGCCGGATTCTGTCTGTTGAGATACGTTGATTACCGTTAATTTTTTATTCATCATTTTGGCAACTTGCTGAACCACAGTCGTTTTACCAGTACCAGTTTCACCAACTAATAGAACTGGTTCAACCATTTCAATGGATACTCCAATTTGTTCCATTAATCTAAGTGAATGATTGGTTCTTGCAAATGAGGAATTATTATGATTCTTACCGTGAAGTACTTTATCCTCCATGGATTTCTTCAAAACTGATCTTCCAACTTTAAGTTTGAAATCGTCGTTAATGAATGTTGGTACATGTTTTGTCATATACAAATTGATTCTAGAACTCGGGATTTCTAACTTTTCACCTATAGTATTAACTAAAGGAGATAATGCAGCAAATTCGGTTATTGCAGAACCAAAGCAATCAATAGCCTCTGCAAATATTTGATCAAAAATATGTTGAGAAAGAAGCTCGTTACTTGAATTTATGCCTTCATTTAAAAGCATGGAGTTACATCTTGAACAAAGCTTCATTAGGTCTCTAAACGAGATAACTCTTGGATGGGAACCACGGTTCAAAGATATGAAAGAATTGGAATTATAGATTTTAACAATTTCATTGAAACATTGAATGAATTTTGGCAAAAGTCTTCCTAATAACGGAAATCTATTATTCAAAATATTTCTCAAATCCAATTCAGTTGGGCTAGCAACATGAATTGTATTCCATAATCGAAGACCAATCAAGTCTGGTAACCTACTTTGATCCTTTTTATCAGTCAGACGAATAGTTGCGATAATTTGAAACCCATTTTTAGCATGAATTGTTTCACCTCTTGAAGGAATACTGAGCTCTCGTTTTTCCAAAAGAGTCAATAAAACTGATAAGATTTCCGTTGGTGCTTGATCAATATCTTCGATAATCACCCAACGACCCTGTTGAACTGCAGTCGTTAAAACCCCAGAACGCCATTGAAAAGTTCCCGGCTTTTCACCTGATGCATAAGTGCCCAATAACAATTTAGCGTCAGTTTGCTCTCCCAAATGAATCTTAACTATTGCGTGCTCGTATGACATTCTATTAGCTAATTCATTGATCAAAAAAGTTTTACCAGAACCTGCTTGTCCATAAAGAATTGTTGGAGAATTCTTTTGGATATTTAACGCTAAACTTTTAAGAACGTTAACAGAATTTTCGGTAGGAACAAATAAATTGGAAATGGTATTAGCGCTGATTTTTTCATTAATGAGTCTTGGAACTAATATTCCACAAATCGATATGACCAAAGGAGAAAGATCTGTTGGTTCTATAACAAATGAAGTATTTCTATTTGGGTTGAATTCTTTAATGTTTGTAAATTGTTCTAATTTTGAAAAATTAGAAAGTCTTTTCGCCTCAACTAAGGCAAGAAAGGCATAATTAATTTTATCATTTCCACCATCATAGAACCCATCTAATGACAATTCTCCAATATGATTCTGGATCAAGATGTTATGGGAGGATTCAGATGCATTCAAATGAATGCAAAGTATTTCAATGGTTAGATATTTGATTATGGAATTGTGACTTTTATCAAGGATATCATATAATACTTGCGGTATAATAAAACGATCGAATCTATGTTTGTCATGAGATAAAAGTCTATACAATGCTAATAAGATATTTGGAAGTTCTATGAGATTATCGATAACGTTATTAGTTTCAATTTGCTTTTCCATTTGTTTAAAGATATCAAATTTTGAAAGAAAGAATTCAATTAAACTTTCCGATTCTGCAATTGGACCACAAGATCTTGCTAATGAACAAAGTACATTTACAATGTTCCCATCAGATAAATTTTCAAATCTTTCAATCCATCTGGAAATAATCTCAAGTGATAATGGTTTATAAGCAAATAATATTGCTAAAGTGTTGTGAGGATTTAATGCTGCGTTGGAAATAAAATCCAAGTTCTCTTTTATAGATCTATGTTTTGAAAACTTGATTGAAATGTTTTGATCTTGGTTATCACGATTGATATCTATATTTGATACCAATCCATCTGTATCATTTGAGCTTCTCTTATTTCTATAAACACTCAAAAGATAATCCGATTTATTCGAACAGACAACAATATTATTGTTGTTATTCATGACTATAATTATTACCCGAATCAACAATAGTATTAATCTTTTAATGGGTCAAGAAAAGCCTAAATTATTGATTTGGTTGCAATGGAGTCTTGCATAGTTAAGAGACTGAACTGTGCAAAAAAAAGTTGAGATGCGATGCGAATTCGTTTGAGTGTATGCTTGTATGCAGAGAGCCCATCGCGGTACAGGCAGAGATCTATTTAGTGAGATTTAGTGTATTTGAGATGAGCTGGTAGTGTATGTGAGATGAGCTGGTAATGTATGTGAGAAGAGCTGGTAATGTATGTATTATAGTGAGGAATACTGTTGAAAAGAAAGACCAGGAGTACCCTTACATCCTTACATAGAACCTTGCATTCAACCTTGGCTCTAGATGCTACATTTATTTAACGTAGATATTCTAGCTGTTAGGAGATTGGTTCAAAAAAGTAATCCTTATATTCATCACACAATAAATTATCAAAAAAAAGAAGAGGACTCCTCATCAGGGGCTCGAACCCTGGACATTTCGGTCGACTTTTTGTCGAAATGAAATCCTTAAAAGCCGAACGCTCTACCAACTGAGCTAATAAGGATGGTCCATGAAAGCTTAGAGTTTGGGTGCGGCTATCATGTTTGTTTGACTAAATAAGTTGGATCTTCGTTTGGTTGTGTTACGGTATCGTCTATAAGGCAATTGCATCTGCTGTAGTATTGTATATATTGGTATTTACTCAAAGGGGACTTCAAAAATTTCCTTTATGTTTTCTAACATTCTGACATTCTGATGAAGTTTACAGAATCAAATAGCATTATTCTTCATTGTGGTCTTCAGTGCATATGTGGATTTATCAATTGTGTTCAGCTAAGATTGTGTAACGAGCTTAACTAGACAGCAACACTTTGGCTGAAGTTATTACAGTAGCAAAGTACTAGTATACTGTATATTTATTGGTTATACACGTTAGATCTTCTATTCGAAAACAATTCAAAAATATTGAAATCTGAATTTTTTTGAGTTATTATGAAATTATTTAAAGTTGCCCTTTTGGTTCTACTCAAATCGTTGGTAGTCAGAGCATCAAGTGATTCTCTTGAGACTGAATACAATGGCAATGAAAATGCAACCGAAATCCATATTGACAATCCAGCTCTAGCCGAAAGCCATTTTCACAATCCAGCACTTGTTGATATTCCAAATTTTGTCAATGAAAATTGTAAGTACAACAAACAATAAGGTATATTAAAGATTGTTCATGTCAAAGTCACTCAAATCGTATTTGTTTACCGATATATATAAAGTGAAGCACCTTTCAAAACTTCATACTATGGTCTGAGCCTCTTTATACCCATTATTCAATCTCGTACTAACATTTCTCATAAAGCTTCACTAAATTCTTCAACAGAGATTCCTGAAAAATGTGCTAAAGACTCCTTTCAAGTACATAATCCCTCAGACTTGAATTCAATTACAGACTGTACAACTGTAAAAGGAGACATTATTATATCAAACTATAATGAACCGATTATTCAGTTTGGTGAAATTAGGAGTATTATTGGAGACTTGTCAATCAAGAATTCTCCAAACATTGTCAGAATTGAATCAACTAAAATCAACTCGATCCGAAATGTCTTTTCATTAAGAGAATTAACTTCCTTGTCTTTAATTTCATTCCCATCATTGAAATCTCTCAATGTAATCAATTGGGAAATCTTGCCAATACTAAGCAAAATTGACTTTAGTAATGATATTACAGGAATCACCAGTATTACCATATCTGATACTTCATTGAAACAAATTTCAGGTTTTGTTTCAAACAGTTTAGAGATTTTGGATATAAACAACAATCGATTTCTTGAGTTCATTGAATCGAATGTTGAAAATGTTAACATCAAATTACATATTGGTTCAAATTCTAAAAATATCGATATTAATCTTGCAAATTTAAAAGCAGCAAATAATTTAACCATTCAAAACAGTCTCAATTTAAATTTGAATAACCTTGAAAAAATTAATAACTCAATAAGTCTAATCGACAATAATTTCAAATCTTTGAAATTGCCAAAATTGAAAGCAGTTGGCGAAACATTGCTCATAAATAAAAATAAAAATTTATCACTAATAGAATTTCCAATCATTAGTGAAATTGGCGGAGGTTTAATAATTTTAAATAATTTATTGATAGATAAAATTAACTTTTTCCCTAAACTATCTATTATAGGGGGGGCAATTGAAATTGTGGGTAACATTAAAGAAATTAACTTTAAAAGCTTGAAGCTAGTTAAAGGCAGTGCCAAAATTAAATCGAATAATTCATCATTCGATTGCTCCAAATGGTTGAAAAGTGAAATTAGGTCTTTAATTCTTGGTGGGGATATTCAGTGTTCAAACGATAGTAATGGAAACAAAGAAGAACTAACATTTGGAAATGAAGATCAGGCAAATAATCATTCACTGACCTACAAATCGAATGCTAGTGTATTAGTGAAATCCATAGGAGTTCAGATCTTAAGCATCCTAATGTTGGGAATGTATTACCATAATTAGCAGCGGTACCGCTTGCAATACAATCTGCAAGGTTCTATTTTCATCGATGCTAGGCATTGTAATGAGCTACTTCAAATCCAGTCCCCGTTATATCTGCTGCTAGAGAGCGCCAGATAGCTGACTGGGCAATATTTATTGATACCTATAAGTATAATTTGTGCTCAATAATGTATTCCTTGATTTCAGGAATCACTTCGCTTTCCCAATCTTTCTTCGAAACCTTTCCAGAGATCTGAGCTCTAATACTAGAAGAGCTAATGTCAGTGGTTGCATCATTTTTCTTTTTTTCTAAATAAATATTACTTGACCAGCTCGAAGGAATATCTAAATGCTTACCAATCAGAATATCATTGATGTAATTGATTTGCTCTTGATAAGTGGCATTAGTGTCACTTCTTGTTAAACAAAATATATCGGTATTGATCATAAAATCATTCAATGAGTGCAGAAGTTTATCGGGGATATAATATTTTGGATTGAAGATTCTAACTAAGGTGTCAAAACCGACTGCAAATGTAAGCTTAATATTGGGAGAATGATCAACTAGTTGATTATTCCTGATGTAGTTGAGTACGGATGAGGATTTATCAACAAATTTAGCATGTTTCGTCACAGCAACACTTACATGGAGACCCAAATTCTTACTGACATAATTAGCCAAAATACACATCATATCAATTCTTTCTTCGTAAGAAACCGGTTGAGGGTTTATCTTATCAGCATTTTTAACTGATAAAAGTAGCAAAATAACCTTTTCCTCATCTTTATCGTTGTTGTAGACTTGTTGCAATGAATCGACGGCTAATGCAAGATGGCCCAAATGAGGAGGATTGAATGAAGAATCAACAATACATATTCTGTTTGTACTTTGAGTTATAAATAAATTATGTGGAAGTTCTTTGGGCTGATAAAGGATTCTAAAATCTGATTTGGAGGATATAAATTCCTTTAAAGCATTGGCAAACTGTTTATATTTAATTTGTGACATAGTAGTATTGTTCAATTTCAATTGAGTTAAAAGAGGTTATAATTTTTTAGATATGAAACTGATACTAAATAGAAAAAGAATAAGTGCTGGGGGTTTGTTGAGGGGAAAAGAAAAACTGGTCAAGTAATTGAAAACAGCCCATAACTGATTATACCTTCCCCAGAGTGGGAGGGTGCGTGTAAGATGATTGATCATCACTCTTGAACATCACCACACCCTCACGAATCAGGAGAACCACCTCTTCAGTAACGGGAAGAGAGCCCCAGGTCAACGTGCAGTAATACGAATGAGGTTTGGAGTGTGGGAAGAAAATAGAATAAATAAAGTGCAGGGAAGATCAAGGCAGTTATGGTATATATTGGTGGATACAAGGAGAAACACGGTATAGCATCAATCAGGTAAGCTAGTAGTTCAATTGATGTAGATATAATATATACTTAGTACTAAATTTGGAAGCTTACATTGTATTCGTGTCTCACTCAATACAAAAGTAGGTAATAGAGGAGTAGTCAAGTAAATCATTCTACTGTGAATATATCAAAGTAGGAGACCTAAAGCTCATCCTTCTGAGGCGCGTTCTTATTTTTTGATCCAGCAATGTCAACTAACTCTGTAATAAAGACTAAAAGAAATGTTAGTAAAAATCGGTTAAGAAGATAATGATGATATCATGTACTGATATTAGGTAATGATATCATGTAATGATTATATCATATAATAATTATCATGTAAAAATGACATCATATACTAGTAATATCAGCATTCATTCTACCATTTATCTTTTAATTTTTATCGAATAACGCATATGCTTAAGTGGTGAATAGTGATATCAATATAATAATGGTGAAACAATATAGTAATATCATTATTCATCTTAACATTTGTATTAATATTTTTCAAAAATGCATATACTTACTAAGAGTTGCCTTCCCTGGAATTGGTCCAATACCTTCATCACCGTATGCTAAGTCAGAAGGAATAGTTAACTTTCTCTTTTCCCCAATACAAGCACCCAATAATCCTTGATCCCATCCTCTAATAACTTGACCTCCTCCTAATTTAAAAGAAATTGGAGCATCCCTTTTAAACGATGAATCAAATTCAGTTCCATCTTCAAGAGTTCCAGAGTAATGAACACTAATGGTATCACCATTTTGGGCCGCAATACATTCATCAGCTGGAATTTCAGTTAAAACTTCTAAAAGTTCAGTTAGTATGATAATAATAATAATAATTACATTTCAATCTTAGCCAAGACCAGCTTGAAATAAAGTACAACATGGATTTCACATCAATTCCACTTCCATCCTTTACTGAGTTGTATTTGTTCCAACTACATTTCAATTTATCCTCTAAAGATGTATGATCTATTCCACATATAGACTAGCAGTGGCCACGAACAACGTTCAATTCACATACCAATTTGAAGTTCTGCAGCTGAAGCAACCAGTCCAACAATTGCTATTCCAAGCGCAATTTTAAAAAATTCAGTGGCTGAACCAAACATATTAATTAGTAAGTATAATAATGAGATGAACAACTCATATCAATAATCATAAGAACTTATGAGTGGTGAAAGGATATACTACGTTGCACAATTCTTGCATATAATTGTACTCCTGTATATAAGCTCTATCATATCTGGTTGCTGTTTAAGTATGCAGATCACATCTGCTCGTCATATCATTAACTTAAACTCACCAGCACCAATTTATGATTCAATACTACACTAATTCATAAGATAAATTTCTATTATACAAGTATTTAACATAAACCTATAAAAAATCATTTTCGTATCAAAAATTCATACCCCAAAAAATATAACCCAAAATAAACTTAAACCAACAAATCAATAGCAACTAACAAAAAACTTGGAACACGATCCATAGTTCTTAGATATCTGGCAGATATCTGAAATAAAAAACCCTTCAAGAGACTTTTTACGTTTCTCCTTTTTTTTTCTTTCAATAATAGATGTAATCTGAAATTAATTTTATTTCATTTAATTTCAATTTTTTATCTTCTTGTTTCTTCTTTCATTCTTTCTTTCTTTCGCAATATTTTAATTTGCATAAAATCTTCCATTTTCCAATTCTTCAATGGTTGACTCAATCACTTCATCGTCGTCATCATCTTCTACGAGTTCAATGGTTGCATATTTAATCATATCCCAACGTTTCCAAAATGAATTCACTTCGCTTAAATCTTCAGAATCAACCAAGTCCTGCAAATAATATTTTGCCTTGGTTAAACGATCCTTTAAAGCTTGTAATTGACTTGAAGAATTTTTGTACTCTGCAGCTGGTGAATCGGCTTGGATTGGCTGCTGATCTACTTGAATCTTATGATTTCTGTGAGGTTGTTTGGAATTTATTCCATAATCGCTATCTTCATAATCAGTAATATCAGTAGAATTGCCAAAGTAATCTTCATCATCAGTTGCAACTGAACCAGGGGTCACTGCTTCTTGAGATCTACTATAACCATAAACCTCATCTTCAGCGTATGATGTCATATCACAATAACGAGCCCATGCCTCATCAATAGAACCAACCAAATATTCAAAACAACGAGACCTTGCATTCTTATCTGAACAAGGAACTAAGCGTTTCATTGGTGGTGACGAGACAACTTGGCTATTGACGTTAAGTTGTTCATCAGAAACTTGAGAAATACTTCTGCGTTTCATTCTATTAATTAAGCTTGAGCTTGAAGTACAAGAAACTAATTTGCAATCAATATTTTCATCTCCAATATCTTCTTCAGTATTATTATCCTCTTGATCACTATATTTTGCAATGGCTTCAGAAATCTTTGAATTTACAGAAAATGACATTCTTAATGAAGCTCTTCTTTTAGCTTTCACCTGGTCAGCTCTGTAACAAGATTGTTCATCCAGATCATTATCATTTTCTGATGATGAATAACAAGAGATCACCGACCCACGTGGTAGAAGATTCTTTGAAATACCAAAACATATTCTCTTATTAATCTGACAATTTGATTGTCCATTAGAAGAATTATGAGTTCGATCTGAGCTTGAAACTAAACCGTCATAACCAAATTGACAACTGCGCTTATTCAATGATTGAGAAGAGAGTGCCATGATGTGAAAATGTTTAAATGAAAAATTAACAATAATAAAAAAAATTGGTGTACTAAGATTAAGATACTTAGTATGCAGTATCAGCTTAAGTCTCACGTGATGTAATCAAGCAAGAGAGCTTAAATAAAAATCTCCAAAAACTTTTGCCTGTGTATAAGAAGAAATTAATAGTGCTCAGAGGCTAAAAAACCCTTGACTTCGCAAACTTGACACGGTGGCAATTAGAAAAACTGACCTGAACAACCAATCAAGGTGTCCGAAAAGGTTTGTCAAAAAACCGGAAATTGAATTCAGGAGAAAAGACTACCAAATGTAACAAAAATCGGGTAGAAAAGTAGTGGTACTAGAATGTAGAACCGCAACAGGACACTTAGATGTTAGTAAATAACAAAGTGTAGTCAAAAAGTTTCAGTATAAAGTAGAATACCGACTTTACAACAGGGGCGAAAAGCTATTGTTCAGGAAAAAATGACCAAATTGTAGGAGAAAGATTTCCGGATTCTGAACAAACGGGAAATGGTGCGAAGAGGTTAGTTTTTAAAACTATCGCGGGTAAAATGTGATTGGTCCAAAGTTTTGGTTACCCGGATAGGATCCAAATACCAGAGGGTAGACGCACTCTCATGTAGGTGTGTGGGTGTATTTGCTATGGGTGTATGGCTTTATTTCCAGTTCACTAAGATTTTATTACGAATATTTCGCAAATGGTTTTAATAATAGGAGGTGGAGATAACAGAATTTCAAAATGCATGGAATTCATGAGAAAAGAAGACTTGCAATGTTCTGAAATCTTGGGTTACTTGGTTAAGTTACATGGTAGAGGTACTACATCAAATTCAAAATGATGGTGCTGTTGTGGTGTAGTTACATTAAATGAAAGCTTAAGGGGAGTTGATGATATGTAGGGGTGAGTTAAACTGTGCAAAGGAAACCTGCTATTGACAAAAATTTGTACATGTGATTCATTAATGGCTCTGCATTTATCTCTAAACGTGTGATTCATAAACTTTGAAGAGGTTGTTGCTTTTACTAAAGATGCTAATAAGGCATTCACCCAGTTTATGAAAAGGCTACGAGGCAAGAAGAGAAGATGACTCAAATCACTTTCATCAATTTTTTCCATGCATGGAAATTACCAAAAGAGCATCAAGAAATTCATGTTTTGAAATGGGTGTATGGATGTTTCTTTAAATGATCATATAATAGAACTTTCTTTCGCTCTAATATGGTTTTGCAACAAACAAGAGGATACTTAAAGTTCACCTATTATGGCATACACAAGTAAGGTGATGTGGAGAGGAGATATTTTTGATATATTTTCCAGGCTATAGGTAATCATTTTCCCAAATGAACACAATAGGTCATAAACATATTTTCAATCCCAGCCTCTACAATAGAGAGAGTGGAAATGTGAGACCATAACTATGCAAGAAAGGTTAAGAAAAAGAAGAAACTAAAGGCAAGCCGTTCACCAAGTAACTTGTTCGTTATTTGCAGTAATGGCTCTTTTTGCAGAATTGGTAGAGGTAAGGTAGACTAATCCCTTTCTTGGCTACTCCCTAATGTTGTGGAGCTTTAAATACTGCTTTTCATGCATTGATTGACTAAAATGCGCACCCAGCGGCTTCAGCTTCGTAAATAAGGTTTTCCGAGTTTATTCTTCACTGAAACACTTACATCAAATAACATCTACAGTTTATATCTAGAAGGTAATCGAGTATATTGCAATTAAAAAATACATTATATGAGCTGTTATAATAGGGATACAGAGAGTGGTGTTTAAAATTGCGTAGGTTTGATTGTTTGAGCATCGTTGCCTATGTTGTTTCTACAAGTAGCCTGATAAGAGAGGCTCTGAAAATTTCCATCTCAGGTTCGAAACTATACCAAGAATTTCAGGGTGAAGTTGAATGATCTGGGGATCTGGGGTAGAGGGATCTAGGCAGCCAGAGGTGAAATTTCAGCTTTTCGATCCGATAAATCGATCCAGTATATGATTATAGAATACTAGTGCAATGGAACCCAAAGATTAGTAGCAATATTATCTCAGAGTGAACAGAGGAATTGATGTCTAAATTTCAAATCAATGTAGATGTATTTGTAGAATTGCTCCAATCTCCCCGAACTAAAGTTTGGATTATTTTTTCTTCTTACCAGTATTTCAACAAGTGCCAGCAGTATTTACCATTGGAGTTAAAAATATTCTTAATCTTAATGTGCAATACACAGCCCTACACTGAGTGCCATCAACAACTACTAGTTTGTTTGTTATTGCAAAGCATAGAAACCTTGGGACCTATACATAACAGGCAATATCATCCAGTAACACTTAGGTTATTTCTACGCTACACATCTTTATTTCGAGAGCTATGCATTCGAACAAATTCCAAACAAATTATGCCTGCGTAGCGTAATGG
The DNA here is from genome assembly GCA_030566905.1 of Chernovozyma aurita. Taxonomy (NCBI): domain Eukaryota; kingdom Fungi; phylum Ascomycota; class Pichiomycetes; order Serinales; family Debaryomycetaceae; genus Chernovozyma; species Chernovozyma aurita. The sequence continues at coordinate 200,096 of JAKUBO010000014.1, forward strand.
TTAACGCGTTTGACTTCTAATCAAAAGATTCCGGGTTCGACTCCCGGCGTGGGTTCTACGTTTTTTTGGTAATTCTTGAACTACAGATTACTGGAAATTTTTAGTTTATTATTTTTATAATATGATGTATTGTTTTAAAATATGGTGTTGTAATTTAATGCTATCATTGACATTATGTGTAGTTTTGTTACAATTTGCCTGCAAATTCTTCAGCTGCCTGCAAAATGTTCAAAGATTCGCAGTTTTGTTTTCCCAAGTTTGAACTCAGGGAAGGCCTGGTACTAGAAGTAGAATCAAGGGATCTTTCAGAGACTTGTGGTCCCTTTGAATAGTCTTGGGAGTAATTTGGATTTTCTTTTTTTTCTAAAGAGTATAAACTGTTAGTGTTATTGCTATTGTTTTTGTTATTCCTCATATCAAGAGGTGTATAATTGTCAACTATATATCCAAATGCTATACCTAACAAGCTAGACGAATTATTTTTAGTTTGGGTTGTGAAGAATTCAGTTGCATTGCTCGTAAGTTCCTTATACAAATCATCGTATAAAGTATCATGAGCATCAAACGATTCTCCATTCAGAACTTTGCCTAAATTTGCATTTCCATATTGGTATGATTTTATCGGATCACCATTAAGTTTATTTTCAAATGCATTTAGTAATTTAATGGAATATCGTAATAATATGTCAAAGTTTTTCTTATTGATCATGTAAAGCTCATTTGATGTGAACTTATTATACAATAAAAGTGATATGGGAATTATTAGTTTTACAATTGAGAATAAAAGTCTTATCAAAACGATAAATAATGCTTGAATCCTATCAATTGTTATACTGGAGTTTTGAAGATCCAAAAGATCTATACTGTTCTGTTGTTGAACATTGTATTCATATTCTTCAGCTAGAGATAAAGGCGAAATTTCATCTCTAGCATCTTCAAATACATCCATATCTTCTTGTAAATATTTCAAGAGTTGAGCTTTCGTTTGACAATCCATATTTTCCAAAATACCTTCAAATACTTCCTTCGATTCTCTACCTAAAATGGATGGTCCTTCTGTTTGCTTATTAAGATCTTTATTAAAAGTGATTTGAGAAAATACAGAAATTGGATAATTTGATTTCCAATTTAACAATTTAGTGGAAGTTATACTAATGATACTATGAATATCTTGAAGTTTATGAATCAAATTGTAATCTCTTATATCGATCAAATCGAAGATAGATTCCTTCAATGCATTAGAAGATTCATTTGTATTTTCGTTATCTAACACAGCCGCAAGGTTTCGAGTAATAAGAGCATCAAATTTTTCATTTTGTTCGTTTAGATATTGTCTAAGTCTTTGAGATGAGTAATCATTTAAGTATTCTTGATGAGAGGAAACTTTCTGTTCTTTCGAATGAGTTTGATCTGAAAATCTTGACGATGTTGAAGAAGATGAAGATGGAACGATAGTAGTCTCTAGATCGTAATCCAGTTCAATAGCGTTTTGTTTTGCATGAATTGGCAGAGAGAATTTTAACCTGTTAATTGGTTCTATCGATAAGGATATTATATCATCACTAGTATCAATAAATTGCAAATAGTCAGATCCTGAACTGGATGCTCCATTAATCATACCTTTATTATCTCGATTCAATCTCTTTTCTTGAACCTTACGATATATTCTTTCCTCTTTTCTCGATGGAAGGGAAGGTAAGATACCATGCAGGTCAAGATCATTATTATCGGTATCAATAATTTGATTAGGATCTAGACTTGTAAGTTCATCATCTTTTAATATTTGATTGATAGAGTTAGGTACAATGTAATCCGACATCGGGATTTTATGTATCACTGTAGAAATTAAGCCCTTCAATGCCATTTTCGTTCCAATTTTTCAACTTTGTTTGCTTGAATCTTTTTTTTTTTTGAGTAGATTTATGAATTTTTGTTGAACTAATTTGTGAATTTGAATTGTTATCTTATTGGGGAATGAATCCAAACAATTATCAAATAAGTACAAAAATAATCGTCCTCTTAGTTGACACAAAATGGAATATAGATTTCCCCTACACTTATCCTCACTGGCTTATTATAACCCTATGTTATCCAAAGAATTTAGGAGAAAATTTCAAATATATCAAATTATCAAAAGATTGTTCTCCTCTTCCCAACATTTTGATGTGATTTCTTAATTTAATGCAAGGAAGTGATGCGTCCTGCACAAGATACATGATGCACGTAATCAATCACATGCATGGTTGATTTCTTAATGGTAACGCCGAGAATACAGGAAGCAGCAACTACTCATATTATTGCTAAGTGAAACAAGCACCAGTTATGCTATCAACTACATTTTAATCTCAATTGCTATTTTGCTTGCATAAATTGTAGCGTCATCAAATTCCGAAAAAAAATTATTTATTAGCTTTTTCTAGTACAAATTATTCGAGTTTGAGCTAAGACTCAAGGATTTTTTCAAATTTAGGATAAAACAATTTTGTTTGAACCTTAACTAAATTTCAAAAAAAAGTAATATTCAATTATAATGTCATCATTTATTTTAAAATATCTTGCAAATAGAGTTCTTCGTGATAATCAATGGAATAAATTAGGAGTCGAGGATCCTTATTATGAATATATCCCTGTTGATAGCTATGGAAAGAAAACCAAGAAAGTGAAAAGAAGATTACCTGATGGTTTATCGCAAAGTGACATTTTAGTGTTAGAAATTGTCAGGAAGAAATCTTACCGTTACGATATGTGGTTTAGTTTATTTGGAGTCCAATTTGGTTGGTCTAATATTGTTGGAATTGTCCCAATAGTTGGACAAATTGTTGCTACATATTGGTCTTTGACTTTATTGGTAGCAGCTAGAAATCTAGACGATGGGTTACCCTTGGACCTTTGTCTTTTATTCGTTTTGAATATTGTTATTGATTTTTGTCTTGGATTAATTCCAATAATTGGAGATTTGGTAGAAATCGGATATAAAGCCAATCTGAGAAATTTTCTTTTATTGGAAAAACATCTAATTAGAGTTGGCCAAAAGAATTTAGGAATCATTGAACCAAAAGAAGTTCGTTCGAATTTCATAAACAATAAAGTTCAACCCATCCTCGACGAAAAGATTCTACCAGGAACCATTAAAGCTGGAGAAAAACTCAAGCATTTTGTTAACGATCAATACAGCTCGTTTAATCAAAAGAAAGACAATCTGATTCTTTCTGGCTCCAAGCCTGCAGCTTCTCCAACAACCCTGACCTCTTCAACTACAGTATATAATGAAGCCTTATCTGTGGATGAAGTTAGCTCAAAATTAAAGAATAAAAGGAATTCAAATTCCAATTCAAAGTCAAAGTTCAAATCCAAATAAGAATGTGATGTGATAATTTGTTTTAAAATGAAATAGAATAGTGACAGAATATTAGCATATTGATTTAGAATATATAAAGTGTATATGAAGTGTAAGATTTAGAGGCATAGATGCCGGTAAATGTTGCAGTATTATCGCAACAGGTATGATAGTTATAATTAATAGATAATACAATGTTTTAATAAGAAATGTTCTTTATTCTTCTAACCACAGATAAAGGTGCCTATATAATTTCTGATAAAATTCAATAACTTGCTAACCTAAAATATCTACAAAATTTTCAGACTGGTTGGTGCAGCGTATGGTTTGGACCTTTTCAGGAGAGGAAAAGAAATGATCTTCTCTAGCATATTTTGGAGGTACCTATAAACTTTGGCGTTCATATTGGTGAGACACTAACGACTTTCGCAGCGAGTCTTCTTACTGTTGATTACATCTAAAATTGCAACCTACAGTAATGGTTAGCCTCTTTTTTTTACTTATTTTTAGCGAGGAATCTACAAAAAACTGCCGTTATTCTAGAATATTTGAATCGCTTTAGAAAATATCAATCCAAGTGATAACAGCTTTGTTTAATGACAAAATCTAGGTCTGTCTGATTGAGCTTTCTTGATGCAACAACTGCTCTCTGGTCTTTGTGTCGTGCACACACCGTCACGGTTGAGAAGCAACGGCTTCGATGATTTACATAGCCGCTTCGATTTATACATAGAAGTGACAAATACCGCAGTCGACTATTAATAACAATTGCATGGTATCATTAGAATCGATTAATAGACTAATTTGACATATTTCTTTGTTTTCTTTTTGGCCTGCTATAACAATCTTAGATCAATCAATTGTCTTGGGTTGTATTTCTTTTAAAAGGATACTAGCCTTCTACTTTGTCAAGTTCTTTCACTCAAAGAATGACTGATACACTGGTTGACGGTAATAGTTCAACCTCGACTACAGAGATTACGCATAATCTCGAATTGCAGTTCATACCATTGGATTCAGACGATGTCACAAAAATCGAGAACGAAAGCTTGGAAGTCATATCTTTGAAATCAACTGATGGAGTGTTAGAAACACACAAGGAAGACTTGAACAACATCCAAAGGGAAGCAGTTGAAGGAAATGAAGAATCATCTGGTTTAGGTACTCAATCCGATGGACCAGTGGAAATAGGTTTTACTCCTGAACAAGCGGAAAATCCCGATTTGCATCAATTTATGAATTCATGCCAGAAAGGAGAGTTATCAATTATTAAAGAGCTTATAACTTCAAAGAAAGTGAAATCTCTGGATGCTTTTTCAGATGGAATCTCTGGGTTACACTGGGCATCAATTAACAATCAATTGGCAACTGTTAAATTCTTATGTGAAAACGAAATTTCCAAATCAGATCCTGATCTTAAAGGAGGAGACTTGAAAGCAACTCCATTACATTGGGCTTGTCGAAATGGATTGACTGATATCGTCAGTTATCTTATTTCAAACACAGAAGCCGATCCTTCTCTTAAAGATTCTCAATCTTATAATGCATTACATTTAGCAGTCCATTCATCGAATATTATGTTGGTAATTTATTTAGTACTGAAGTGTTGCGTTAATTCATCGTCTTCGAAACATCTTTACATTGATGAACCAGATAATAACAATCGTACAAGTTTACACTGGGCTGCATATCAAGGAGATATATATTCAGTAAACACTCTAATTAAATTTGGAGCCGATATTACAAAAGTCGATAACACTTTATTTATTCCTTTGCATTGGGCATTTATGAGAGGAAATAAATCAGTTCTTAAATCGTTGACTAAAGCTGGATCCGATATCTTTATCAAAAATGATAAAGGCATTGATTCATTTGCCATTGCAAAAGACATGAAATGCTATGATATTTGGATTCAAGTATTGAAAGAGTGTGGTAGAACTTCAAAGAATAATTTTATTCCTAAACAAAGTATAATTGATGAAAAAACTGCAAAGCTTATTACATTTTTCCTTCCATATATCTTATTACCATTGGTGCTTAATATTTGCTCATTCAGTGATGGTTATTTTATTCCAAAGCTATTCTTATCATTTGTAATTACACTTGCTGCTATTTGGTTACTTACAATTTTCATTTTACCAATCTATATCCATGAAAATAAAGCTTTACCAAAATCTCCATTCATGGCCGGTATTTTCTCAAGTACTACCTTTTGGTGTATTATTTTATGGTTGTACAATATCTTGCCAACAACAATTTTGAAGAACTTTTTCCCAAATATCATTTTATTGGTTTCAATTGGTATATTGACTAAATCATTTTTCAAAACTATGTTTATAAACCCAGGATTTGTACCAACTCCAACCGATAACAGAATTATTTTAGATCAAATTGAAGAATTAATCAAGATTGGGAAATTCGATACCACTAATTTCTGTATTGAGTCCTTTATTCGTAAGCCCTTGAGATCTAGATATTGTAAATCAAGTGAGAAACTTGTGGCAAGGTTCGATCATTATTGCCCTTGGGTTTACAATGAGATTGGGGTTAGGAATCATAAATTGTTCTTAGTATTTGTTTATTCATTGAATGTTGCTTTACTAGTTTGGGTATACTTATCGATAAGATTTTTCGACAAATATGAAGGAGGTCCAAATAGTGGGTACGATAGTGATAGTGAAAGTGGAAAATGCTTTTTATTATCGGAAGACTTGTGTATTGGTTTCAGACATAACCATTTCCATTTCAATTTGGTGATCTGGAGTTTGTTACAATTTGTTTGGTTAGTATTCTTAGATATCACTCAAACTTTCCAGATATTTAAAGGAATCACCACCTGGGAATTTAGTGCATTGACAAGAAATACCGAAGGAAATGGTATCAGAAGAGGTAACGATGGATTTATTACATGTATGAAGATGATTGGATTAGATCAATTCGTTTCAACGACCAAATTGTTCGTTCAATCATTATTCACGTCAGTTGAGAATCACTCTCAATATGACCCACTAGAAGAGTTTGAAATTCCATCTGATTATGGATGGAAAACGAATTGGCTTGATTTTTGGTTCTTGGGAGAATATAAGTGGAGAAATCTATTCTATTTGCCAATTGAAGGAGAAAATAATTTAAATGGAAAGGTGGTTGATTATTATAAGCTTTACGAATATCCATCGAAATCACCGTCCATGGTTGTTTAGATTTAGGTATCAACATTTATATATTATACATTTTCAAATCTATGAATTCAGTAACTTGGTAGAAGTCAATAGTTTGGTAAAACTTAACTTCTGTTTGAGAGAAACCTCGATTGAGAAAACAATGAAGTGCAATCATCTTCGTATTAGAATCCTGGCTAAGTAGGCTCCCCAAAGTAAAGTTGATTAATTACGTATTTCAACTTTTCCACATGACAATCTTCTACATGATAATCTACAAATATAATTTTTTGGAGCATGTTTATTCCTATCTCGTCGACGTCACAACTGGAAAATTGACTACAGTTACTACAAACATATTTCCCAACTTTACAAATCAAAAATCAAAAAATATATTTGAGGTAACTTGTCAGACAGCCACTTATACCCACCCAAATCTGCCACAACCGAAGAAGTAGACAAAAAAGGGTAAAGATCATCGCTCCTTTTAAAAGCATCATCTTCCGAAGAAGTTTCTGCTTCAAGAAAAAGGCAAACAAAAATAGATGACCAGACCGCTAAGGATCACAGACAAGCTAAAAGGGTTCTCACTTTGAGGGTATAAGGGTATCATCTCATCAACCAAGTTGGATTCAGTGGCTCTTTAGAAGAGTCAAAGAGGGACGTAAACTATAGAAATGATCCTATGAAGTACGTCGACAAAGGAAAAAGAATAAAACCATAAAAGTACCAAAACTCAAGCTCCTTATATATTGAAAGCTTGGTTACGAGCCATGCTCTCATCGGAAAAGTTTTTTAGGATTCGCGGCTTGAATATGTCCGGGTAACAACTTACTTACCAACCTTCAATATTTTGTACTGCATATCAGTGACAATATTACTTAGGGCTTGAAGTTGAAGATATACTATGGGTGTATGGGTTACACTATACAATGAATTCATAGAATAGAGTAGAGAATCGAAAATATGATTAACAAAGTGGTAGTAAAAGGATATTATTTGATAGGAGAAGGCTATGTAAATATAGTTTAGAGTAGGCAACTAAGTTGGTTTGTAAGAGATAAACTTTTGGCAATGTTTGGGTATATAAATGATAAATTTTGCATTCATTTCTCAAAGAGTTACAACAAAATATTATTTATGGTCGATTTTTAATAGTAATTCCAAGATGTCTGAGCACTTGTCAAAACAGACTTACCCTACAACCCATATAACCCATACAGCTCATACAATTGAAACAACTCATACAAATCACCTAACTTTTTCCTCATCCTTTGGGCTAAAAGTCTGTCAAGTGTATGAATCATCACCTCCAGCAACCGCAGAGCTGAAAAATTGGAACAACCATATGCTTGCATATAAGCATTCAACTAAGCTAAGCGTCTTACAGCCATGGTAGGCCATATCTTTGATGAATTCACTAATTTGTAGCAATACAATTGGTAAAATCTCTCAATATATATTTGGTTTATGTTTAAGATAAAGAATGGCTACTTCTGCGATATCACATGTCCTTCGATATTGACCAATTCCGAATGTAACGTAATAAATTGCATATACAACCATCCAAATCACAAGAAGCGGTCTTTGGAATTACAAGACGATGGAGTTGCAAACAAAAAGATTGCCTTGACTAACAAAGACGTGTCGATACTTTTGCCACGAGCCGTACCCAATCTGGTCATTTCCAGAAGTGAAAGAACCAGTGTGGCCAAGAAAATTGCCAAACAGTTATTGGAAGAAAGTGAAGATGACCCAATAAAACGTGAAACTCCGAACAAGGATGCCATAGAAATAGAATATAATGTGTGTGCCTCAAGTAAGACCATCCAAGAATACAATTCTAAGATATCCGAGATATTATCCTCCAATAAACAAGAAACTAAGGATCCTCGGTTTATTCTTCCAAAGGAAATATCCAACGGAACAGCTCCAGCAACAATCCAAACGAGAAAGAAGTTTATTCAACTGATTGTTGATGTGTATAGAAAAGTTGAACCACACCTTAAAACTCCAATAATCAAAGCCTGTGAAGATGAGTACAAAATTGCTACTTCAACAACAGGCAATACATATGCTCAAACCATCAAACGGTTCTTGTATGATCTTAAACGACATCCAAAGGAAGAGACGGTATCACAAGAGCAAGCACAGCATTTGAATGAAACAGAACTCATCCGTAAATTGGAAAATCTCATAATACCTAAAGAAAAATTGAAAGCATATGGGTATATTGTCGATGTTCCTGAGCCATGTATACCGACTCAGTTACGTACTTGCAAAAGATGTGGAACAGAATTCAATCTTGAAGATCAAATGCTTCCAGCCAAATGTGTATATCATTCAGGAAGAAACAAGAAACAAACTAAATTGGTGAGAGCCTGGGATTGTTGCGGTGGGATAGTTGGAGACTCTGAACCCTGTAGCACATGTGATCATCATGTATTTCAATGGTCTAATCCTGAGGAAATGCAAGCAGCAATTCCTTTCGTTCATACTAGTACACTACCTAAGAATTCCACCGCGTTTAAGGCTTTGGGGATTGATTGTGAAATGGGATATACAACTATGGGGTTTGAGCTTTTGAGAACAACTGTAATAGATTTCATCAGTGGAGAAGAAGTACTTGATATACTAGTGAAACCTTCTGGTACGGTGATTGATTTAAATACAAAATGGTCGGGTGTGGCAGAAATTAAAGAAGAAGCAGTTACGTTTGAGGATCATCTCACATTACTCAACGAAGTTATGGATGAAAGTACAATATTGATTGGTCATGGTTTAGAGAATGATTTAAATACTATGAGACTAATCCACGAAAGAGTCGTTGATACCGCTATTCTTTACCCAAAGTATAAAACATCGCCTCAAATGAGATATTCTTTGAAGTATTTGTGTTTCACATACTTAGGTAGAACAATTCAAACTGGACAACATGATAGTGGTGAGGATGCTATAGGAGCTATTGATGTTGTGAAGTATTTTTTGCAGAAGTAGAAACGATGATTAGATATTGCTGTACAAATGAATTGCAGGGGTATGAGCTTATGATACTGGTATTATAATTGCATGATGTTGCAGGATATTCCAGGAATTTTATTCATTCAAAATCTTCAATTTTCAAGATGACGGTCGGCGGTCCTTAGTGTAGAACAATGCTCTGGAATATGTATCGAAGAGAAGGAACAAATGGGGGTAAATGTCGCCTCTAAAACTGCGAATATCAGTACGTTACAGGGATTCATAATAAATGAAAATGACTGGTTTAGATCTGTCTGCTTCATTTATTCGTTCTACTGTTTCACAACTTCAAAGTGAAAAATTGTAATTTTTCGCACCCAATCCATTGCAACAACAACCATCAAGACGAATCTATCCCCAACAAAACTTGACTATGGTTCGATTGTGACGTAATATTATGTCGTCAATGTAACAGAGACACTGTGAAGAGACTACTGTAGATATCTAGTCCATATATGTATTCAAATCTATCCATATATATATTCAAATCTAGAATGTAACTTGGCTACTTGCCATCTGTTCTACGCCGTAAATCTCCAGAATCAGCCAAACCAAGCTCTTAACTGAAGCCTTGCAGCCATTCTTCAGTTTCCTGTATACAGCTAAAAATGTTTGTTGGTGTTTACATTTCACATACAAGACGCGAATCGCGTAAGAGGTTCCACTTAAATTGGGTACCTTTCCCTAGCAGACCGATTATGAAGGTTTGAAAGACCACTTTTCTTGATCGATTGCTTCCTTTGAAAGGTACTGTCTTGTTACAAATTGGTTTAGTTTGGTGTTAAAGTGAAAAAAACCACAAAACACTTAATATTAGTTTATTTCGTCCATGACAATTACTCCAGTAAAGAAAAAGGCTGTGAAGCCTAGTAGTAGCAATGGGAAAATGAAACAAATGTCTTTAATGTCATTCTTCAAACCACAATCTTCCCCTGTTGAGTTTACAAATGATACTGCAAGTGATACCACCAATGTAAAATCCACACCTTTGACCTCCGATTCAGATGTGGTGCCTTCTATTCAAAAGACCTTGGCTTCATCCCCATTGAAACATGTGGAGAGTAAGGAAAGCTCCAAAATCAGAGAAACCAAAGCTGCTGTAAAACAGCCTTTGAATATGACCTCATCTCCAGTTAGGGAGACATCGGCGAAACTAGAAAAGACCGAACCTCCTAAGGAGAAACTTTTGCACAAACTCAATGCTTCCAAAGATGCTGAATCTTCACCAGTTTCGAATTCACAGGGTAAACGGAGAAATGCCTCAAGATCTGTTAGCTATACCGAATCTGACTCCGAAGACGATAAATCTCTCTCGACTTTCTCTAGAAAGAAAAGAAAAATATTGGAAAGTGACGATGACGATGACAAAGACGAATTCAAATTAGAAGATGGTGATGATGAGGATATAGATGAAGACTTGAGCGATTTCATAGTAGATGACGATGTAGATGATGAAGTTCCATCAGATATTGATGAAGATAATTTAGTTGAGAAGAACAAGTCCAAAAATTCCAAAAAATCCACCTCAAGAGTTTCTTCAAAACCTAACTCCTCCTCCATATCGCCAAATACATCGTCAAAATCAGGTGCCTCCACTAGTACATCACTTGGTACCAAATTCAATGCAAACTCTTCATTTGTTGCAACTGCCACTCCCACCAAAACTAAAACTAGTACTTCACATCTCTTGCATTCATCTGCTTCAAAGAGTAATTTTAGCAAGGAGAATGAAGAAAGATACCAATGGCTTGTGAACATCAAAGATAGTCAAAAGAAATCCTGCGATGATCCAGAATATGATCCTAGAACATTGTACGTTCCTCAATCTGCTTGGACTAAATTTACATCTTTTGAGAAACAATACTGGGAGATCAAAAGCAAGATGTGGGATACAGTAGTTTTCTTTAAAAAGGGAAAATTTTATGAATTATACGAAAATGATGCAATTATTGCCAATTCTGAATTTGATTTGAAAATTGCTGGTGGTGGCAGAGCCAATATGAAATTAGCAGGTATTCCTGAAATGTCTTTTGAATATTGGGCAAAACAATTTGTCAGCCATGGTTACAAAGTGGCTAAAGTTGACCAAAAGGAATCACATTTAGCTAAAGAAATGAGAGGCGGAGCTTCAAAGGAAGAAAAAATCATCAAAAGAGAATTAACTAGTGTGTTAACAGGTGGTACTTTAACAGATCTCAATATGATTAGTGATGACATGGCTATCTACTGCTTAAGTATTAAACAACTGGACAGAACCTTTGGTATTGCATTTGTAGATACTGCAACCTCAGAATTGCAAATGATCGAGATCCAGGAAGAACTGGATGACGACGAATGTACCAAGTTAAATACTATCATTACCCAATTAAAACCAAAGGAAATAATCTTTGAAAAAGATAATTTGGGTTCTATTCCAACCAAGATATTAAAGCACAATTCCAATAATTCGGGAATCATATGGAATAAGTTGAATCCTATTACCGAATTCTGGGATTATGATACTACTTTGGAAAATCTCGTCAAAAGTCAATATTATAAAGCTGATGATCTAGATGACTATTCTAACTATCCTTCAACATTAGTTGAATTTAAGGATAATCATAAATTAGCATTTGAAGCCTTTGGAGGTTTACTTCATTACTTGAAAGGCTTAAAGTTAGATACAAGTATTATGACAATGGGTAATATTCATAAATATGATGAGTTAAACAGTAAGAATAGGAAGGGAACCAATTTAATATTAGATGGTATCACTTTAACTAATCTTGAAATTTTAAATAATACATTCGATGGAACTGAAAAGGGTACGTTGCTTAAATTATTGAATAGATCGATTACATCTTTTGGAAAGAGACAATTAAAGCACTGGATATTATACCCGTTATTCGATATTCAAGAAATCAATGCCAGGTATGATTCAATAGAATTTTTGATGAATAACGGAGAGTTTAGAGATATTTTAGAAAAAGGTCTTCTGGATTTACCAGATTTAGAAAGATTAATTGCAAGAGTTCATGGTAAATCTCTTAAATTCAAAGATTTTATAAAGGTAATAGAAGGATTCGAAAAGATAAGTCGGTTGATCAACATCTTAAAATCTTATAATGTTGGGGAATCAAAAGGAGGTATACTTGAAGAATACTTAAATTCGTTTCCAACTGAATTGGAATCATGCATCTCTGAATGGGAAGATTCCTTTGATAGAGACCAAGCCATCAATGATGTTATTATACCAGAAAAGGGAATCGATGGGGAATTTGATGAATCTCAGAAGAAACTTCAAAGCATTGAACTGGAACTCGGAGAATTTTTAAAGAAATACAAAAAGCAATATAAATCTCATGAAATTTGTTTCAGAGACTCTGGTAAAGAAATATTTTTAATTGAAATTCCAAATAAGATTAAAAATATACCTAAAGATTGGCAACAAATGGGATCTACTGCAAAAGTCAAGAGATTTTGGTCACCAGAGGTCAAGAAATTAAGTAGACAATTACTTGAGCAAAGAGAATTACATAAGATGTTATGTGAAACATTAAGATTCAGGATGTACGAAAGGTTTGATGTTCATTATCAAGTGTGGTTGAAGACAATCAAAATAATTTCTAATATTGATTGTATAATTGCCTTGACAAAGACGTCAGAATCAATTGGGTTCCCTTCATGTAGACCTGAGTTCATAGAAGGATCTGCAAAACAAGGAGAAGTTGAATTTAATCAATTGAGACATCCATGTTTCATCGGTACCAGTTCAAGAGTAGCAGGTAGAATTGGGGGAGACTTTATTCCAAATGATATTAGATTAGGAGGAGAACAACAACCAAACATTGGATTATTGACCGGAGCAAATGCAGCAGGAAAATCTACCCTAATGAGAACCACTGCATTAGCGATCATTTTAAGTCAAATTGGATGTTATGTACCCGCAGAATCGGCAAGATTAACTCCAATAGACCGAATTATGACTAGATTAGGTGCCAATGATAATATCATGCAAGGCAAATCAACTTTCTTTGTTGAATTGTCTGAAACAAAAAGAATTCTTGAAAATGCAACTCCAAATTCATTCATTATACTTGATGAACTTGGACGTGGGGGATCTTCATCGGATGGATATGCTATAGCAGAATCTGTATTGTATCACCTTGCAACTCATATTCAATCTTTAGGATTTTTCGCTACTCATTATGGTACATTAGGATTATCATTCAAAATTCATCCCAAGATAAAGCCGCTAAGAATGGCGATAATTATTGATCAATCTTCTAGAAACATTACTTTTTTATATAAAATAGAATCGGGGGCAGCATCTGGATCATTTGGTATGAACGTAGCATCGATGTGTGGAATATCAGAAGATATAGTTTCCAAAGCAGAAATCGCTGCAACAGAATATGAACATACTTCAAAATTAAAGAAATTTACTGAAAAGATGTTACAAAATGATGAAAATTCTATTAATCTTAGTCTTGGATTACAGAGTGATTTCAGTTGGATGGTGAAGGATTACGAGGGATTGATCAAATCAGCGATGATTTATAATGAGCTGGTGAAGAAAAATTCAATTAATGCAGTATTCAAAATGATTGAACAACTTTGATTACAGAAAGGAGATTTAATATAGATTTAATATCATTCTGCAATTGATTTGTCAATGACACAACACCAAGGACCGTTGCTTCAACCGTATCTTAAAAACTGAACATCAAGAACAGTTGCTTCAAGAACGGTATCTTAAGTACTGTACCTTGCATTGTGTGTCTCCCACCAAGTACGCACTACTGTCTATTGTCTGGCAATGAGTGGCATCGTTTTTCGTTCCCGAATCAATCACGAGGGCGAACTTTCGTTCCTACCCACTCAATCTTGTTAATGATAGCCTGATTTGGGTGGCTCGATAATTTTCTGGTGAGCTCTAGTCACAACTTTCTCATAATTACGGGTTCAATTCAGTTCAATTATTTAATTCGCTTCATAGTAGAACAATTTTACATAAACAGTCAATAAGTATTTAAATATATTATTACCTATAACATAATACATAGCTACATACTACATTACAAACATCCCCAAAACATGATTTCTTTATTCAGACTAAACACTAAAGCTCCTTACCAAGTTATGATTTATTCATTGATCTTTGGAGCCTCAACCTTCCATTCGTTTATTCTTTCTCCAGTTGCGTTTAAGAATTTAAAGAAACAAGATTTTTCAAAGTTACAAAGTAAGATCTTCCCTTCATATTTCATTGCCCAAACATTATCTCCAGTCTTATTAGGATTGACTGCTCCTTTTAAATTGTGTCCATTTGGCTATGGTCTTTTAACCGCTTCTGCCATTGCTGGTGCACTTAACTATTTTGTTATGTTACCATGGTGTCAGCGTATTAAAGAACAAAGAAACAAAGTTGAAAAGGAATTGGGTGATGCAGAACCATCTGAAGAGTTACTTCAATTGAACAAACAATTTGGTGTTGCTCATGGTTTATCATCACTTGCCAATGTTATTTCCATTGCCACTTTAGGTATTTATGGACTTTACATGACCAGAGGTTTAATGTCTCTCAAGTGAATTGGTGATGTCCCATCCGGTGATCCTTCCCATGTATATATATATGGCTTCTATACTACAATGTAAATAAGAAATGAAATATGATGATAACTTTTATGCAACGATTTATAAGGAATGTCCAATTCTATGATGGAAGACAAAACATAGGAGACAGCGATTTGACATTTTGTAACGTAATGGATATATATAATTACGTAGTAGATGATGAGGTAGATATGAAGTATATATATGAAGTAGAAATATGATATATGATATATGATATATGATATATGATATATTACTTAGTAGCACCATGATCCATCACTCATTGGCTCTTCTTGGACTCGCCTCCGTTCGATAATGCTGAAACTACTTCAGCTTGTTCTCGTTCTTGTCTTATTTCCTCACGGTACACGTATGGATAGAGATAGCTGGTAACTCCTATAATACAAATAGTAAAGTTTATGAATAGTAAACCAAAGTGAAGGGCAATCTGCTCGTTTGCCATCAGGGGATTTCTAAAAAGTTCTCTCATAATGGTAGCATAATGAAAGAGAACCTCCAATAGAAGCACAAAGCTAATAGATATGAATATGGCATCGTGTTTCATTTTAGGATCGATCCAGAGGTCAGACTTGGGCTTGTTTGACAGTGGAGTTCCACTTGATATATTATCATTGATGTCCTTTGTGGAGCGTTTGACTGCTTGGGAAGTATTGTGTTCGCCACTCATATGGGTAGGTTGCAATGAAGGTGATATATCTACTGTATGGTTACCTAAGGGTTATATAGTTAATGTAACAAATACACACTTTGCAGTTAAATAGTTTAAATAGAATAGTTTGAATAACCTCAAAAAGTTGAACAGATTGAACAATTTGAATCTCAACAGTTCGAATTCTTCAAATAATCTCAACAAGTCGAATATTTCAATTACCTTCAACAATTAGAATTAGAATCTCATCTCTCCACAGCATCGCTATGCCTGAGGATGTCCGCCAGCGGCAATGAAAAATTAGAAGAAAGTACCGCAGCAGCATTCATTTTGGGTCCATTTTACCCCTTTCTGGATGGTACGAGAAGGGCAAGTAGAAAAGTTAGCGACTGGTACTAGAAAGGCTACTAGAAGGCACACTAGCAGGCCACTAGAAAGTCCACTAAAAGGGCCATTCAAACCCTCTACTCTCCCTACATCATCTTCAGTTGACTGCAGACACACTCCAACTACTCAATCAACATCAAAAGTTATAAATAATCTGTTTGCATACTTCATAACATCATTATAACAAAAGTAACTATATAACAAAATAAATAGAATAAATAAATGGGAAATCAATGGAAGTGATAATGCAACCTTCCTCAATAATAAATATTAGTACTTTTCCAGTTCTTTGTTTTCCAAGATTCTGTTTTTGTCTCCGGCTCTCCTCTGACTCTTCGTTCCGACCACTTTCATAATATTGTTTTTTGTTTTTTTATTTGGCTTCCTCTTCTTTAATATAGAAGACGGTAAGTAGGTATTTCTTTATTTCAATAAATCGTTTTCAAATTTTTCAAAGCTTCAAATTTTTCGAATTTTTCAAAGCTTCAAATTTTTCGAATTTTTCAAATTTTCAAAATTTCAAAAATTTCATTTTGGGGTCCTGTTCTTGCACCCTCTGGGTTAATCATAAACTCATTTATCATTTATCGGTCTTCATGAAAGAATTCTACCTTCATTATCAATCATAAACTTTCTCAATTGTGACAAGCTTCCACTGAGTTTCTGGAATATACAAACTTTGATATTCGTATCATACATATATCCCAATATCAATTCACCGATTTTCAAAATATATAGCGATTTCTCCAAACTATAATTATTACTTGAGAATCCAGTATTGCTGTAAAGGTATAAGTTTGCAAAATCATTTTCGAGTTTCAAATGCTCGTATTTCTCCTTCAAAAATGTTTCAATCTTACCCAAAATTTTCAAAACCATTTCAAATCTTGAATTCAATTCCTTATCGAATTCATTCATCAGACCATTTTGAAATTCATTGATTATGTGGTTCCCATTATTCTTGAAATGATTCTTACGTATCATAAATGTAGAGAATAATGAAAAGATGGCAAATATGTGAAACAACATTTGAGAGTGAATTGAAGCTTTCAGATTATCAAATTCATCAAATACTTTTAAATTCATAAATTTTTCAAAATCTGAAGAAGTATTACTCAAATTAGTGGACATATTAATCAACGATTCATTCACCAAATCATGGAAACTATCAGTACGAACAAGATTAAAGTCAAAGCTAGTGTTGGGATTGTTATTGCCAGTATTTCTATCCTTTAAATTATCACTAACTGAATCAGTCTTGAATAATATTAGTTTAAGGATAATAATACAACAATCAACTATTTTCAAATAATCAAAATCACTGATATTATTCATATTCATCAATAAGTTATTGAAATTTTTTGATAGTTCGTCATAATTCCTTAACCAACTTTGTTCCTTAACCAATTTGATATTAATTAAAGATGAAATTTTGGTGAAGTTTGCTAAAAGTGCATAGTCTAGTTTCTCAAAATCTTCCTGGACTTTATTAAGTGATTCATATTTACTGGATTCAACTCCGATGAATCTAGTTAAATTGTCCAATATCACAAATACATCCACATTTCTCATTTCTTGATACTGCTTTATTTCAAATATACCATGAATTATGGAAATGAATCCAAATAATGACAAATTGTGCAATTTTTCATTCAACTCTACCAAGCCACTTGGGCTCTTAACATTGAAATTCTTGGTGATTTGAAGTAATGCTTCTCTAAATATGATCTTATTCTGGCTTGCTTCTTGAATCAATGTACTGATAGATAATCCATTATTGACATGTTTGTATTCTTGGAAATGCTGAAAGTTTTTAAAATTCCAGATATATTCTTCACTCTTATTAGGGGCATCAAGCATTCCTAAATCGTTAATACTAAGTGTGAGTGGCACATTATACATCATAAGTAAGAAATTTGTTAATCTGTAAATCATGAAAACAATTCTCTTTTGAGATTGAATGTTGATATTATTCTTAAATTTGAGCTCCTCATGAACATCATATGAAAATAATGATTTTGAAGGAGAATTTGCCGATGATGTATTTAGATTAGTAGAGCAAACTGAATTAGAACCCGACATCAAAGTTGCATTCAATACATCTCCGCTCAAAGGGTTTTTCTGGTTTTGACATTTCAAGAATATTTCATAATCTTCTCCATAGATAGAGAATAAAATCATCCGATTACTCTTGATTGATGTCTTCACAAGAGAGTTTAAAGCATTCAACTGTCTAATCACAATATATACATTGTTTTCATTATCAGAAAATAACCCGTATACTACTGATAATGTCAATGACTGAATTAACCATAAAGGATTGACCGATTGTGGTGCTTTTTTCTCACCGGTTTCATTTTCAATTCCAGTTCCGGTGCCAGCTGTATTTGAACCCTCATTCACTTTTGAAGGCTCACCGGTTACCGGATCCACAGTGCTTTTTCTACTTTCAAGATAAATATGAATTGTTCTCCTGGAAGCTTCATACAAATGTTCTGAATCATTTTTATTATTAGTCAATAATGCACCAATCGTGGCCACTAATAATGGTAAACAAACTCTTGCACTTTCATTAGTTAATTCCTCATTCGATGTCATGTTCATGATTTCAAATTCATTCAATTTCAGGGTGTGGATAAATGGGAAGTGAGACAAAAATATTATTACAAAGTTGTTTAAGTAGAATTCTAATTTCTCATTAGAAGGAATTGAAGGAGTCATAATACCACTGATCGGATATTTACTTAAAGCACGATTAATCATGTATCTCATATTGTTAGTAAATAACTTATTCTTGTTATAATTCCCAGGCCTGAAATGAGAACTGCGTGAATTTGACAGCTTTTTTGGCACCAGCAATTGCTCTTGAGATGGAAAGGCATTTTTGACCCCTCCTTCAATGTTCATCAATTGGTTCTGAGTCAAACAATCTGCTAACTGCTGTGGAGTTGTGGAGTTACGAGGAGAACTGGTTTCTACTCCCGATGATGAAACAGAAGCATTGTCGCCATAGAATGAATATCCGTTAGGCATGAACTTTGAATTGACATCATACTCGCTGGTCAATTCACCAATGTCATTTAAGAAATTCAAATCTAAATTTGTACTGGCACTATAATTTTTATTATGTTGATTTTGAAACCGTTGCTGATTATGAAATGAATTCATAGATTTTCCATGATCTTCTGGAGTTTCTTCGTCTTCTTGTTTGATAGTGCTCAATCCCATTGGAAGTCTGAAATTCTCAAACTTAGCGGCACCTAACATTGATTCAGGAATATCATAGAATGAATAACCATAATCTCCACTGGATGTATGTTCAGGTAGTAATGAACTCATGTTTTGTCTTTGCAAAGAGTTAGATTTATTCATAGCACTGGAAGGTGTTTGAACACTAAGTTCTGAATGTTCGTGGGGAACCACATACAGTAAACCTAAGGAATCAAAAGTATTAAACGAGGCAGTACTTCCAATACTGTCAGAACTTACGTGACCGGGAATTTGACCTGAAAAGGAACCATGATGAGAAACGTTTTGAGGAAGTTCGTCTAATGAAAGCGCAGTAATGGATTGGTGTTTTCCGTTGCGCATAGAAGTTGCTTGAAGTTGATGTTGATGTGAGACTTGATCACTCATTCCAGGAATTGTAGATAAGTTATTCAACCAATTATTATCATCAACTCCAGTGGAAGCAAGCATTTGCGGAGTGGAGAACTCGATATTATCAGTTCCAGGATAAATATCGTTAAACTCAGACAATCCAACGGCATAGTTTGCTCCGGATTGAGCTGAAAATGAAGCACCACGATTTCTGACGAGCTTTTTCCGATCAAACATTTGTCTCTGAAGCGAAGCATTTGTATCCTTAATGGAAGCACTTCGACTGGATTTGGATTGAGGAGTTGAAGGAGGTTGTTGATTAAATTTCTTTTGATTGAATAAATTAAGATTGAATTGAACGTCCAAATTAGCTGATGAAGTAGATGTAGAAGTACTACGTTTAGAAGGAGAATTTGAATTGAAACCACCAACATCAGTTGGAGTTGTTTCTTCATCTTCATCCATATCCATATCCACATCCATTTCCAAATCATGAGATTGGGAACCTGACCGTTTCATTGATTTTCTGCGTAGTCTTGTAATTGCATCAGCACAACCAGCATGAAGCTTCTGAGCGTGGCGTAAAAGTAAATCTCTTCTGGAAAATTTACGCTGACAAACCCCACAACTAAAGGGCTTTTCCTTGGTGTGAGATCTCTCATGACGACGGAGATGTTCAAGTCTTGCGAACGCTCGAGTACAGACCTGACAAACAAACAATCTTGGTTTCCCAGACGGAGTGGTACCAAAGGCAGTGAGTTCCACCGGAATATTCTTCTGCTTCTTTGAATTGGGACTAGGATTACCATTCGAATTGATGATATTATTGTTATTGTTGTTGCTGGTAATATTATTATTGTTGTTGCTGGTAATGTTATTAGAGGAATTAGCATTAGTTATCTTGTTGCTATTGCCGTTGTTGCTATTGCCGTTTTTGCTTGCGACAGAAGGACCAGGAGGTTTACTAATCGGTTCATTTTTAATTCCAAAATCCATGTCCGACTGTAGTTTTATTTGGGAGAGCATACTAAAAGGATCACTACCATTCGATGGGATGAAGTTAGACAAAAGGAATAATTCTTTCCTTTTTAGTTTGGATTGATTGATTGATTGATTGATTGATTAAATATGGCAAAAATGAGACAAAGATAATAACACGGATTTAGGCAATAATTATTGTTCCCGTTTCGAAAAAAATTGTTGAGATTGTAGAGTGCCAATTCGTTTAAAGTGGCGTCTTTTCTGCAATCAAGTTTTGAACTGAATAAGTTAGTGAATGACAACAACGAGTAATAAATAGAGAAAGAACAACAATATAAAACAACAAAATTTGGTAGGGCTAATTAGTCACTGATGTATTTTTTGTTCTTGATATTTTTATTTTCTTTCTTAGTTCACTTGTGCGCATGAAAACTCTATGCCGACATTCCTCAAGGGAAAAAAATTGGGAGAGAAAAAAAAAAGGAGCTCAAGTACCGAGAACTGGGAGTTGATGACCGAAATGTAACAATGATGTGAAAGTTTATTTTTGTTGATGAAAGCAAAAGATAAACAGGGAGATATGAAAATAAATAAGACTATCAAACGACAATAATGATATCAGGGTATTGTTGGGTGCTACTAGAGTAGAATGAATGTCGTTTCGAGAAAACAACTGAAAGAAAAAGAAAAATTCAAGTTTGCTGTCTCTTAGTTCAATAAATTGCCAGACCTTCACCCCACAATTCAACGAGAAAAAATAATTTATTTCTCTTTTTTTTTTCTCTCTTTTTCGTATGGTGATAAATTCGGGTTTGTCCTTCAATTGAAGAACGGCGGCCAACAACAAACACAGGGAGGAGGGGGAAAATTTAAACCCAAGAATGAACGGTTTTAAATAAGATCTAAAACAACAAACAAACAGGAATATGAATTGATAGCCAGTAATATTTGTTCCAATGGTATCAGATATACTGGATGCAACCAAATTGTTATAAATTCAAAAAAAAAGAAAAGAATCCACTGGATGATGGTACTTACTGTTCAAAATGTGTATGACTATTATTCCGTTTATTGAGGATAATTTAAGCTTGGAAATTTATTTTCAACCCCAGAAAATTGGAAATTGAGAAGAAAAACTCTAAGGAATTGTAGTGTGAATAGAAAAAATAACCAAATACTTTACTTGGTAATCGATTCCTGTATATTGTTTTTTGTGGCCCTGACAAAGCATATCACAAAGGAAAATTCGGTTGTAGGTGGAATTTGTTTGGGTCTTCTCCCCTCCTTTTTATAAGAGGATTTCAGGTTTCAATATTTTCTTTCGAGGATTTAAGGAGGGGGAGGGGGTAAAATAATTGGTTGAGTGGCCCGGAATTCTACCCCAGTGAAACACGGCAAGTTGTGACAAATGTCATAATAGATTGGTGACATAAAGCTCAATTAGCCATGTTGGGGGATTACAGATTAGCATTTTTTTTGTTGCTGTTGTATTTAAAGATTTTTAGATTTGAATATGGGTTAAACTGTGGTAGATTTAGAACAATTTTAAAGATCGTTGGGAGATAGGGTTATAGATAGAGAGAGTTTAAGATTATGAATATAGATAATTTAGTCATCTCTTAACTTTACCCTAGAGCAATATGAGTGGGAATTCTTGCTTATTTAGTGCGCCAGGCCACTAGTGATGGCCAAAATGCTAGATGGAAGCGGTCCGGAAGATTTAAATAACTCGGCTTATTCCGATATTCCTCAAACTACAGTGAGGTAATTATTATTGCCTATATCATTGAAATGTAGAATAATGATGGATGAGTTTTACTATACTCGACATTTCCCTGCTTCTCTACACTTCGAGCCAAGTCATTATCAATTTAGGAACCCTCACGGCACTTTCAATTCGATAAAATGATGATGGATATCATGGTAAAGTTTATTTCACCAACATGACCCTGTTCTTCTGATTCAGTAGTAATTTGTTCAAATATGATGCAACCGTGATCACCGTTCAATGTGTTTGTTAACCGTACTAACTAGGCATTTTCCAACTAAACCTAATGGATTAGAAATAAGTATTCCGCGTCAGTTTTGGTAACTTCCCCACATTTGAAAAGTCCGAACCGTTGGTTGCCGTGAGGTCGTGCATTTCCTACCGCACTACATGCTACAAATCTATTTCCTCGTATAGCTGATATGTCCCCCACATTATTTCATTTTGATTTCAAAAGATTTCAGATGAAATGGCTATCATCTTGGAAATTATTGTAAATTTTTGGATTTGTTTGAATATAAGTATGAAGTCTCTTTCAATATCAGCAGAATAAATTTATCAATGTTAGTCCTTTTTGAAGCGTCTTATTCACTTACTATCCAGATTTGATATCCACTACTGGTTGAACAAAACCGATTGCGCGCTTAAATTGCATCCTTAACTGTACGGCACAACGATTTCCTTTACTTTCTATGTTGCATAATACGATTTGCCAATCAGAATTTTGTTAGACAACCAGAGGATTTAAGAACTTTAAAAATAATTGATAAAATAAATAGAGGAGTTTTTCTCTGAATTAATTAATTCATGTAACTATGCGATGGATGCAATAGATTGGCAAAAACGATTGGCACAGTCGATGCTGCATCTGTCACATTGCCTCAGTGCAACTTCTTTCACATTACGAATGATCTCCGCAAAAACTGACAAAATTACTGACAGAACAACATCGTAGAAAGGTACCAACCCAACTAACTCTAATTTTCATTACATCATCTACTTTGCTTACTCTTTGTTCTGTCAGTAATTTGTCAGTTTTGCTTACACATTTTGGTCATTATCACATTCTCTAATCACCTTTTCTTTAAGCCGAGCTCCCACATTATCAACCCCCACCATTTACATCCTTCCCCTATATTGGGACTCATTTCGAAAATAATAATCAGAAACAGGGTAGTTGTGGTAGTGAAATAACACAATAGAAAAATATCAGTTGGGTTCAGATACGCTTATTCTACCGAGACCGAGATCCATCCGTCCAGATTCTTTTTTTTTTTCATCTGAGGACGACGTAACCTTCGAACCAGGCTATAGCCTCTCCAGTATTCGACCTGAGATGGCATACCACTACACCTATGGTTGGTAAATCTCGGGGCCCAATATCTCTTTCCATTATATGTGCCACTCACTTTCTGTCTCTGTAAGTCTTTTTGTCAAGTTTCATTAATCCACCTACATCAGATTTCTTTCTCATACGTTCGTAGTTAATTTTCATGATGCTGATTAATTTCTTTTCGCAACATCGAAAGAAAAGTTCGATTGAGATACCTCACATATGTTGATAACTGCTTGATAGCTGCTTGATAACTGCACTGAATTCATTATACACCATCCTTCTCGAACTATAAACATTAACGACACAGAACCTCCACTTCAAGTCTTCAATTGCAAAATCATGAGTTTCAGAGATGCACTCCAAACGTATATAGACCATCCTGAAAGACATCAGAATGCGGTGCTATTCTCTGATGATAATGTGGTAATAATTGAAGATTTATATCCGAAAGCCACCAGACATTATTTATTGCTTCCACGACAACATACCCATGAACACCCGTTACAAGTGTTTCAGAATCAGCCCGATTTCTATCTTAAAATCAAGAAATACATCGGAATAGCGATATATCTCTTGGTCGATAATTTGATCGAAAACAAGGAATTGGTAGATTTTGACAAACATGATGTATTGAAGAGATCTGAGTTTATTTCAAAGTACATAAAGGTAGGGGTACATTCGATTCCTTCATTAAGAAACCTTCATATTCATATAATCACAAAAGACTTCTACTCTGCAAAATTGAAGAATAAGAAGCATTACAACTCATTCAACACGGCATTTTTCAAAGATTTCGATGATTTGGCACCGGCTACAGAACAAGAGAGTTTGTCTTCTGATACAGACTTCGGTTCAGGCTCAGGTTCAGATTCAAATTCAGAAGTAGATGACATAAAGGCTGGTGAGACTGAATTCAAGAAAGGATCCCTAAGTCTTCCTTCACTGGATTTTAAAGGTATCAGTTCTTCACCGCTGTTGACTGCAACCAGTACAAGTAAAACGAACGCAACCAGGAAAGAGAGTGAGGACCATGTGCATGATTTACTAAACTCACCATTGATCTGTGTTTATTGCGGTACCAGCTTTGGGAACAAGTTTTCAAATTTGAAGGCTCATCTTGCAAAAGAATATCGAAAGCATTTCCTCCATTAATGTGAAATTATTTTGACATTGTGAACATGTAACGAGTTCAGCATACTGCTTAACGAATTTTCAAGCCAATGGATCTACCCAATAATATTCATTCAGAATATGGTATCCATCATAAAGTAGCAGCAGATTTCTATCTCAGTTTTGGTGCTACATTACAAATTTATGACGATGACTAGAATTAGAAGACTAGGTAGTGTTACGTTCATTTCAGAAACCTGCTACTTCTACATAGACAAGTTGGTTCGGTCACCACGAGGCACATTCTGCATTCAGTAACTATCTATTATCTATTAGTTTGTTCTATATATAAAATCCACTATCCTAATGGAAATCCTGGCCAGTTCCAAGCAACCACTTACTAAGAGTAGAGTAGTAAGACTCACATCCAAGTATGGTAGTCAGTAACTCAATGTTTCTTTCTAAACGTACCTTGTTGATATTCTTCATTATCTTATTCTTCATCCTCTTCTTCATCGTCAGTTAGTATGTATTCATTCAAAATCTTTTCATCTTGCAGGCTACTTCTAGTTGGCCAAACTAATCCATTTGAAGGCTTGATATTCCCTATTGTAACTGTGCATCCATAACAAAGAGAAACCTCTTCAGAATTTGATTCTTTATTGTCAGTTCCAGTAGAACCAGAGTGAGATTCCAGCTCATAAAGCGTTGCATAATGTCTATCTTCATCTGTTTCTAAAGCAGCTGCTTCGTTTACCGTGATCCTCCTAAGCCAGTTTTGAGGATTCTTATGGATTTCCACTCCACAGACTTGACATATTTGACTTACTTCTTCAATATCTTTGGGAGGACCAAGTTTTTCTCCTGTTTTCACCACAGTAGAAGCAGTTGACGCATACCCAGTGGAATCCAACTCTTTAAAGTATTGAGCGGTAATATCTCTGATTGTCATATTCTTAACAATTTTGGATTTAGCAATTAAAGACTGGACGGAGAATTGATCTAACTCCATCAACTTGGAATATGCTTCGATTTCCACTAATAAAATATCCTTCAATGGGAAAATGACATCAAATTGGTGACCTTTAAAGTGAACAATATGGTCCGAAGTCTTCTCATGGATTGACGAGCCTCTGCCTTTGACAGTTAATGATATGATTTCATTGGCAATTCTGGTCATACTATGACCATATAGTATGGTATCGCATTTCTCCAAGTAAGCGGTGCGTAGTATTAATTCATCATACACTATAGTAAGAAGATCCTCTATAGATGATTTGTTAGGGCATAAATTGATAAGATCTATTAATTTCACAGATTCCAAATCAACTAGATTACTGGCATCACTTACGGTGGCATGAAAGTCCGGAAAAAGGGTGATTTTCTTAAGTAAATGGCTGTCAATTATAAACGAACTGAGGTTTAATATTTTGAAGGTTATGGGAATTGGACTGAAAAATTGTTTCAATCGAGAAAATGTTTCCTTCGCATGTCTTTCAAGAGAATGTAATTTAAATTCATCAATGTTCAATACAATAAGTTCAAAGCCTGTTCTACCCTTGTGCATCTCTAATTGTTCAGATAGTAACGAAACCATGATATCCAATAGTACCAAAGACGATACACCAAGAGACACTGGGAGTAAGATCTTGGGAACTTGGTTAGAGGTGGATTCACAACCGTCAGTGGTCTGGGGCTTAGAGTACTTGACCTTATACTTTTCGTGTTGCATCAGCTTTCTTTGTTTCCCTCTAATAAAACGAACAAAACAAGTCTTGCAGAAGGGTTCCTTTCTGGTGACAATGACCGAAGCATTAGTATGACATCTCAGACATGGAGCAGACTCTTGTGGATTCAAATACTGGATTGGAGAGCCCATACTGTTAGTATCCTTATTTTTAACTCTTTCAACAGCAGCAAAAAGCTATTTGCACAAGCTTGATCTGTAAACTTGCACCAGGACTTGAAAAAGCCAGTAATATGACAATGAAAAAGGGTCTATTTGACTTGACTTCTTGCACAACAGTAGTCCATCACCTTGAGCCTTCAATTTGATTTCAAATCTCATCGCCTGTTGCTTGTGGCTCGGGGCTCAGACTGCTCAGACTGCTCCCAACACTTTGCACTGTGTGCAGTCCCATAATACATAATCAAGACAGACTGCATGTAGGAACATATGGTACCAAAATTCAATCGCAAACGATTTGGGTCCTTTTTCTTACTTTTGAATGTTACAGTTGAATTAACACCTTTGAAAAAATAGGTTATTGGGACTTGATTAACCAGGGAGCACGACCGCATTACAATGGTAGACAAACCTCAAACTGTAGTGGTTGAAACGGTGGTTGAGACCGATGTTTCAGTAGTCAGTAATGACTCTGGAAGCTCAATCAAATTGACTACATTGGAATCGGATGAAGTTATCAAGGAGAAGGATAAAGTGAATTTCACCAAGGGAGGAGTGGATACTTACAAATTTTATCCTGACAATCCAGAGAATCATCGTCACAAGTATCGGTGGTCCATGAAGGAGCCATCCAAGTTTTATGATCCTTGTGAAGAAAGTAGACAGGCTTCAATGAGTTGTATGCTTAGAAATCAAGAAGATAAGCTTGTGTGTCAAGATTTCTTTGATGCCTATAAGGAGTGTAGAAAGGATTTCTTTGCTAAGAAGAAGAAGGACAAGATCGAAGGTGTTGGAGGCTGGGGTAAGTGGCTGTGAATAGAAAAGGAGTGGTGGGTGAATGTGATGGGATGAAGTATTCTGTCTGTCTATTCAAGCTACCCATACGACCATCTGCCATGTTCTAAGTCAGCAACCAAAGATGAAACAAAAAAAAAAAGCTGAACAAAGAGCCAAAAAGAGCCAGAAAGAGCCAGAAAGAGCCATATTGTAGTCTCTTATACCGTTTGAAGAATAGCTAATGAAGCTTCATTTCTTCGGCCATGACATATACTCTGGATTGACATTAGCACTTGCTGGAAAATAAACTCACGTGTATATAATGAACAAATATTAAGAGAAAATACAAGTACATAGTTTAAGGATTAAGGAAATTTGAAACTATTTAGGCATAGGTTTCTCCATATGTATTAAGTAGTAAACTATTATCACCGATATCTGATTCTAGACTTTCTATTACCCTGAAAAACTCTAGACAACACTGTACGTAGAAGTATTGCTGCCGGTATTGCTACCATCGCATCTCTTGAATTCGCCCACTAGGTTTGTCTCTGATTCCTTGTGAACATATGGATCCTTATAGGTAGATACACCAGGTATTCTCTCTATTCCAAATCCATCATAGAGGCTCGTATCGTAATCATCCTCTGAAGAAGCGGTGCCTAGAGATATTCCCGAGAACACATTTTCAAAGATGTCTCTATCGAATGTAGGAATTCTTCTAAGCGATGGGTCACCATTATAAGCGTTGGTATACTCGATAAATGCTCTTGTATTATGTATGTTTAGTTTTCCTGTCTTTCTGTTTATCGAGCAAAGAAGAATGGTCTTTTTGGTATCTGGAAGTGGTTGTTTGAAGTTATAACCGACTCCAATACCAGAACCAGGTCCAGAACCAGAACCAGAACCAGGTCCAGAACCAGAACCAGAACCAGGTCCAGCATTACCTCCAACACCAACACTATAACCAAAGCCTGAGCCAGAGTTGGGACCAGCTCCAAAACTGAAGCTAGAGCCAGAAAAAGAGCCAGAAAAAGAGCCGGAGTTAGGGCCAGAGCCAGAATTGAAACCAGAACCAACACCAGTCGTCTTAACTTCCGCTTTATTGCCCTCTCCAACTTCAGCACATGCCTGGTGAATGAGATCATCAAGCAATTGTGAAACATCAATAGTCAAGGTGAAGAGAATATAATTCAACAGAATATTCACCAAACAATGTTCCCGACAAGTAAGGAACTCTGTTAGACGAACTACCAATCGTTCGCTAAAACAGCCGCTCGAGAGATTCAAGCAATCCTCTTTCTCATCCTGATTGATCATCGAGTTCTCGTCCATGGTCATGAAAGAATAATTGACGTCTTTTGCTCTATCAATAGACTGCTTCCTAGTATTCAAGCTTGCATTCTTTTCACCCGTGGTTCCCTTTTGAATATTTCTGAAATTTGTTTTTAGTTGTCTGTACACTTCCAATGCTTCCTTATAAAGAAAAGCCTCATAAAACTCGTTGAATGGTTCCACTTTAGTCCATTCGGAAAGTTGAATCATTGTTTGACTAAACCTTGCAGTTCTGTGCAAATGAGAATATTTTCTAGAAGAAACTTTGGATTTCGATTCTTGAGATTTGAAAAATCGTAAATCTTTGCTGGTAAAGTCAATGAGTTCTCCAAAGAATGGTATTTTAATCTTTGTAGGATTTGTTTGTTTGCTGTTTTGCTGTTGTCGTTGCTCAAATCTGCCAAGATAATGTTCAACTATTGCTAATTTTTTCAAGATATCATTGTCTCGAGCAAAAGAGTTGCATCCTAAGAAGAATTTCACGGTGCTTCTCATGGAATCGGAAGTGAAATGACCATAAAGTTCATGACTGTGGTAGTCAACACTCGTGAATGCTAGATTGAATTGAATTACTTTTATCCTGGGGCCTGCCAATGAATAAATTGCACCACTCCTTAAAAAAGAGCTATACATTACGCCCATCATGTTTTTAAATTTTAAAGGAGATAATGAGTTGATATTGATTCTATCACCAAATTGAATAGCAAATGCCTCCATATTTGGTACAAGTTTCTGTTTCTTAGAAGAGGTCTCGGCGAGTTCTTGATTGCATGAACTTCTTTTACGAGATTGCGGGTTAATATGACTTGAAAATTTACCAATACCAATGACTATGTCTTTGGTATCATCAACCCTAATATACTTCCCTATATTTCTACTTCTTCTAAAGTTGCGTAAGGAATCCAAAGCAATGTCCACACTAGATACGTCGATGTCCTTTTCTAACACACTGGTATGTCTATGGAGCTTACTAACAAACAATGGCGAAATGCCATCGGAAAGTTTACCAGCTTGAAGTTCCTTAACTATGCTTCTCATTATACGAATATACCTTTTGACTTCATTGGTACTGGGAATTCTGGAGCTATGGGCAGACCTAACGTTTCTATAAGGACGAGGAAACCTCAGATTAGTAGACATCGATGCTGAAAAAGCAAGGGGAGGTGGGGGTGGAATGGGAATCCGATGACTGATGATATCTCTGGGTCTGATTCTTATGGCATTGCTTCTTCTTAGAGGGATTCCAGTATTTGATATGAGAGTATTGGTATTAGTCGGATTCTGCCTGGCAGAAGAAAGAAGAAGATGCTCGTTCGACTGGATATCTGAACGGAGATGTTCTGGTTCCAGTTCATCTTCTTGGTCATATCTAAACCGAATGGAACCAATTAGATCATCATCGACAACATCTTCATCGTCCTCAACAAGAATGTCTTCTTCTTCATCGAGAACATTGACATCGTCATCTACTTCTTCATCATTTTCAGAGGATGTTCCAATATCATTATCATCAACATCAGGATCATGAATATCATCATCGTCCTGGTCATTAACCAAAGCGTCTTCGATTTCAGTTCCGACTCCGTATATGTTTCTAATCTGTGCCGGTATGGGGTTCGCCTGAACGTATAGTTCATTGCCAATCAATGAACTGTACCTGTTTGAATTTTGGAATTCTGATCGAAGTATTGCCCCAGACAACATGTTGATCATATTTAGATTAGAAGTAGCAGACGAGGTAGTCATAGCAGTAACAGGAGCGGCAGAAGCGGCAGTAGTAGAAATAGCGGCAGTAGTAGAAGCAGAAGCAGTAGCACCTGTAGCAGCATCAGTAGTAGCGTTTGTAGTTGCCATTATAGTTGCAGTTGTAGTTGCACTTCTAGCAGGTGCAGTTGCAACGGCTGCATTGTTGTCAGACAGACGAAATATTTGACCCTCCTCAGGAGGATTATCAGCGGGAGGCATGGCCCACCAATACAGTTAGACAAAAGGTAACACTAAGTATACCAAGCAATATATCACGTCAAGTTAATGCAAAGTATGATGGTGTAATGGTAAGGTTGACTCAACTAAGTGCAAATTGCGAAACGAAAGGATACAAAATTGAAGAGTCGTCACTAAAAGCTGGAATGGGGTTGGTGAACTAGGTTATGTTACTTGCTATAGCAGCTGATTGATTGTGATTGATTGCGAAAGCTAAGGAGGGTTACGCGCTCTTGTTGCGGCGAGGAGACAAGGCTAGGGGCTCAGACGGAGTATTACTTAAGGGAGGAGGACTGGCCTGGAAAAGAGAAGAAGGAGAAGATGGAGAATTGGGGCAGTGTGGTTCTGTTTTATATAAATAACGGGTTGAAATAGAGAATTGGAAATTAAGTCCGGTGTAGTCAACCTTTTAGATATATATATATATATATATACGTATACATATGTATTGGAACATTAATACCTTCAGTAGCTGGAAGGTGGTTTATTGTTCTTCATCCTGAGGTAGTGCCAATTCAATAACGGAACGTATGCGAAGATGAACGCCAGAGGAACGCATTGGAACTGAAGAAGAGGAATATTACTAACACACAAATAGTAGCAGTAAAAAGAATGCCGCCGTCTTAACCTGAGAGGGCTTTGAGAGAGATTAGATATGGACAGCAAGAATCACGCACCGGATAAATGATGATACTTAATAGCATAATTGCATAATTGCATGAATTTGCTCCAAGATATGCTTATAGCTAGGAAGTGTAGAGAGACTCGATGCGACAGAGAAAATATATGTAGGAAAAATAGAGAATCACGAAACATAGAGGATATTGAATCGGTTGGGTCATAGTCAATACAGAGGAATAGGCTGCTAGAATGTGATATCAATAGATCACAGTACATTCTGAAAACCATCAAATGCCATAGTAGTAGAGCACTCTTCTATTTTTCATCCATACCCATTCCCTGCATTCAACATTGGAACATCAGTTCTTACCCCAATTCATATCCCAGATCATACCTCAGTTCATAAATTCTCAAATCCCCACCACGTTTGTTGGAATATGTGCAAGTAAGATGGTGGCATGGAAACGTAAAATGAGAAACCGAAACACAACATGGAAATATAAACCCATGTAAGAAATGCAACTACGTAACATCAACCGTAAAAACAAACAGTTACCACGCCAGCGAAAAGACTATATTTTCTTATAGGAAACAATAGAAAGTAAAAAGTGAGCCAGAACGAGCCAGAATGAGAGCCTAAATGAGCCTAAATGAGAGCCTAAATGAGCCAAGATGAGTGCAATACGAGCCAAAATGAGCCAAAACGTGCAAAAATAAATGCCATGTTGTTTCCAGTGTACATACAGCCCATATGCTCACATGGCATTGAAACCTGGACTATTCTGGTCACACCAGCTTCCACTATAAAATTTCCAATTTGTCTATAGAGTTATACCCACAAAAGGTAAAAGTACTCACACCAAAAAAAATCTGCAATTTAAAATATCGTCAACTCCAACGATGAAATTTTCTATGTCCATCTGTGAACCTGGTCCCAAATTCATGTAATTTCGTGGCTCGTTTTTCACACCTATCCCTTATCTTATCTGTCTCTAACCTATTGCCCTCCAGTAACTGTTCAACTACGATTGTGCCACAAAATCCTAATACCAACTGTGACACGTGACATTCCGATGATGTGTTTTCGTTTCTTGTTCTGCCAAATTTTCTTTTTTTTTTTTATTTTTTTATACTTTTCATAACGGACGGCTGTTTGTATTAGCAGATTTGTTCTGGAAAATAATATATTTACGTATCGAAGACGAGATAATCCATCTACTGCTAGTGCATCCATTTACTCCCAGTACATCCATTCTAGATCTCCTTTCAGTACTCAAAGGAATCGATTAGTGTTCCGTTTATTGCTATTTGGCTCAGTTAGTTTACACCAAAACTGACATCAAGGCCACTTGTCTGCCAGACAGTGCACAACTCAAAAAGAGCAAAAAAAATAAAAAGAAGAGACAGTGACAGAGCAAACTAACACTATTTAGCACCTCGTCGCACACTCAAAGGGAGTGTTTAATCACAAGTTACATATCGGAGATCCTTGCGATATACAAACAGATTATCATAATAATTCTAATAACCAACAATAATAAGAATCAAATCTTTGGAGTTGGTTCCTTCTGGCTCACTAGTTTCTTATTATTTTTCTTTCCTTACTATTCTGTTGATAACACATGTACAATTGATTTGTTATTGAAAGCTTTATTAAATATTTCATTCGAATTCACTCATTCACCCATTCTGTCCTTTCCCTTTAATTCTATCACGGATTTTATATATAATCAGCTAAAACCAAATCCTGAAACATGTCTGAAACTTCTAATGGCTCCATATATTTGTGTGTCAAACAGTTCAATGCTCGATTAGGGGATGAATTAAACCTAAAAATAGGTGATAAGGTTGAGGTTTTGGCCGACGATAGTGAATATAACGATGGTTGGTATATGGGGCGAAACCTCCTTACTAACGACGTGGGGCTCTATCCTAAGACATTCACCCAATTGTTGCATACGCCCAAAAATCCTGAGAACACCATATTAAGGTCTAGGTCACGTAGAGTGACCAGTTCCAATAGTGTCAACAAGATTACCGATTTATTTAGTACGATGTCGGTTCATGGTAGCACCTCGAGTCTTGTGAATAGCACCCTAAATTCAAATGGAGTCGATCGTAAATCTTCTCAATCCAGTCATGTCTACAAGACAATGTCAGAAATCGATAAAGCATTACATGAACTACAAAATAGTCCTGGCCAGATCGCATCAAATCCCAAGACTCCCACTATATTCCATGGATATATTTCCCCAAGAATACCGCAGAGCTCTGCATCAAAATCATCAGTAACACCTCCCGGATCTCAGTCTCGTGAAAATCTTTCTGTAGCTGCCGATGCTAAAAAGAAGTACCGTTCGTCTGCTCAGTCACTTCTTGAGAATCTCGATCCTTACAATGCTTTGAATTGGACTCCACAGCAAGTTTCCTCTTATTTTGCTATAGTGTTAGGATTTGACTTGAGTGTAGCAGGTAAATTTGCAAGACACAAGATCACCGGTGCCATCTTATTTGAACTTGATCTTACTTATATTAAAGAACTTGATATTGACTCATTTGGTACCAGATTTGAAATATTCAAGGAAATTGAAAAATTGAAAAAATTGAACGCTTCGGGATCTGAAGCAGATAAGGGTAAATCACAACACAACAACCAAAAACCTGGTAGTATGGCAGAATCTGTGACCGACGAAGAAGGCGAAAGTCCTTCTAATTCCAAACAACTTCATTCCCAGAGAACTTATCCTTATGGCCAGTCATCAAATACCACTGCTTCTGACCAAGATAATTCATACAGCAGCAATAATACCACCGAAATAACTAATCGTCATTCCAAATCTCTGTCTCAATTGATGCCATCGGCTCTTTTATCATCATATAAAAATGATCGTACTAATGATGCTTATATCAAGGGCCATCAACGGAAAAGATCTCAGTCGTTGGATAACATTCCACAACATTACAATAACGAGAACTTGTTATCGACCCCAGATAAAGGAGACAAAAGAAGAAGTGTGGTGATTACTCCTCTGCAATCTTCTTTCTTATCTCCAAGAAAGCCACCAGTACCTCCTACTACGGGTCCAATGAATAAATCATACAGATTTGGCGATGGTGATCATTCTCCTGCAGTATTAGCACCTCCTTCCAATTCATCAAACTTGTATGTAACCAGAACAAACGCCAGTACCTCTGGATTGGGAATAACAGGAATGAGTCGTCCCGCTTCTTCAATATATGACAATTCATTGGTAAGTCACAGCAGGAAACAATCACAAAGTTCTCAAAACAACAACAACAGCAACAATAATGTCAGTCATCACCGTCGCAACTCATCTGATATTTCAAGTCATCACAGAAGACATTCATCGTTGTTCCTGTTTCTCTCCACTAATGAGGACTTAACTTTAAGCGGTGAAAAGACTCCAATGCAAAATCAGAATGCGAGAAACTCTACTTTGATTACTGAAAGCGACCTATACAAATCTAACAATACCTTAACTTCTCCTGCAAATATCTTGCCAACTACTCCCTCAACGAGAGAAAAGGGAGATCTTACTGACCTTTCACCTTCTGATCCAATCGATATCGATAAGGCAACATTATCTCCTAAGAAACTGAAATCTTTATCATATCGTCATTTAGAGAGAGGTAAGAGTTCATCCAATTTACTTGATGATAAGGAAGATAAAAGGTCTGCTTCTGAGTCCAATACTATTTCCCGATTGAAGACATTAAGAACAACTTCTACCCAGAGTTTCCGTAATTTGACAAGTCTGAAGAAACTGAAGACTTCTGCTTTCCAAGAGGGTATCAGGCAAATCACCCCCGACGAGGCTATCAAGACTTCCACTTACAGTGGATGGATGTCTAAAAAATCTGGCAGTAATATTGGATGGAGATCGAGATATTTCACTCTTCACGGTACTAGATTGCTGTACTTCACCTCTCTAAAGGATAAACGAGAAAGAGGATTGATTGACATTACTGCTCATAAAGTTATTCCTGTCAATACTGAAGATAGTAATAGTAATGACAAATATATTGCAATGTATGCTTCTTCAACTGGATTTGGAAGATACTGCTTTAAGATTGTACCTCCAGCTCCTGGTTTCAAAAAAGGGTTAACATTTACTCAACCCAAGACCCATTATTTTGCAGTTGAAAGTCAAGACGACATGAGAGCATGGTTGAAAGCGTTGATGACAGCTACAATTGATATAGATGATACCGTTCCAGTGGTTAGTAGTTGCTCTACTCCAACTGTCACGTTGAGTAAAGCCCAAGAATTATTAGCCAAGGCCAGGGAAGAAACGAAGTTGAAAGATGAAGAATTGAGGGCTCAGGGATATTTTAGAGACGGATTTGATAATACTAACAATTTGGAACTTAATGCCGCTTTTGAACAACGGACTCTTGATAAGATAAAGCTGCAATTACATGGTGATCTTGAAGAAGAGCAACAGTTCACTTCGGAAGAAAACTCTCCAGTTGTTCTTGGAAACGATCAATTAGAAGAATTATCATCCAATGGTAAGCAACCGAAATTGAGCCTTGAAACTTCAAGACGTAGTGCATCCACTGGATACTCATCTAAGACTCCTACAACTCCACAATTCCAACCTCAGAGTGGGTTTACATCACCCTATTTATTGGCCTCAGGGTTGCTCTCTCCAAAGTCTGGAGCTGGAAGTGGGAATTCAAACCATAACACCACCGTCAACGGCAGCCAGTTATCTTCAGCTAATATTAGTAGTAGCAATTTCAGTCAATCCCCGTCTTCTCTGAATAAGAAAGAGCAGTTGGATTATTTTCCTGCTGAAAAAAGCACTCTTAAGCTGATTTTCTCCAATAGCACTGGCAGAGTGGTTAGTGGAAGTAAAAAGAAACAAGAGAAGATGCTTGGTTACAGCAACGATGGACAGGGGAACCATTCCTTTGTCATCAAGACCAAGAAAGCCAAAGATTGATTGCATTGATACATTGAAAGTGGTTGAATGGAATGAAAGTAATTGAAATTGATGAAAAATTAACGGCAATTAACGGAAATCGACGGAAATCGACGGAAATTCACATTCAGAATAGCGACAGCATTCACATCTGTAACATTGATATCACACTAATTATCAACAATAGCAGTGATAATAATGATAGCTAAGTTGTGTCTAAACAAATATTATCTAACCATTTAACTGTATAACCGCCGAGGGATAGCTTGTACCATTTGAAGTGTAGTTACTCTAGCCTGTACCATCTTATGTGTAGTTAGTCAATCAAACGTAGTAGAGATGAGTTGCAGGGAGATCTATAATACAGCGTCCTGCATACAAAGCAACCGTTTATCACAAGGAAATTTGGTACCAGTTTTGTAAACATCGAACTGATCTGTGATCAAAATTGACAATACAACAATCCACTATATCAATCATAGTATATACGGGGTTGATTGTTTTGCAAAGACGATGCAGGTACCAGACCAATCGTATATTATCCAGCATTTGCGGTCTATCATTGTTCATTCTTTGGACACGTTCAATTACAACAATGCCGAGTTTGCTTGCGAAAGACTACTTGCACTCGATTCCACCAATCTTGATTCAGTGTATCTCTATTGCTTAACCATGTTCAAGAAGGAGAGATATATGACATGTTACAATTTTGCCAGCGATCAGGATGACCATCTAGGGTGCAGCTATTTGTATGCCAGACTGTGTTTGCATTTGAAACGGTATAAAGAAGGTATCTACAGACTATTGAAAGTTTCATATTTATACAATGAACCATATTGTGGAGAAAATGATGTCGAGTATTTCTCTTGTGCCGAGTCAAGATTGAAATATGAATCTGTAAGGAGAATGGGTCCGGATCTGTCGTCAATTTATCATTTACTTGGAGATTTGTATCGTAGGATCGGTGATACCAAAAATAGTGCTCTTAGCTATTCTCTGGCCCTTCAATGTAATCAGTTTGATTTTGAAGCATTTCAGAAGCTTGCTAAAATGGGGGTCAACGTTAGAGTAAAGGCAGTATATCATGCTAATTCCAAGAAAAATATGAATAGCTCTACTGGTGTAGGAGGAGGTGGAGGAGGAGGAGGAGGAGGAGGAGGAGGAGGAGGAGGTAATCACTCCAACAACGGAATTGGCAGTGGGCCAAACTCTACAATCTCAAATCCATTTTCAGCCACTCCTCCTACCGACAGAACAAGGATCAATCCCGGTGACGATAGCTCTGGAACTTTGTCCACACCCAGAATGAAATCGTCCATCAACGAACCTGTATTAGGCAGAAAATTTAGCCAATACGATGGAAATAATACAAGTCACAATACCTCCACTAATAAAGCACTTCATGGAGAAACGTTTCCAAAACCAACTTTTCCTCTTGAGAGCATAATAGGCAATGAAACGGTAAGAAAATCGACTAGAGAAAGCACATACTCCAAAATCACCTCCAGATTGATTTCTCAACCGTTGAATAAAGATCCAAATATATCGAATGGTAACCCAATCACTTCATTTCTGATAAACAACTCCAGCGCTTCAGCGAAGGTAATTACTAATCCAATTTCAAGCATAAACACATCTCGAATTTCTCACCCAAGAAACAATTTAAAGAGGAATAACTCTACATCGATTGATCCGATTTCAGGAAATTTTGGATCCAATGATGCTGACATTGGTCAAGTTAATAACAACATTAGCAATAGTATCAACAATAGTAATAACAGCAATGATAATAACAATAACCATTCCAACACGCCTTATTTGGTTCAGAATGGAATAGCGAAAAGTGATGCCTACTTGTTGTCTTTATACATCATATTTGCAAAGAGCTATAAATGTATCAGTAAATATGATTGCTACAAGGCTATTAGAATATTGGAACTGTTACCAGCAAACGAAAAGGAGACTCCATGGGTATTAAGTAAGTTAGGAAGACTTCACTACGAAATTGTTAATTACAAACAGTCAGAATACTATTTTGTTAAACTTCGTCAATTGGATAGAACCAGATTGGAAGACATGGAATATTATCTGACCCTTCTTTGGCATTTACACAAAAAAGTTGAGTTAACATATTTAGCAAACGAATTTTATGATTTAGATAATAAATCCGCTATAACATGGTGTATTATCGGAAATCTATTCTCTTTGACAAGAGAACCAGACGAAGCGATTAAATGTTTCAATAAATCAATCAAACTTGATGAGAATTTCACTTATGCTTATACATTAAAGGGCCATGAATATTTCAGTAATGACAACTACGAAATGGCACTTGAGAATTTCAGGATCAGTCTATTGATTGATCCTAGACATTACAATGCATTGTATGGAATTGGAATGGTATATATCAATCTTGGAGATTATCAAAAGGCAGATTATCATTTTAGAAAAGCCGTTTCTATAAATCCGATCAATATTATCTTGATATGTTGTGTTGGGATGGTTTTAGAGAAAGTTGGAAAGAAGTCATTGGCATTAAAGCAATATGAGTTAGCAAACAAGTTACAACCACTAAACCCATTACCGATCTTTAAAAAAGCCCAATTATTATTTGCAATGCAGCAGTTCCAACAGGCATTAACGTATTTCGAAACATTGAAAGATTTGGCTCCCGATGAAGCATCGGTTCATTTCCTATTAGGACAACTATATAAGATACATAATGATAAGTTCAAAGCAATTAGAGAATTTACAATTGCGTTGAATTTAGATCCAAAGGGAAATTATCTTATAAGAGAAGCTATGGAAAGCTTAAAGAGTTGAAGGGTGTTAGATGCTGATGTGAGTCGTATTGTGGAGAGCATATATGGTGACAGAACAGAACAGACGAATTGATGACAAAGACCACAAGACGATTGGAGTAGTTTTGCGATGATGCAATTGACGTTGAGTGAGGATAATAGGCACATTGTAGAGTTAGAGATTGTTCTACGTTAATTGGGATTATCATTACTCGACAGCCTCTACGACTGTCGTGAGCGTCTAGAGAACTTGTAGGGACTCTTAGAGAACATCTTAAGAACTTGTAGGGACTCTTAGAGAACATCTTAAGAACTTGTATGGAACATCTTCAGAACATCTTCATCTTCAGAACATCTTCAGAACATCTTCATCTTCAGAACATCTTCAGAACATCTTCATCTTCAGAACATCTTCAGAACATCTTCATCTTCAGAACATCTTCAGAGCATCTTCATCTTCAGAACATCTTCAGAACATCTTCAGAACATCTTCATCTTCAGAACATCCTCAGAACATCTTCAGAACATCTTAACAAAGATCGGTATCTATTGCTACAAAGGGCGATTTTGCGCGAACTTGATCGCGAAACACAACGCTTAAACAGATTTGAAACGGCCGTTATGCCCTTCACTAATAAGTCATCAAAAGGCCGTAGAGCGAAAGTCGTTTCAGACATGTTTTATCAATGCGATATTTCATTTTGGTGACATAATACTTTTGACGTTGTAGATTAAGATTATACATTTAGATTGTGCATTTAGATTCTTCATGTAGTTTCTACCTGTAGATGATATATTTAGTACTACCTTTAGATGCATTTGACATCATCACTAACAGTTGTCCAGTCCCTTTTCTTGCAAGTGCTGAGTTCTTCAGTTTTGATTGAAAAATATTTCGGATGAGCTCTTATGTAACAGGCTTCGCGTTAAGGAAATACTAAAATATAAAATAGTGAAATTGCTAGTAAAGTGTGAGATAATGAGATGGTGATAAGAATACCACAGTTCACCAGACGATATTTTTAGATTCACAACACACCCTATTTTATCATCTTACAATTTTCTAGACTCGGCACCAGTAGCAGTAGCAGTAACAGCAGAAGTAACAACAATAGCAGCAGCATAGTATCAAACAATAAAAGCCTGAAAATTTTTTCTCAAACATTAACTTCAATGCCAACAACCCTGTAGCGAAGCCTGAGTCGGTACAGGAATTGGCCATAGCGGCTGATTCATCATTTTTCCCTTGCCCTGGCCTGGCCCAGCGATGCTTGCATGGCGCTCATTTTACAAAAAATTTCGTCCGTTTACATCTTTGTGTTGTATTTTTGTTTTCGTTCGCTTTTGTTTTCGTTTTTGTTTTCGTTTTGGTTTTCGTTTTGGTTTTCGTTCATTTTTGTTTTCGGTTTCGGTTTTGTTTTATATTTGAAGTTCCCAAATCAAAATTTGTTTCGGTTGAGGCAGAGCTTTTGAGAGAACATAAAAAACTACCAAGCTTAATCTGGGAACAGTAAGCATAGTGAAAGTGACACCTAACGGAAGAGTACTTATCAGGAGTGACACTAGTTAATTATTTTTTGTTTCAACTCTGCATTTATCGCTAGTCTAAGACGGCTTGTATTCCAACTTGCGATATTTATTATCTTTCACGGTTGTATTATAATTCAAGCAAAGGATACATACACAGTGCAATCCTTTCGTTTGCATATGCTGATAAGTCTTGCATTTATATTGAAACACATCAAAGTCGAAAAGAATAATTGTTTTCAAAGAACTGGCCATTATCTATTATTTAATTTCGTTATTGATTATCGATTGGTCATTATTCATAAGTCAATATACATTATCCATTGATATTCGTTTCCAGTATTGATTTGCTGATATCTATTATTCATCTCCACTTGCAGATCTCCACTTACTGATTTCCATTTGCTGATTTCCATTTGCTGATCTTCATTGCTGATCTTCATTGCTGATCTTCATTGCTGATATCATATCCTTATATAAACTCGCAGCACACTATATCGATGTGTCTATCCATATCCACTGGTTCACTGCTCTTTAGTAGTTTAGTATTGACATTAGTCTTGATCCAACTTACAGTAGCAGCATCTTTTGGCAATACCCCCACCTACTATTCCCTCGGTGATAAAGTGGAGTTGTTGGTCAATAAAGTGGAATCAGATACTACTCAATTACCGTTTGGATATTACGAATTACCGTTTGTTTGTCCCGCTGGTTTAGCAAAGCCTTTGACTTTGTCCTTGGGAGAAATATTGAAAGGTGACAGAATATGGCACTCTAATTACCAGCTCAATTTTGGTATAGATAAACCATGTTTACGTCTATGTGATCTAATCACAAGAGACAATGGGCTCCGTAGAGCCAGTGAATTGATTAAAAAGGGATATGTCGTTCAATGGCTAGTTGATGGTTTGCCTGGTGCCACTACATTTATCTCGGGTAAGAATGATAATAAATATTACGCTGCTGGGTTCCCGTTGGGATTTATAGAAGACGATATTTCCTATATATATAACCATGTGATGATTGTTATAAGATATCATAAAGAAAAAACGGTTGGTGCTAATAAGAATACAATTGTTGGCTTTGAAGTTTATCCTAAGAGTGTTAGCAACGAGTTATGTCCCGGAGGTTCTAAAGACTATGAAAACTTCGCCTTAGTTTTTGAATCCGAGGCTGAACAGAAAGCTAGATCTCAAAAGAAATTAGAACCAAGAAAGACCGTAATCCCTTACACATATGCTGTTTATTGGAGAGAAGATAATTCGGTTGATTACGATTCAAGATGGGACTTCT
This sequence comes from Chernovozyma aurita, assembly GCA_030566905.1. Lineage (NCBI taxonomy): Eukaryota > Fungi > Ascomycota > Pichiomycetes > Serinales > Debaryomycetaceae > Chernovozyma > Chernovozyma aurita. The sequence goes on from JAKUBO010000014.1 coordinate 242,251, forward strand.
ATTACAAAAACGATTCCCATAACACAAATCATCAAATCCATTGGATATCGTTCATAAATTCTCTTGTATTGATGGTATTGTTATCAGTTGTTGTTGCAATTATATTGATAAGAATCTTAAAATCAGATTTGAAGAAAGTATCCTCATCACAAAACCTTCAACTCCCATTGACGGAACAGGACACTTTATATTCTAGTTCGTGGAAATTACTAATCGATCAAGTGTACAATAAACCAAAATTATCGTTGTTGTTGTCAATACTAGTTTCGAGTGGTCTTCAAACATTTATCGTCATTGGAGGAGTGATAACTCTTTTCACAATCAATTCTCAATTTAGTCTAAACGACAAATCTTCGAGTATCTTTTTTGAAAATCATCAAGGAGCTTTTATTTCATTATCAATTACATTTTTTGTAATATCGGGAATTATTCCTTCATATTTTGGAATCATTTTCCATAAAATCTTCAACAACAATAGTTTGACCATACAATATGATCGAACAAGGTATCTCAAACTTTCGGTATTGTTCAGTGGATTCTTACCCCAACTAGTATTGTCATTTGTGTTAACGGTTAACTTGTTTGTTTGGGCAAAGTCATCTTCGTATGCACTTCCCTTTGGAACGATCATCGAATTGATTTTAATGTTCTATTTATTAATTTTACCCTGTGGGATTATAGGAGCATATTATGGTAATAGGACTTCATTTGGTTCGAAGTCTATGTTTCTGTTGCTTCAATCCAGTTCAAGATTATCCTTAAATGAATGGAGAAGTGAAAAGAAGAATTCAACTTCACAAAATTTCTCTGGCATGGGAGGAATGGTGTCCACTTCAAGTTCATCTTCTAATTCCAACTCATCGTCATCATCACCATTATCGAATTTCTCTAGTAGAGATCAATCTCCTAAATTGCAAGCACTGGCCCATTTCCAAGTCCCTTCTCAATCACAATCACAATCACAATCATTGTCACAGAACAACATCACTTCTCATACCAACAAACATACATCTCCATATAGACCGAAGTTGAAAAGATCGATCTTGTTAAATCCAATATTGAGTACTTTGATATTTGGAATCATTCCCTTTGGAATTGTATATGTTGAACTTCTTTTCATATTGAATTCGATTTGGCTTGAAAAGACTACATTTTATTTCATGTATGGATTCCTTTTCGTAACCACTTTAATACTTGTGGTGGTTATAATTGAATCGACGATCCTTGTGACTTATTTATCATTGGCAATCTACCAGAATCCAAATTGGCATTGGCTCTGTTTCAGAGTGGGCTCAAGTCTTGGATGGTACGTGTTGCTCTACTCTACATATTACTTCCTTTTCATTCTTAATGTTCGGGATTTTGTCAGTATCTTCTTATACTTTAGTTATATGGTCTTGGCTAGTGGATTGATAGCCATTGCGTTTGGGTCCATTGGAGTGATAACTGGGTTGATATTCGTTAACAAAATATATGGAACGATAAAGATAGATTGAAGAGAAGATAACATGACTTTATATCAATATCTAATAAATAGTACCGAAACATTGGAAGGAATCGTAGATGGGTGTGCGTTGTCGTTTGGGTAGTTGTATAGAGCCGTCGGTAGACCATCAATAGACCAATAGACCATCCTAGACCATAGAACATCTGCTTAGACCATCCTACAACATATATACTTCGACCATACATGATGTACTCATAGACCGTTCAAGTATATACAACCTATATATATGTATTATTAGGCCATACATATAACATACAATCCACACTACCCAAGCTACAACTCACCACGACCCATCCAGTTAGATAATCAATAAAAGTATATATTCTTTTCTTTTTTATATAATCTAATCTAATGAAGAAGCACCAGTAATAATATCAACCAATTCGTTGGTAATGACAGCTTGTCTGGTTCTGTTATATAAAATAGAGTAAGAGTTGATCATATCACCAGCATTCTTAGAGGCATTGTCCATAGCGTTTCTTCTAGCAGAAACTTCGGACGCATAACCTTCAGCCATAGCAGATAAAATCGAGTTGGCTAAGGAGAATTCAGCAATGGTAGCACTGGTATCTTCAGATTCGATTTCATATTTGGATAAACCTGGAGCCTTTTCAATGGCTTCAGCAGCAAAAATTGAGAATCTAGAAGGTTCAAATGCAACACCAGAAATGAATTTGTTATATAAGATTTCAACATTGGCGTAATCACCTAATTTTCTAATTTCATCGGTGATCAAAGAAACTTCAGCAAAATTTGGTGCTTCTTTACCAACACCATTGAAAGAAAGCTTCAAGGAATCAGCATGAGTTCTAAGTAATTGGGCTTTAACCTTATCACCAATGGTGACAATTTCAGCAGCACCGTTAAGTTCATCGAATCTTCTTCTAGCAGATTTAGCAATTTGAGAATGAATAGATCCACATAAACCTTTATCGGAAGAAACAACAATCAATAAGGTCTTTTCTTCTGGCTTGGATTCTGGTTCAGCGTTAGCATAGAATTCAGAGTCACTCTTGTTGAAAACTCTCGAAGCAGACATAGCTCTTTGTGCTTTGTTTAAACGAGTAGAAGCAACAATCTTCATGGTTTTGGTGATCTTTTCAATGTTCTTAATAGATTTAAGACGCATTTCAATGTCACGTAAGGTGGCATAATTTCTGTTGTGTTAGTATGAAAAAAAGATTTCAAAAAGAAGTCGTAGTTGAGATAATGAGTACTTGGTATTAGATCTGGAGAAATACTTGAAAAATACTGGTTTGTAGTTGAGAAGTAATGAATAACTTCAAGACAACATCATTCATCAGCCAGTAGCATTACTGAAGAGAAAGAACATTGCCTTTAAACTGAACGAATTTGAGGAACCATCTAACAAGTTACTTGATCTCAAATCCATTTAATTGAACATTCAGCAATGAATTCACTCGTATAGTTCAATCGTTAACTTTCTATGCTCAGAACTTTCAGAACTTTCAAACCTTTCAGTAGATCAGGCGAAGTGCCAATCATATTAAAGAATTCAATTCATTACTTTAAATGCCCCAGAATCCCAGACCAGTCTTCTCAACAGGGTACAATTATGGTCTCGTCCAACGGATTTCTGTCCTTGTTCATCAATAAATATGTCAACATCATGTACAGTTCATTTCCATTGGTGAACTCAATTGACCACAACTTCAAATGCAAACACAGCCAGTTTGCCAGATCCAGTACTCGGTTTCAATGAAACATACCTTGCTTGCACACCGGCAGAGCGGGCGACTTGGGAAGCACCTAAACGAAACATAATGATTAGCCTGGTAAATAGTCCTTGAAAACGAAAACTACTCAGTCTTAATTGTAGTTGAATATTGAGAGATCCGTCCCGGTTTGGTGAGCGAAACATTTTCATTGGCTGAAAAGTGGCCGGGACACTACCAAATACTATTGGGTGGAGCGGGTATGTGCAGGAGTCGAGGTTATGGTGGGGGCTAGAGGATAGGATTAGGATTAGTTGAGGTTGGAAGAGATCAGGTTTAGGGAAAATGTAATGAGAGGCCCGGGATTCAGGGAAGGGAATAGAAGATCAGTAACGAGAGTATTTGCAATCTATTGAAGTAGAGCCATAGCTGTAGCTGTAGTTTATAGCTGTTGTTTATAGCTGTTGTTTATGGTTGTTGTAGACTCTATTATATATTCTATGTTATAGCGTAATGCGTAACTCATACAATAGTATTGCGTACTGCAGACAAGAATTGTTACTCTTCTTCGTTTTCTCACTTCGGACAGTTCCAGGTCTCCGGTAATCTGCTGCCCCAGAGCGATCCTCTTAGGTGCAAAATGAATGGCTTGCTAGGGATTTCGCGAGCAAATAAAATGAATAAGGGGAAAGACTTAGCATTTGTAAACTAATGGCACGCTAATGAATCGCCAAAAGCTAACTAGTTGCTCACTAATTATTCTAATTGAACACTAATTGCACACTAAATACGCTCTTATTATAACAACTTCTATGTGAGTATATTGGCAACTTAAAAATTGGGCCAGAATCCATTCACTTTATTTCTCCTTTTTCAATCGCACTACCTCTCCATCTAATATCTCCACCAATTAATTATAACACCTCAAGCGAAAAGACTTCGAATTAATACAAATAAAGAAGGGATCTGCTCGTATGTCACGCATTTATACATTCACTCAGCCTTTAAAATTCTCTGTCACTCGCTAAAATATCTTGTCGCTATATACTTTTGGTCTGTAAGAGATGCGATTTATCTCAAGCTCGACTACGCATCTACAACAAACTTTCTCTATATGCTTATATTACACTATATCCACTCAGTGGCAAGATATGCTAGTTCCCTCTCTATTTAGAAGGATCGTTCTTTTGATAACCCAAATATCCTTGAATTCCGTAGCTTTCAATCATTTTCATGTACTTCAATATTAAAGGTCTGCAATTCTTTTGAGCATCTTGTTCGTGATATTGATTGCATTTTCTCAAAGCTTCATGAGTGACTTTTAAAGATTGGGTTCTAATCCATTGTTCTCTCAACATGGAATCTCTGGCTTTGGTTACATCAGAAAAATTGGAATAGTCAATATCATCAAAGGACACAAGGTCGTGTCTCTTGTGGTTAGAATAATCAGTTAACGCTGGAAATACAGTTAGTAAAGTTGAAAACAAATGAAAAAATAGGACAACTGTGAAAAGTAAGTAGTGAATGAGTGTTTTAAAACTCACCAAATTGCAATTGGAGACTGGAGAAATCTCCTGTCGATAGTTTGCATTGATTGAAATTCAATACAATCCTTTATCAACCATACTTGCATGAAACAACAAGTCTTAACGTTGCATTGCAGTTTATGTCTCTTCAGTATGAGTACATCGAAAACATTGAAATTCGATATTTTCACCCGCAAACTTCATTTTTGTATCATTATACTTGGATTCACCCCAATACCATTACTATGACAGAATATCATCAACCCGTTACAATAATCCCTAATACATACCCATCTTGTGTTGATACCGTTGGATTAGTTGTTTGGTAAGTAGCAAAAGACAAATTTTAACTGGATAACGATTTGTTTGGAGCACGACTATGATCAAAAAGGCAGTATGCAGGTCTTCAGGTAATGGCAGTAGAAGTGAGATGAGAGGACAGAGGTTGCCAATGGATTGAATGGAGACAGAACTTGAATTTTTAATTGAAGAAATTAGGAGGTTAGAGTGAGATTTGATTTGGAAGAGAAGATATAAACATTAGGCAGTGGGAAGAAAGATGAAATAATTCAAACAAACCGCTAGCAGTCTCGCAAGTGTTGCATGTCTTTCAGCTTAATGGCATCGAAAGGCTCCGCGAACAGTTTGTCTTTTGCACGCTAGAGAGTCCCTAAATGCTAATCTACTGTAAGAACCAATGAATGCACCTTGCCGCTAAATTGGTTAAGATGAGACTGGTGTTCCTGGAACTCCATATCCGCTTCACTCTGACCATTTCATGGAGACCCCTGCGGGGAGCTGTTCCCTACGGGAAGCTGTCACCATCCAACACTGCCACCAGCTGTTAGCCTTACTCGAGCGCAGCGAGCCAGGTTCCATGCATTGGCTCTCTGGAGCAGCAGCCAACGGAGCTACCATATTGAACTCACTGTAGACCCAGAGAATCTATAGAAGTGCGAATGGCTCCACCTTCCACCCTTCCTTATTCCCCCACCTACACACCTCACGCAAATCCTCCCCCTGAATTTCTGTCTTGCTCCCCCGAAATCATTCTCTGCCCACCGCCACGCTCGCAGCTTCTACATAATGTGGCTCGATTAGGCAAATTTCTGTGTAAAGAATGGAATGATTTTGTGTGATGTTATTCTTTCATTGATGCTAATATAAAACCAAGAGAGCCCTTCAACTTCACATTCATTTGGTTTGAGATCAAGCTGAAAAATCAATAACATTGATGGATTACTAGCCCATTAGACGAGTTATAGTGGTAGTGATGTCAATTAGTAAAAAAAAATCGATTTCTTTGTTGGGACCATCTTCCAATTCCAATCATGGTGGTCTCAAACTGTCTTCATTGCAGACTAAAATACCCGAAAATCAAGCCAACAACAGTCATAGTTCAACCGGGAATAATGTAATCTTTACATTTAATGCTAAATACATTGCATATATTCATGCTTTTACTGCGTATTTAGCGTTTTTTTCAGCCTTGATTGTGGGATGTTACCTCCATTATCATAAAATCGTCGAAAACTCTTCCTTTAGCTATCCAGACGAATGGTTCCCATCAGTTTCTGCTACAATTGGTGATAGATATCCTGAAAGATCGATTTTTCAAATCTTTATTGCTATAACTTCTGGTCCAAGATTCTTACTCTTGTTGTTTAACTTCATTAAGGGGTATCCTCGCGGATCAACTAAATCTATCATTGCGTTGGTGTCTGGAGTAATTAGAACATTTACTTGTGGTGGATGGGTTTATATTACTTCCACCGACGATCACGATTGGCATGACATCTTTATGATATCATACATTGTTCTCACTATCCCTTGGACTGTCTTGATTTCGATTCTTTCTCCTTCTGGGTCCTGTGTCAAGAAGGGTAGAATTGCAACTGCTGCAACTTTCTTTGGTACTCTTGTTCCTTTAGTTTATTACTTTATCCAACATAAAGTCCATGTTATTCCAGGAGCTTATTCTATTTATGCTTATTTTGAATGGGCATTGATCTTGTTGGACGTTGCCTTTGACACCTGGTCGGTGATTGAATTCAAGGACTTGGAAATCAATTTAACTACGAAGGGTTTGGAATGGAACACAATCAATATTGACACTATTAATGCCTCCACCAACGGCTCCATTACTGCCACAAGTGATATTAATGATGAATTTACATTTTTCGAGTTTTTGATCAATGTTATTAACTCATTCATGTTTTGGACCATCATTACTTCACTACTTCTTTGTGTTTGGTATTTCCCATTATGGTACATGGGTATCTCTGGATATGAAGCAGTGGTATCTGTTTTGTTTATTAGTCCTCTTTTGGTGACTATTCCTCCATTGAGAAATCTTTTCGTGTCATTCCCATTTATCGCCAGAGTTTTGTCTGTTTTTGGTGGAATTGGAGCCTATAAAACAGAAGATCCAGAGATAAGACTACTTGTAGTCACAGGAGGAACTGCATTTGCTGTTATCTCTGTGGTTACTGAGATCCATGCATTGGCAAACCAGCCTAAAAAGTACAAATCTTACTCACTTTCGTTTATATTGGGTCTTTTGACAACATCGGTAATCAAGTATTTATGTTATTCGAACAATCCAATCTGGCCAGTAATGCATGCAGAAAATGGAGGCTGGAATGTTCTGGGAATATTTATTGGTTTGGTGGGTGCATTCTTTACGCCAAAGTTGAAATCCAATATTGGCAATACAAAATCTATCTCCAAGTCAACAGGAGGATCTTTCTTGCTTGCTGCTATAGGTTTAGCAGGATACATTTTCTCGATTCATTCATACCTTAGTGATTCGTCTACGTTAGTGTTCTGGTCGTGGGAAGGATTTCCAATCAACGGACCTACTCCTGTTACTGGAGCTTTATTCCATTTTGGAGCTTTCATGATTGGAATAATTATTTCAATTAAAGTGTGTCCTTCATTCTTAAGTGGATTTTCATATTCTTTAATCGGGGGAATCGGTGCCGTGGTATTATATAAATTTCCAAACTGGATAGGATTTGCCGGCTCGTGTGTTTACACTGTGTATTTGGCTTCTTTATCTCCAGTTGTATGGCAATCTGTTCAAGGCTACAATCAGGGATTACTTTTTTCTTTGGCATTGTTATTCTACGTTGTAATTTCGTTAGCGTCAATCTGGATAGTAGCCTATGCGTTTGTTCCTGCTGGTTGGGTCTTAAGAGAAAGAACTGATATTGTCTTGGGATCTTCATTTGGAATGATTTTATGTGCATTATTGAATTATAAATTGAGATATAGTAACTCTGCGAAAGAAGATGCAAAGAAGACGAAGACAAAGACAACAACTGATGAAAAGAAATCAGCTATGCTGCCAAAGTCTTTCAAACCTTCTAATCTTCTTTCTCATACTATCACTATAATTACCATTCTTCTTTCAATATCCATTGCTACAACTTTCAAGAGAACACCAACCAAACCTTTTGAGCCTTTTAACGGTTCCTCTAAATCCTTCACGACCGGTATTTGGTGCGTTCATTTTGGCCTTGACAATGACATGTGGTCTAGTGAAACTAGAATGAGAGATCTTATCAAGGATGCGCAAGTCGATATTATTGGTTTGCTTGAAAGTGACACTCAAAGACTTATTGGAGGTAATAGGGATTTCACTCAGACTATTGCTGAAGATTTAGGTATGTACGTTGACTATGGTCCAGGACCAAACAAACATACATGGGGAGCTGCTCTTTTATCTAAATTCCCCATTATAAATTCTACCCATCACCTTTTACCTTCACCAGTTGGGGAACTTGCCCCAGCTATTCATGCTACATTGGACATTTATGGAGAATTGGTTGATGTAGTGGTATTCCATTCAGGACAAGAAGAAGACGTCGAGGATCGTAGATTGCAATCGTTAGGAGTTGAAGAAATTATGGGAAACTCTACCAGACCATTGATATTGTTAAGTTACTTAGTGACAGATCCATTAGTTGGTAATTACAACACTTATGTGAGTAATAAATCAAGAATGCACGATATTGACAGTACTGATTGGGACAGATGGTGTGAATACATCCTTTTCAGAGAATTGAAGAAAGTTGGATACGCCAGAATTTCAAGATCAACTATCACGGATACCGAGTTACAGATTGCCAAGTTCAAGTTACTCAGTAATAAAGAAAAACAAAAGAATGATGCTAAGAAATTGTATGGTAACAATTTTGTTGATGAGAGTAAAATCGATGAAAACTTAAGATTTCCTTCCAAGTTCCGTGGCGATGGTGTTAGAGGACATTTCTATCATGTCTTTGATGAACCCAGATATTTCCAACAGTAGAGAGATGTTGAATTAATTAGCTCAAATAAATGTATTATAAGACTAGTGTTGAGCTCATGCGTGTTCCTTGCATGATTACTAGGGGTGTTTGTTAATGGTTGTCTGTGTGGTTCTCTATGTAGTTTTGCTATGTAAATGTTTGCAATGTGAGTTCTTTACAAAGAGGTGAAGCTTTCCTTGAAAATTAGAGAGCGCAGTGTATACCACTGCTACTGAAATAATTGTTTAATTTCTGAGGAGTAGGTGATAGACAAGTTGATATAGGGTTCTAAGTTGATAGGGTCTTAGGATGAATAGGGTCTTAGGATGAATAGGATCTTAAGTCGTTATAAGATCTTAAGAACTCTCCAAGCAGCGATGATGGGCTCCTGTTCTCCCCCACCCTCCCCCACACGATGGATTCGCGCGAAAGCTCGAACTTGAGTTGTATCACCCACGAGGAATAGCCCATACAGGATGAGAAGATGGATCACTACTTGCTATGCTATCTGTAGTTTGAATGGTTTTACCCTAGCAAGAAAAACAGCTCCGGTGCAGTCCAAGGATTTGTACAATACTGACACTACAAGATGCCTGATTTTGTAAAAGAAAACGGTCTCAATGAAGCTGAACGAGCTTCGCAGAGCTCTTCTCAACTAGCAGCGAATAAATCATATATCCTTGAAGATGAAGAATCGGAAAGAAAGTCCTTGTATGAACAACTTCAGGAGAGCAGAGGCATGTATTATTCGGGAACGACCAATTAATGAAACTGCAGAGCATTTTACTAACAAATATTAGAGCTAAAACAACAGCAATTCGAAGAACTGGTGGCGGCTAGAAACTCTTCTTATAAACTTGATGAAAAAGCGGCAGCATTCTACGAATCACTTAGACAAAGGGAAATACAGAAGGAAAATGAAGTGAAAGCAGAAGAAAAATTGGAGTTGAAAAGATACAGAGTGAAGAAGCAGGCAACTAAACCGCAGACAGCAGTTAAGACAGGAATTGTCAAGACAGATGCTAAGATAGTTCTTGAACCTATTAAGCTTAAGCTTAAGTGTAAGAAGATAATTACGCTGAGTGATAATGCGCCTAGTCTGCCAGTTACATTGCTGGAAAATGTTATACAATCGGATACGCGAAAGCTGGTAGATTTTGAATCTACAGTTCCAAAGTCTACCGATGATAGAATAGAGTCTAAATTGGTTCATGCAGTTTCTGGATCTTCTAAATTGCAAACTTTGGAAGGTTACAGTTCCAGTGAAGAGGAATAGCAAAAAAGTATGGTGAGCTCAGTTGAATAGTGCGAAGAAATAAAACAATGACGAAGCAATAATACCAATACTACGCATGCTATATATTCTAAAAATGCTAGAATAATCTACTTTTGGATAAAGTCTTCTGCTAGAGATTATTTCGAGAGATTTATCTTCCCTTCATTTGCCAAAGTCTACTGTCTTCATATCGTGTTACTTTGTTCACCAACCATCCATGGCCAATGGCTCATTATAGTTCCCATTCTGTTTCCTCCATTTTGTCCACCCAATTCAACTTCCCCCATTATGCTCCCTCCATTCATTCTATCGCTCTCCCCCAAATTGCAGCCTTTAACCTGCCACATGTGCGTGCATATACCATTTTGACTGATGTTTTCCAAAAAGAGTGCGACGAGGTTCAAAAAACGATCTCAAAGTGGAAGTGATTGAAAATTCAAATCTTTTGGTCAAACTCTTTGCAAGCTTTTGAGTGTGATAGTTATAGATCCTGGTGCCAACGGAAACTTTCCCAATTGATATTTACATAGTAACCAAGCCGCAATGTTTGGATCTTTTATTTCGGGTTTCAAAGTGGGCATTTCCAAACAGCCAATAATGACTTCAATCATGCAAGTTAGAAACAAATCATATAAGTTGAAGACTCATAAATCTTCTACAAAACGTTTCATTATTACTGGAACATGCATCAAAAGAAAGAGTGCCAGCAGAAATCACGGGAACGGAGGATGGAGTAGTAGATCTTTGTCTGCATTGGACGGGTTTTCTAAGGTTGACAATAAAGGTGGACAACTTGCCAAATTGAAGAGACAATTGTGCCTTCGTTGAACCCATCCCCCACGACGCAACTACTTGTAAATACACCCATATGTGGAAAGACAAATATAATAAATAAAGAGTTAAAGGTTTAATCAGTATTACAGAACAGTGTGAATGTAATTTTATTTCTATAAAGAGTTATTGTTAATTAGTGAGCTTGTACTCAAGCTCTGATGCGTGTGACAATGTATATACATGAGAATGTATATGTCAATGTATATATATGTATATGACCATGTAAATGTATATGTCCATGTAAATGTATATGTCCACGTATATATCCACGTATATATCTGTATATAACCATTGCATACATCTCCTATGCAAAGTGTAAAGTAAATGGAAAGTCTCAATAACATCCAAAAGAGACAATAATCCAATCAGCTAATCAATCCAATCAGCTTACTAACCCAATCAGCTAATCTTTCTTATGTTCTATAGATTCCCATTTTCCTGATGGCTCTCTCTTCAATTCAGAAGTAGGAAAGTAATGGTAATTGGTCTTGATAGAGATAGCAAATGGCACATGGTCAAACACAAGTCTAAGTTTGACATAGGTACTATCAGGAATGTTCTTAATGGTAGAGATGAAAGTCTCCAAGTTGTTAGTTTCGACATCGTTAACATGAGTGATGAAACTATTGGTGGAAATCCCATATTGATGTGCTGGACCCCCATTGCTCTTACCAGTAACATAAACTTCCGAGGGCAATTTGTCCATAAGTTGACGAACAGCATGATGAGGACTCTGTAATACACATCCACACCAAAAGGCAACATGAGTTGTGTTTATGAATGAAGTGTCAATAGTTGGAACCAAGAGATCAATAACCTTCTTTTGTCTCACAACTTGAAACGAAAGCTGTTCTTGGGTATACATTATCCTCAAATCACGCATTGTACTGACAAGCTTATCATTTACTGACAATAAGATATCTCCAGTTTTCAATGGATTTATTGGATAGTTGGCACCGAATGGTGCAGCGCTTTTGACAACGCTTAGGAATTTGATTTCATCAGCACAATCATTTTCAAATCTATTGATCCATTCTTTTGGTACTCCTCTGGTTCTACCTTGAATCGTTGTAAGGGTAGAGAATTCAGCATCTACCATTCTTAACCCTTCAGGAATTTTGTTAACTTTCAAATTTTTTATCACTTCAAGAACGTCATAAACATCCAACGCCATATGATACATGTTTTGTTCATTTAAATTTTCTCCAAGATAAGCCAACCAAAAGCCTCTGATGGTACCGTCATAGTCGGCAAGAACTCCGGTGTCACAATCCAAACATATCTTGCTATCCAATACAACACATTCAAGATTGGTACCTCTGTATCTTGGAGATTGAGGTGAAATTGGTATATTAAAAGATGAAATTGCACTGATTTTAACATCTTCTGTTACAACTCTAAGGTTGTAATTATAACCAACGAAAAAGGACTTATTGCCTCGTTTCAATGGTGCAGTTCCAAATTTAGGAGTTTTAACTCCAGCTAAAACCAAAGAAGGGTCGTATTTGACTATGGCGTAGTTCTGATGTGGATGTAAAAATACAACTTGTCCAGGAACATCCATTGAATCTGCAAATGTTAAGTAAATGTCACATACATCATGTGGAGCAAATCTTCTGGAGACCAAAACATACCCATTCTCTGCGTCAATTATAACTCCATATCCTCTATCCTTTCTGAAGGGATAACCATCAACAGACACAGGAGATATGGTTCTAACTTGAACAAATGATCTTACCAAAGTGGAACATCCTTGTTTATCTTCGTCTTCAAATGGGATATCAATAAATTTAGCATTTTGAGGTTCAGCTTTGATTGCAGGTAAAGGCTTGTGTTGAAGATCGGTAAAATCCCAAAGTCCTGATTCATCATTTCTAGTAGCAATTCTGAACGTAGATTGCCAATGACGTTCTACATATATGATATGAATAGCTTCATTTTGAAGATCCGATACATGACAATAAACAACTGAGACTCTTTGATGATCAGGTATTTGTTTCATAACTTCGATAAAAGTTTCGAGATTAGGGGTTGGTTTATCATCAACAGATTCAAGAATCCAACCAGACTTCTCGTATAAACTGAATTCAAATGATCCCGATGCATCGTTAAGATACACTCCACGAACTGGAATACAATAGCACCTTGCAATTTGATAGGAAAGTTCATTAAATGATGCTCCTCCAACTTCGACATATTTGGAAGGAGTGTAAGAATGCAAATCGGATATGGTGATATTAAACTCTTTGAATTCTCCACCTCTTTGTATTTTGAATCTAAGAGTTTCTCCAACTTTTTCGTCTAAGATTTCATCTACTCGGATATGAGTTGCAATTGGCTCATCATCTATAGAAATCAAAGTATCACCTTCTTTGAGCAACTTATCAGCAGGTCCCTCTGGAAGTACTAATTCAACTACTAGCAATCCAATTCTAGATGGGAAATTCTTTCTTGCCACAGCCTCAGCTTCTGAGGTTAACCCTAATCTTCTGCATTCATCAAATGGCTTCAATTGCCATTCAACTTGTATATCACCTCTAGTAATTGCTTGACCATCTTGAATGCATTTCAAAGCTCTTAACGGACGGTAAACTGGTAAGAAGAAATCAGTGGAAGCTTCTGATGACCCACCAGCTTGCAATGCTACTGCATTTCCTTCAGAATCTACCACTGGAGATCCGGATGAACCTCCTGATGCACTGGCAGCTGCTTGAATATATTCAGTATTGAAATCATTATAAGTTAAAACTCCATAATCTGGAGCATTTCTATCCATCCTTGAAATGAATCCAGACAAAATAGAAAGCTTTTCACCTGCGTCATTACCAACAACTCTTATTTCAACCCCGATTTGGGCCAACTCTGGTTTCAAATCAAGTTGGGTGACTTCCATGTATTTAATATCCTTAGGATTAAATTGTAAGAATCCAAAATCATGGATTGGATCACGGTATATTGGTTTAACCACTGCCTCTTCATGGTTATCGAATACAGCGTATCCACAGAACGGACCCGGTCCAACAACATGACGATTTGTTAAAATTAATCCTCTTTCAGCATCGACAACAAATCCAGTGGCCTCACTAACTATGGAAGTTTCTGTATCGAAGTTATTCACATGTGTGAATTGGATCGACACTACCGATTTCACAACATTTGTAATGGTGTTCTGCCATTGATTATTTGAACTTTTTACATTTGATCCAATTGCAAAAGTAATGCTGTTGTCTTCTATGAACTCAATGTCATTTTCATCGTCTTCTTCATCGTGTTCTTCATCGTCTTCTTCGTCGTCTTCGTCTAATTGTTCTTCCTCATCATTCGCACTGTCTTCTGCAATCTCCTTCTCATTTGAAGAAATTGGATCAGATGTGTTGGTTATCCTCTTACTAGCTGGTCCGCTATAATCTCCATTTGAGCCCCCGGAAAGTCTTCTTTTCGTTCCAAGATCTTTCATAGTAGCTTTATCTTGGATGTGTTGTATGCTTCGATGAATTAATAAAATGAAATAAATAGGTAGATATAGTAAATACCTGAATGTAGTAGCTCACTTTTAAGATAAGCCAATAAACCAATATATGCTCCTGTTGTACAAGAGATTGGATATGTAAGATATGTTCAACAAATACCTTCACTGGATTAACCGAAACAGATTGTTCCAAATACTGAAGGCCCTCTGATTTGTTTCGCTCTTGTGATGCTGCGAGCGGAAAATTTTCAAAATAACCTGCACAGTGCATTTTCTTTAGGGTGTGGATCGCTTAGAAATGTGGAGAACACCAACAAGGGAGATGAAGAAGAGTCGATCAATTGATGGTAAATGAAGAGTAGAATTGATCCAAAGGGCTTGTAGTACATTGCTCTGTCCGTAGTGTGATTCTATGACAAGAAAATCGTGAAAATATAATTTTTGGCGCTATGTGGAAAGCCTTTGTGGGTTCCTCTTAGGAGCTCTTAAAAATTTTTAGCACTATGTACACTAATGTACACTAATGTACACTTAATGTACTTACTCTAGTTTCTTTAACACATTTTCAGTCCAAGTTTTGTAATACTCAACTTGGGAAGCAGAACCAAATGTCACTGAAGCATCGATCATTGCTCCAAACTTAGATAAAGTGATTCCTGGCCCCATTTTAGCTAAATCTTCTTCTTCTTGTTTCCTAATATTGGCTGTGTGCAGTTTGAACCCCGAATACTTTCTCTCTAACTCTGCAACCCAAGTCTCATTCTTCAAAATATCTTCCACGATTTTACACCAAATCAACATGTTCCATTTCATTAATCCTCCTTTCTGATACTGGAAAAGCTGATCTTCAAAGTCTGATTTGGCCCCGATTCTCTTGGAAAACAACTCGTAATTGATCCGTACATAAGCAGTGTATATCATTCCACAAGCCAATAGCCATTCGTTTTTCTTGGAAAATTTCTGACGAATGCCTTGAAATGACACAAGTAATTGGGGAGTTACCGATGCTGGAATATAAAAGTGGTTGGCAAAAGCTATAAGATCTGGAATTTGAACAGCACGTTTTGTCTTTGAGGGAGTCCCTGGTAAAGAGTTTGAATTTGAATTTGAATTTGAATTGGGAACTGATTTTACTGGAGACCCTGATAGAGACTCTGAGAGAAACCCTGAGAGAGACTTCAGTTGGCCGGAATCCATGGGTTCATCCATTGGAACCTTGAGTTTAGTAGAGCTCTTGGGATTAAATGGAGATTCTTCGTCACTAAACGGTTTCAGAGAGTATCCTCTATTCCGTTTCTTTCTCTGTGGGGACAGCTCATTCTGAAGTTCCCGTAATCGCTTCAACGGAGAACTCATCTTTGGCTGAGTCTTCATAGGAGACATTCTATTCTTCGTTGGAGACGATTGTGGAGTAATCTGTCTTCTTTCCTTGACAGGAGAACTTCTCTGACTGTTTCCTGGAGTTCCAGGTCTCAGCTGTTGTATCACATTCACTCTGACATCATCAAGAACCCTAGCTATATGTCTTGGTGGGATGGGGATCTTATCTACCAGTGGCTCTGGCAAATCGAGAGATTTCTGAAGACTTTCCACTGCTAGAAAGGCACAAATATGATATCTGGCGATTTCAGCTTTGTGGGGTAGAACTGGGATCTTCTGAATACTTATCTTGTAGTATGAGTCTGTGTGAGATATTAAAATCGAAGGAATAGGATCTGGTACTGTAGGTATTATGTCCTTGATCGATTGGTTGACTTGAGAACTCATCGCCCACGCGGTTGACAATGAATAATAAGCTGGAATGAAGATGAGTTAAGAAGATAAGAATGAATGGCAAAAGACAACAATGACTGAACGTCGACAATGATAAAAGACAGAATATAGACACAATTAAACAATTGAGCAAAGATAGTCTCTAAAAGTTTAAAATTCAATTAACCTCCTATACCACTTAATCGTATCCCTAACTTAATCTCGAAATGAGTTGGCTTGCCATACAAAAAAGCTCTGAAACGATCTGTGGCCCCGCGGCGGGTCCTCATCGTCGCACCCAACTGCTCGAGAGCAATGCTCAAGAGCGTCCTGCATGTTGTTAGATCAGTTAGAGAGTTTAGCTCACTTCGTTAATGATGTGATTTACATGCAGTCTGTAAATTTGTGCGTGCATATATACTTAGGCCGGGTAAATCTGGCTAACTTCAGCCAACCAGAATTGTAGAATTTGTACTCACAAAGCGGTGCGGTGCGACTCAAAGGAAACAAAAAGTTTGACTTAACGGCAGAAGGTTGTAAGAGCAGCATTGGAGTTGTTGTTATAGATACATTTTTAAAAGTTGTTGGAAGTTTCATCTTGCAGCTTCATCTTCAATTTCAATCGTACATTACACAATTATAGGAGATGAGCAGTTTTATAGCATCTAGAACTTCCATCGTTCGTGGATTCTCCACATACTCAAAAGTTCTTCAAAAGACTCCAAACATTTATGAAAATAGTCAAGCAATCAAAGAAATACTTTCGGGAGCTCCAGCCGATTTATCGACCAAGAGAACTGTAAGAATCTATCAAGAATCGAAGCCAGCCACTCAATCTGGTCATCATAATGGAGATCATTGGAAATTGGATTGGGATGTGTTGGGAGCAGGTAACAGATGGGAAAATGACTTGATGGGATATCAAGGATCAGCAGATTACATGCAAGGAACCATAATGAAGTTTGATACAAAAGAAGCTGCCATCAGATTTGCCGAGGGCCATGGATGGGCTCATTATGTTCAAGAACCTAAGAAGAGACATTTCAGAAAGAAGGATTATTCTGCCAATTTTTTCCATTCTGCTGGTCCTTTAAAGCATATTAGAACCAAATGAACAAAACTAGTCAATGAAATGAATCACACAAGCAAGAAAAAAAAGAAAAAATATAACAAAAATTTGAATAAATAAGATGAAAAGATAGATAACTGAAGTTTTGAAATACAAGATTCTCAATTCGCTACTACTCCATTTAGCGAGTTAAAGAGAAAAAATGGGGTATCCAAAGATATGGTATAAAAGTTGCAAGTATCACATCTTATGACTTGCCTTGCGACTACTGCTACTACACGACTCCATATAAAACTTTTATTCGCAAGATCGAGTAGTAATTGCATTCTGTCAGAAATATTAGATATTTTTGACTATCCTTACATTCTACTCCCTTTAGCCACCTTTTGTATGACAATTGGGACACAATTTATATATTAGTTAGACAATATATGTTCTAAATTTGAATGAAGTGGATTAGAGCTTCGACTGTAGGTCTTTATGAAGCTTATTACTTTCATTATCAGCTCTTCTTATTTCCCATTCTTACTCTATCTCCCATCCTAATCTATCCCCCATCCATACTCTATCCCCCATCCATTCTCTATCCCGCATCTATACTCTATCCCCATCCATTCTCTATCCCCCATTCTTAACCTGCTCCACCAAATCTCTCACCAAAGTCACGGGACCGATTGACGCCATAAAGATTTACATCCTGTATAGATGTTTTTTCAATATGCACTCGGCTGGAGTTCTTCCAAAATTAAATCCACAAGACCTTCAAGGTAATTAACAAAAGAAGAGATAAGAAGTGATTCAGAAGCGCTATTTCTGAACAACTGTGCTTGTTGATTGTTGAAATCCACTAGAAATTTGCATTTGGTAGTTTGGTCAGTTGTGTTATTGCGTCAGCATACTTTCAAAGGTTTAGAAGATCAAATCACCCATTGACTCCATACATTCAGATCCTCCATATTGAAATTGGCTGGAATTCAATTTGTTTTATCAAATAACGTGTTGCATCCGTTATCTTTTGTATCTAGTTGAAATTTATACTTCTATCAGTTGCAGCATCGGGACCATTGCTGTTATCACTAAGCCTACTGTATAGGTATACATATAACTCTCCATTTTAATATTGCATTTGGCATCTACACTTCTATAGTTGTTCATTTTTTGTCCTTTTTTCAGTCTTTTTGGTCTACTTTAGTCTTTTTTGGTCTACGTTAGTCTATTTTAATCCTTTACATTTTTTTCTTGTTCTTACATATTTATCAAGACTTGTTGGCAGGGCATTTTTTAGAGGCATGTCATCTTATAATCCAAACAGATCAAAGAATCCAAGCTACTGTGAAGACAAATACAAATCTAGACCTAGCCATGGATATGGCAGAGATGACAGAGACAGCAAGGACTTTCACGGGTATAGAAACGGAAATGGAAGTGGTCGAAGTACTCCCCACCAGTCTTCATATCAAAACGAAGGTGCTAAAAGGCGACCTCCAGTTCCCTCTAGTTCGTCAGTCGACAATTCTCTGATGCATATTCCTTTGGGTCCCAGTGCGATTGTTTCTGGTTCTCGAAATCAACCAAAGAAAGTTCAAGGAACGGACCCACGTACTGGAATCAATCCTCACGATGAAAAATTGACTAAATTGCAGCATCATCTGGATTATATATCCAGATTCTACGTATCGCATCCCGTTGATTCTAAGAAGAACTACAAGGTTATATACGATCCAGAATTGGATAAATCTCTTTCCAAAGAAGAAAAAAAGGCTAAGCAGAAGAAGTTCCGATTCAATGGAGAAAAGTCGAATGGTTCGGTCGTGCTGGCTGATCCTAGAAAGGCATCCACTAATGGCGGAATATCTAGTTACATGAGTAAGCCAAAGAAGCAGTCGAAGAAGTACCCTTTCAAACAATTGCCAAGGGCCCGATTCATATATGATAAGGACTCCTTGGGCCCACCTCCTGCCACTGAGCTTGTATTATGGGATCTTCCGTCAACCACCAACGAGATTTATTTGACAAATTTCTTCAAAAGTTATGGAGGTCCTATTAAGGAATTGAAATTCTTCAATGATCCTGTGAATGCGGTTCCTTTGGGGATTGCGACTTTCAAATTTCAAGGTAACCTTGAGAAGGCTCTGAGGTTAGCGAAGAAATTGATCAATTTGGTCAAACTGACGCAGCCCAAAATCGATGGAGTAGAGCTCAAAATCGGTCTTAACGACTACGAAGAAGATCTATTGAATTCCAAGCTAGAAATAGAAACCAGAAAGTTGCAAGGTGCCAGGATGAAAATTGAAGTTGAAGAGAAACGGAAACAAGAAGCTGAAGAACAAAGACGACGTCAGGAGAAGGAAGCATTAGATCGTGCTGCATCCAGTAAAAACAGCAATAAAAGTGCTGATTTGAACTCTAGGGCTAGTTCAAACTCAACTTCAAATTCAAACTCAACTTCAAATTCAAAATCTGCTGAAAATTCAAAATCTGCTGAAATTAACTCCAATTCAGACAAAATTAAGTCTATCACAAACCCCAACATGTATAAATTTACTCCAAATACCACCATTTTATCGATCCGTCATAATAACAAGGTTATTCCAGGAGTTTTCATACCAAAGGAGCTCAAAAAATACATCAAAAATCGTCCATATGTGCTCATCCATGATAAATATGCTCCTACCAGAAAGATCCTGTCTCAAGATATTAAAAAGACTTTCAACAAGTATGACTGGACAAGAGTATTATCTGAAAAATCCGGATTTTATATCGTTTTCAATTCCATAGAGGAATGTGAGCGGTGTTTCAAAAATGAAGATGGTAGAAGGTTTTACGAATACCATTTGTATATGGAAATGGGAATACCTAAAGGATGGAATCCAGAGACCTTAAAATCGTCAGCATTTGGATCAAGTGGTTCCATTAATACAAACCTGGAGCAAAATATAGAAGAAGACTTATTTCCCCGGACCCAAAAGCACGATGTGATAGAAGAAGCTAGTAATATTTTGATCAAAGAGTTTCAAGCTCTTCTCTCTAAGGACATTCGTGAAAGAGTTATTGCTCCAGCTGTGTTCAATTTCTTGAGCCAGGACAGATATCCACAACTTATGCAGAATTTAAAGGAAAAAGAAGATGCTGAGAAGAAGCTTCAAGCTATAAAGCGAGAAGAAGCTGCTGCAAAGGCTGCTGCTACCCAGCAACCAATTAAATTTGATAAGTCGATCACTATTCTGAGAAAACAGCAGTTTAATCAACCAACAGCAATTGAACCAGTTTCATCGCTCCCTTCGTTCAGAAAGAAAGCAGTCAGTAATTTAACCAAAAAGTTAGCTCTGCCAAGTTCTAAAAAGAAAATGAACTTGATCCCTATGCAACATGCTCTTAATTATGACCATGACTCGGATGAATCTGATGATGATGACTCCAGCAGATCTTCTACACCTGTTCCAATAAAGCGAGAACGCAGCTCGACTTCGGTAAGTTTGGATGAAGAAATCGAGACCAAGCAGCCTTTAAAGAAGAAGGCCAAAACCACGTTACATAAATCATTTTTGTTCGGAAGCTCATCAGATGAAGCAGAAGATAAAATTATGGATATCAAGGGTGTAATTAAAAAGGGGTCTATCTCAGCAAGCAATCAAGAAGTTAATGCTAACAAAGACGATGTTGCGGAAATAAATGAAGAACAAGAGGAAATTGAGAAACCATCTGAGGATACTAGCTATGAAGATATTGATTATTCAGGATTTGATGACAATTATAAACCTACTTTTGATTACCCAAGAACCGTATATGAGGAGGTTTCGCCCGAACAGTTTGATCGTTTCGATACAGACAATCTTAAGATTTTATTGAAGGACTCTGAAGATTTGAGACTTGCCAACTTGGTATTGGAAGGAATTCAACCATCACTGGATATTAATAAAATCAAATATTGGGTTTGGAAGTCTAAGGAAGATAAGAAAGAGTCGATTAAGTATTCAGAAGTCAGTGATGATATAGACTTAGCTGGTCCGTTGGATCCCAAATTACAATCCAAGACGGGAGCATTCAAAAGTGAAAAATATCACAAGATATCCGATTCTGATAAGATTGAGTATCTTCCCCATAGGCGGAACATTTACAGATCTCTTAAGACAATTCTACATGAAGATGACAACGAATTTCTGAACGGGGGAAATGGTTACAGCTATAGTAACAATAATGCCACCTATAATGGAGTCGGAAATGGCAATAATAATTACGTAAACTATTCGAATAATGGCATTAATGCTAACAATATTGGTAACATCCACAATAATAATGTCGGTAATGGCATTAATAATAATGGTATCAATGCCAACAATAATACTAACAATAATGGTACTAATCATAATAATAATAATAATAGTAGTAATAATAACAATAATAATAACAGCAACAGCAACAGCAACATCAACAACAACAACAACAACAATGGCACAAACCCTAACGATAATGTCAGCAATGGTACTTTGGGCGGTAATAGCAACTCCAATTCAAACAGTTCTAACAACAACAATAATAACAACAGTGCAACCCTTTCATCTCGTGTCAATAGAGCCAATAATAGAAGATTCGTGGCCGATATCAGTGCTCAGAAGCAAATGCTTGGAAGTGAAACTGATATATTGAATTTAAATGCATTGACTAAGAGAAAGAAACCAGTTTCATTTGAAAGATCAGCCATTCACAATTGGGGATTATACGCTTTGGAACATATTGCTGCCAAGGAAATGATTATTGAATACGTTGGAGAGTCTATTAGACAACAAGTTGCAGAACATAGAGAGAAGAGTTATTTGAAAACCGGGATTGGTTCGTCGTATCTTTTCAGAGTCGATGAAAATACGGTGATAGACGCTACCAAGAAAGGAGGAATTGCTAGATTTATCAACCATTGCTGTGATCCAAGTTGTACTGCAAAGATCATAAAAGTTGATGGCATGAAACGGATTGTCATATATGCACTTCGTGATATTGAAGCACATGAGGAATTAACTTATGATTACAAATTTGAGAGAGAAACCAACGATGCTGAGAGAATTAGATGTTTATGTGGGGCACCATCGTGTAAAGGATGGTTGAATTGAGAATGTGTGGAGAATACGACGAGGTGCATAATAATATACAAGAATTTATGTATAAACAGTATCATTAGCTTAGCGTGGTTTAGTCTATTGAGACAGCAGTAGATATGTAAGAAGAGATGAGTGATGACAATGCCAAGCGCGCGTAGAGATTGTTGGCGGTGGATGTGTGGAAGCGATGAGCCTGATGACTTCATGCATAGAAGAGGCGAAGAAGCGAAGAAAAGAAATGAGATGAAGATGAAGATGGGTGCAGAACTAATTGGTGGAGCTAGGGATGTAGACACAACATAATTTAAATGATGTCAACTAGAGAAAATGTATGTTATAACATGATTCCATGGACCTATTAAGTCCGTTAAAACCTTATTGGTGTTTTTTTTAATTGGTTGTGGTTGAAAGCATCAATCTAAGCATCGAATCAGTTTCTCGTCGGTCTCAAATCAGTTTCAGAATCGCATCTCGTGACAGACTCATTTCATTACCTTCAGAGTGAAGCTACAGCAATACGCTACCGTAAGACCAAGATGTTTCACAATTTGCCTCAAAAATTGCAATAAGACAGTCCAATACCGTATTTAAGAGCAGCAGAGTCGACAAACCAACTGTAACTATTGGACTGGTACTCTTGGTTGAACATAGTCCACAAGTCTGTCTCTTAGAGCAAGACGTGAGCTAATATTGACATTTAGTAGTCGCGTTATTTTTCATCTCAGAGGCTCAATGATTTGCAACTTCTTTATCTTAACCGTCAGTTTCAAACCCAATATCATGCTTCCTCCAAACCTAGGACGTGTATGGGTTAGGGCTACATCGTCCGTGCAAGCTGGTTGTGTTGTCAGATCAGCACGAGCGGTTCAAGTTGTCCGTTCAGTGGCGACTGCATCCAGCAAAGAGAAATTGAAGCTTACGAAGATTGAGCTTGGAAATGTGACACTGCAACAGCAACGAATGGGAAAGGATACACAACTAAAAGACGTTTCTAACCGTGAATTTCATTCTGCAGAATTGGAACCAGAACTGACCGACGCCTCCATTGTGAGTGAATCGATTGAAATACCCCAAAAGAGGAAGAGAAAACCCAAAACTGCCAAAAGCAGAAAGACTAATGAAGCTGGTACAGAATCTATTTCGATCAGAGAACAAGAACATGTAGCAGACTCTGGTACAACCAAATCTATTTCGATCAGAGAACAAGAACACGTAGCAGACTCCGGTACAACCAACTCTATGACATCTATGGAACCACTGTCTGTCAACAATTGGGATAGAGGAGGTCGTACTGAGGAGAACAGTCTTCCACCACTTCAGCTTGATATACAGAGAATAGTCAAAGAGAATCCCAATTGTGTGAATCTTGTTCAAGTTGGATCATTCTACGAACTTTATTTCCAACAAGCAGAGGTATACGGCCCTAAATTAGGATTGAAAATTGCCCAGAAGAAGACCAGTAATTTCAATATCCCAATGGCTGGGTTTCCTTCTAGTCAACTTGAAAAATACGTCAAGATCATAGTGCATGAACTTGGAGAAAGTGTAGCTATTGTTGATCAGATCGGCAATGATTTACAAAACTCACAAGGGTTGAGATTTCGTAGAGTTTCTAGAATAGTCACTCCCGGTACTCTAATAGATGAATCTTTCATGAATTTCAATCAGAATAACTATCTATTGGCAATTGCACTTCCTAAGAATTTAGTTCCCACGGGAGATGGGGCTGCTACAGACCTCAATGATGATTTGGAGCTCGATATTGATGCTAGTCTTAATCTTGACCATGTTCTGAACTCCGATTGTGTACGTGAAGCTGGTAGTAACAGTGGTGATCGTGAAGCAAACTTGAACTTTGAGTTTGACATTGATCCAGATACCACCATAGGATTGGCTTGGGTAGATGTATCATTAGGAGAGTTTAATGTTCAGCAAACAACGTTGAAAGATCTCATGTCTGATATTTCCAAGATCAACCCCAGTGAAATTATAATAAACAAGTCATTCGAACTAAACAACTTGCTACTTGAGCAGTCCTATTTCCAGAATCTTAAGCGGTATTTTGTAAGATACCTGAAGGATTCGGTGTCTTCTATGTTCAATTTAGCATCCCATTTTTATATCGAGAAGAAGCAATTGATACGGAAATTGGAATCAATAAGCCAAAAAGAGAAAATGGCCATGAAAATGGCATTATCTTACATATCAATCAATTTACCTGAATGTGAGCCAATGTTTGATTTTCCAAAACAGCATTTCAACAATCAAGTATTGCAAATAGATCCTCGTACCCGGGAAGCATTGGAATTAAGTCATAGAAGCAGTGAAGGTAAGCTATTAGAATCCAATACCTTGTTGAGCACCATAAGGAGAACGGTAACTGATTCTGGTACGAGGTTACTTCGTCAATGGATCAGTGAGCCAAGCTTGGATGAAATTGAATTGGTTAAACGTCAAGATTTTGTTGAAATGTTTCTACACAACCCGTTACTTGAACTCAAGATTCGTCATAAGCTTTCAGAAATTGATGATTTTGTTAGGTCTGCTCAAAGGTTATCATTAGGTACTGGAGATATAACTAACCACTTGATTTCTATTGCTGAAGGGTTATCGAAAGCAGAAGAAATACGTAGTTTATTGAAAAATGAAACCACTGAACAGTACAAAGGATTGCTACAAAAGATAGAATTTGAAATCCCGTTAGGACTTGCAGAGACTATTTTTGACACGATCATTGATAGGCAGAGAACAGAAAATGACAATGAATTGGTGGATGGAGACCCTGAAGAAGTGTTTGATACATCTTTGGAATCAGCTGGGAACAGCTCAGAAGCAAAACTTGACTCTGGCCCAATTAGATTGACTACAACTTCAAATCCTGAACAAGACTTAAACGGAAATTCCAGTTCCATTGTTCCTCTGCAACATCATGTGCTGCCTGCTGAAGGAGACGCATCGAATGCAGATCTTTTGAATCAAGAAATAATCAAATACAACTTCTTGATGACGCAGAAGAACATCACAAACTCCTCGTACGATCAAAGCATTGAAAAATACCGTCTAAAGGGGGAGAGGCAATCTAAACGTCAAACATCTTTCCCATTTTTGCACGCTGTCGCCACGTTGAATTTTATCGTCAAAAAGGACTACAACCTAAGAATCAAAGGCGCCCACGAAGAATTCGAAAGATTGCTTGAAATTGAAAACAATGTCTATAATGACTTATTATCTGCATACAGATCAGTTGATCCAAGGATACGAATGCTCAAGAGGAAGACATATGGAAGACATATAAATGTATTGCAAATACTTTCGAATTCAAGTTCCCTGCTCAATAAAATCTATGAGGACTCCAAATTCAAGCATCATGACCTCAGAGAGAAGCGTAAAACCTCCTTTGTAATAAAACCAAATGAGTGGAAAGAAATTCAATTGAAACTAGACCTTCAAATTGAGTTGATCCAAGAATTTGAAAAGGAAATCATCAACGAGTTGAGTCACACCATTCTAAAGAATATAGGCAAAATCCGGAAAACTGGTAAAGACATTGACTTTCTTGATGTGACTAGTTCATTTTCATTGTTGGCTAAGGAAAAACGTTTGGTTCGTCCGAAATTCTTGAAAAGAAATAATATTGTTATTGAAAAGGGTAGACATATTGTTGTTGAAACCAGCATAAGGAAAACTGGAGAGTTATTTGTTCCCAATGATACTCGGCTTGAAAAAAACAATAAGGTATGGGTAATTTCGGGCCCAAACATGGGAGGTAAGAGTACATTTTTGAGACAAAACGCCTTAATTATAATATTGGCCCAAATAGGATCGTTCGTGCCAGCAGAATCTTGCAAATTGGGTATAGTTGATAAGATTTTCACCCGAATTGGAGCTTCAGATGACATCTCCAAAGATTTAAGTACATTCATGGTTGAGATGATTGAGACCAGTAATATCTTGAAAAATGCAACTAGCAAATCTTTAGCAATTGTTGATGAAATAGGTAGAGGAACTAGCGGCAATGAAGGGTTATCGATTGCTTATGCTTCATTGGTTAACTTACTAACCAAGAATAAATGTAAAACCCTATTCGCAACTCATTATGGGAAAGAGCTTGAAAATCTATTGAAAATGGATAAAATTGATTGTGCGGATTTGAAGTATTATAAAACTGGGATTAAGAGTCTTTCGAACTTTACATTGGATCATAAGCTTGTACCAGGTATTAGCGAAAGGTCGTACGCCCTTGAGGTTGCTCGAATGGCTGGGTTTCCCTCTTCTGCTTTGAAGACTGCCATTAGAGCTTACGATATACTAACAGAGAAGAAGTGAGGATAAGTAGATGGGGACTGGGGCTGGGTCCGGGCCATTGGAGGGTCACTGGGAGGGTCCAAGAATGTAACAAGGTGGATACTGATTACTAATCTAGAAAGGAAGAGAGGTACCAGCGCAGGACCTCTGGTAGCTATGTCTCTATAATTATTTCTACGACTTCATCTTTCCAAGAAATAAGATAATATATACTCTGACGTATCTATTTAGCATTACAAAATACATAACAATCGTAGTAAAATTTCTTCGAAGTCTATCTCATTGTTCTATTAAGCTGTGTCTATGAATCTACATTCAGGTTCATTGGGATGGATGGTAATTGTAGGGATTCTGGTTGTTTGGGTTCTGCTGTTGTTGGTTCAATTGGTTCGCCAAAAGTTGTTGCAATTGTAAAATCTGGGCTTGTTGTATTTGTTGTGATTGTTGTGATTGTTGTATTTGAGATGGTTGTGGGATTGCTGGATTCCACTGTGGATGTTGATGCTGCTGTTGCTGTTGCTGAGCATATATAGGTTGACCTTGCGGAAAGTATGCATTAACTGGAGATTGACGGAATTGTGCCATCTGCGCTGGGTATGTCTGTTGGTATTGATTATATGGCACACCGTATGTTTGCAGGTATCCAGGCTGTTGTTGCTGGAGTTGGTGCAATGCTTGTTGCTGTTGCTGGAGCTGTAACATCTGCTGATGAACCAACAGAGGATTCTGAGGCATCCCAGAGAATGGAGTGGTGGTAGGAACAGTAGCAACCGTAGTTGGGGTAGATATCTGACTTGCAGGTCTTGGTGGTGGAGGTGGTTGGTTGTATCCATATGAAAGATACGATGGTGTTTCTTGTTTGGTTGAGTTACTGGTGGAAGTTACACCATTACCATTACTTTGACCATTGCTATTGTTGTTGTTGTTGTTATGATGCCTTTTTCTACTATTTTGTCCACCTGCTCTAGTACCATTCTGATCTTTGGAACCAGACTGGTCATCGTCGTCTTTTGATTTATTAGCCTTTCTCTTCTTCTTCTTCGACTGCTTTGCGGCCAATTCTCTTTCGTCATCTGAGAACTCTTGTTCTTCTTCTGGTAACTCTTCATCATGGCAATTACTGGCATCTGTACCTCTCAATGATTTAATGGCATCGGTGTACAAGAATTGAGATTCTGGAACGACATAGTACACTTCATACCCTTTGGTGTTTTTGAACTTTTCAAAGTCTTCTTCTGAATTGAATTTGACTCGATACACGGGCGATTGAAGTCTCCCAAAGATTTCGAATAACGGTCCGATAAGAGTTCTATCTTTGAAACAAAGTATAGAATTCTCTTTAAGTACTCTGAACTCTCCAGAAATATTGGCTTTAATGATTACACTTCTTTCCACCAATCCTGACACTTCTCCTATGAGTTGAAGAGGTGCAGACTCGGGGATTTTGTAATCTTCAGGAAGTGATGGAGCAGTTTCATCAATAACTTCATTCTTAGACTTGATGGGCCCTGTTGATGCTTCCTCTCCATCGTCATCGTTGTCATCAAGCGGTATGTCTTCAGCATTTGCGACTGAGTCTGAGTCGGAATCTGAATCTGAGTCGGAATCTGAATCTGAATCTGAATCTGAATCTGAACTTGCATTGGAGTCTGAACTGGATAATAAGTCATAGTCAATTTCGATTTCATCGTCAGATAATTTTTCGAGTTTGTCGGTTAATTCCAATTTGCTTTCTGTAGAATGAGGTTTAGATTCGTTAATGGAATCCTTTCGTTCACTTTCGAGGGACTTGGCAGGTGGTTGTACACTTGTGACAGATTCAACAAGTGCTTGATCAATTACTTGATCACCGTTATTTACAGACTCTTGCAGCTGTAGGTCATTTTTTGTTGTAGCCTCTGAAATTGAAGATTCATGTAGTGGTTGTTCAGTTTGTATACTGGACTGGTCTTTCTCTGACTGCAGATTCTTTGACTGGACTTCCTTCAACTGCTCTGCCTCCAGCTGCTCCTCTTTTGGCTGCCCTTTCTCCAATTGCTCATCCACCAACTGCTCTTCTTTGAATTGCTCTTTCACCAACTGCTCTGGTTCTTCTAATGACTCTGATTCTCGCTGATCCATATCCACCAGAACTTGTTTTATTTCCTGTAAAACCAGAGTATCCTCATGTATGGGCACTAAAACATCCTCCTGTTGCTCTACAATCTGAGCATCTGCCACCAAATTGTTTGCCATCTCCGGTGGATCTATAGGTGTTATGTTCGAGCCAACCTGTTCCTCAGTTGAGCTTATTTGTACCTCTAATTGATGTTCTTCATTGGTCGGTTGCAGAGAACCATTTTGTAATGAATCTTCAGCATTTTGTGTTTGAGTATTTGAAATCATCTCTTTATAAACCTCCCTATCCTCTGGATATGTGTTACCTGGTGTCTGTGTCATATTTTGGAATTGTAGTTATGATAAAACCATTGAATAATCGTCTCTCTCAAACATCTCATCGCATGGAAAATCTAAGATCAATCACGTGATTGATAAGTGTAGAAATTGCGGAGCAGAGTCGATGAAAACAAGCCAGCAAAAGCCGGTCCAAGCGCTGCATTTAGGAATAATTGACATCCGAAGGTCGAGGTCGAATGAGCTCTTGCTAGAAGTACATGTAAAAATGAGATTACTTAGATTTCAATTGATGACTTAAGTATAGAAAATATCATATAAAATGGTTACCAATGTGTGATATGGTTCATAGAAAGAGTAGGTTCTACCATTGATATATATGGGTGTAGGGGTTTTTGGGAGACTGACTTTAGTTAATTTTTGACTAATTCTTGACTTGGTGTATATGATGCAATTACCATTATGATTCTTGATCGTAAAGTATCAAAATGACCTATTTCTTGAGCAGTTTAGTGACAAAAAAATTCTACAAGACTTTTTTGTATTTTTTGTAGTATAAATGGATATAAATATATATACTCGTACATGTGTATATATATTTGGTGATGGTCAAAGTTATACATGTATAATTTAATAATATATGAGTCATTCTTTGCAAACTGGATAAAAAATCAATTATAACTCGCCCACAAGTTGTGAGATATCGGAAACATTTCAAGATTTAATATGTACAGAGACGTAAGAGAGGAGTAAAGGTAAAGGTGGAGCTGTGAAGTTGAATAGAATCGCTAAATGGTTTCAACAGTTTTATGATTGGTTTCTACATATATTTGAGTAAAACAGATTATGAACTCACTTCTTGAACTTGAGTCGAGTGAAATGGCTGAGAGTTCTTTTCTCCGATTTGCTTGTCAAAATATCAATCATAGTGAGAAATAGTCTGCGCTGCAAGCTAAACGCTAAACGCTGAACGACTTTCTGTGAGTAACCCGGAAGGAATCTCCACCTTCCAATATTTCAAGCGCGCATTTATGATGCTTAAATGGGAGTTATTGGGAGACCACCGAGCCTCACAATACCAGTGCAAAATTAAGAGAATACGACATAACTTCGACAGTCAGGGTGAAGTATTGATTTCCAACTTAAAATAGTCAAGATCAAGGTTCAAGGTAGATGTTCAAGGTAGAGGTTCAAGGTAGATGTTCAAGGTAGAGGTTCAAGGTAGAGGTTCAAGGTAGAAGTTCAAGGTAGAGGTTCAAGGTCAGGCTCTATGTAAGTGTAGACCTCATCACTACTAACGTTGAAATCGTCTATTCGTACTACAACGGGCTAACAATGGATTAAATGATCAAAATACTCAGACATCGTAATCTTCCAGTTGGACCCTGAAAAGATACATATTCTATGACAGCGAAGAACATCTCTAATGTAGAAACCTGCCTTAGTATGAAATTGGACACTAAACACTCATTCTCACATTCCGCGTTCAATCAAAAGACGATTTGATATAGTGACAACCCGTCCAATACTGGGCAGTCTTTATCACCCAAAAAATGCTTCAATTGTATCTGAAGTACAATTCGCTATACGAATTTGACGAACAGAGGAAATGAAATAGAACAAATTAGTGCCCATGGCACTATCTACAAATAATTCAAAAAGATGCTACTCGAGATGACTGGATCAAACCGTCTACACGATGGGATGGCGCGAAATTAACCAAAGATGCATTTTCGTCAAAAAAGGAGAGAAACTGATAAGCCTCCTTGCTAGCTGGGAGGGTAGAAAGGAGTAGACGAGTAAACGGGAGCGAAAAGATGCGAATAGTTGCGAGTATATGCGAATAGGAGCAAGTAGGAGCAAGTAAGAACAAGTAGGAACAAGTGGGAGCAACGGGAATCTTCTTGTAACAACAGGAAGCAAATAGGAGCAACAGACTGCGGCATGGAGTCGCACCAGATGAGTGGAAGTGGGTTAAAGGTTTACTTTTGAAGCTTACTCCCATGGTACACCATGAAAGTCTATGTGAGTCTATGTCAAGCCATGCTGAGAATGGTCAAGCACGATGTAGCCCATGATTAGCTCAATCTTCGCCTCACCAAGCTTTCTGAAATCAACTTATCAGAATGGTTCAAGACACCCCTCTAGTTACTCGAGA
This sequence comes from Chernovozyma aurita, assembly GCA_030566905.1. Lineage (NCBI taxonomy): Eukaryota > Fungi > Ascomycota > Pichiomycetes > Serinales > Debaryomycetaceae > Chernovozyma > Chernovozyma aurita. Next base: position 273,605 of record JAKUBO010000014.1, read on the forward strand.
GAAGTCGGAACTCTTCCACCATTTAGCTGCCTGAATGGAAAATGTATTGGAGTAGCACATAGTCTTTGACATAATTGTTAAGGTGCAACTCGAGGGTAGCCAAGGTATTTGTTGATAGATTGAGCCCTCGGATATCACGAACAAAACAAAATGACAAGCGCGCTTTGTGCATTTGAACCGCATGCAATCAGAAAATATTACTTTTCGAAGCGCTGGCTTCTTGGCTTCTGCATAATCGTGGTGGGCGTGTTTCTTGTTTTGTTGTTAAAACGGAGGTTGGGGGGAATGACTGATAGCCGATAATTGATTTTCTTTAAATTGCGGATAAGAGCCACCAAAATTGTTTTCTGGTACTTTCAGTCATTATCACTCCAAGCTGTCCCGGTTTTTGACCTGTCATTCATTAAATACAGCAGTATGTATAGAATTTTATTAGTAAGAGTGTGAGAGAATAAGAGAGTCGCCCATGTAGATTTCATGGACACAAATAATAGAAAATTTGGAGTTATTTGTTTTTTGGGAACACTTTGATGTAAAAAAAAACGATAAGAAATAGAACTTTGGGAATCTGGTAGAATATGGGGTGAAGGGAAAGCAATAAAGAATTTGTATTATAGGGGGTGCTACACGATTTTTCGAATTAAGATGATAAGCGATATAGAGTAAAGGTAAACCCAGAAGTTTAAACCTTAGTATCTTCTATCTATTGTGTTTGCAATTACTGGTGAATAACTGGATTGAAACAGGTGGAGTGCTGTTGAGGAGTGCAAGACCTCCCCACACATGGTCATTAAACTCATTCTAAATACGTTTCAAAATTGAAATTACAATATTGATGAAGTATGAGGCGATTGACCAAGTGAGAGAAGAGTCCAGCTCATCCATTACGCACATTGGGAACACATTACGAGGCGAAGCTTTCAGTATGCAGTACTGAGAAAATCTTGTATCGAACCACACAGGTAGTCTGATCGCATAACATCTATAATTTCAACTTACCCCCTAAATCATTCCCGTATTTCAAACCTTGAATTACACAAGCCTCGGATTGAAACAGCCTCGAACTACACCGTCAATAATGGTTAATTTTAAAAAAAGTAAACATTCCATTGTTTCACTTGTTTTCTTGGAATCGTCTATCGCAAGCCATGCTCTTGTGATCCTACTCGGTGGCTGAATGCACGCCAAATTAGGATGTCGCATGCATATCTTATTCCGAGGGCGTGTTCACAAAGTTCTGGTACATATCTCAAATGCTAAAATATTACACAAAATCGCGGTGCTCCATTTTTTTATTTTGATCCAAAACTGTTTCAGGAACAGAAATCGTGGCACACCACTGGACTCCTGAAGGGATGAGGTTTGAAGGAAGCGATTGTCAATGATGTGGTACTTTAGCATGATCCCAAGATATTAAAGTGAATCAATTGGTCTCCTTTCTTGTTACTTCAGGCTTTAACAATTTTTCCAACTAGACTGTTGTCCTTTATCGTGATAGATTCCCCATTACATAACGCCAGACTATCGTTCCAACTAACATTTGTTGTTCCTATCGAGATGTTTCCAAACTTGTCTTTCCTCTAATTTCATATCTAATAACAATTAACTTCTTACTAACATAAACTCCAGTAAATGAAATTTACTCAAGCTACCATTGCAGCGTTCGCTGCAATTTCAGTCTTAGCGGCTCCTGCAGTTCCAAGTGCAGACTGTAAATCCACTCAAGTTCACGCTCATCATAAGCATAAAAGAGCTGTAGTGTATGATTACCAATATGTCACAGTCACAGTCAATAACCAAGGTGTTCCTATTTCTCCTCAAACTTCTTCTCAAGCAGCCCCTACCACTTCCTCAACTGCCCAAGCTACAACTCCCTCAACTGCCCAAACTACAACTCAAACTACCACATCTGCTACCACTACCGCTCCAAGCAGTTCGTCTTCATCCGCACCAGGAAGTTCTGTATCTGCTAGTGTTTCAAGTTCACCTTCAGTCTCCTTTTCATCATCCGGTGGAATCTCTGGAGATTTAGCAGCATACGTAAATCCAACTGAAGACTTCCAAGATGGTGTCGTTGATTGTTCCACATTCCCATCAGGTCAAGGGGTGATTGCTTTAGATCACTTAGGATTCGGAGGTTGGTCAGGTATCGAGAATAGTGACGGATCTACAGGTGGAAACTGTAAAGAAGGTGCTTACTGTTCTTATGCTTGTCAATCGGGTATGTCCAAGACCCAATGGCCATCAAGTCAACCAGCTAATGGTGTTTCAATTGGAGGTTTATTATGTAAAGGTGGTAAATTATACAAGACTTCATCCACAGCTCAACTTTGTGAATGGGGTATTCAAAAGGCCACTGTTCAAAACAAATTAAGTCAAGCAGTTGCAATTTGTCGTACCGATTACCCAGGTACTGAAAATATGGTTATTCCAACCGTTGTTGAAGGAGGTCAAACATCTCCTATTACTGTTGTTGATAGTTCCACCTATTACACCTGGAAAGGAGGTTCTACTTCTGCTCAATACTACGTGAACAATGCTGGGGTCGATTGGACTACTGGATGTACATGGGGTTCTGCAGGTTCTGGTTATGGAAATTGGGCTCCATTGAACTTTGGTGCTGGTTATGATAATGGAATCGCTTACTTGTCATTAATTCCAAACCCAAATAATTATGATTCTTTGAATTTTAACGTGGCGATTGTTGCCGATGGTAATTCTGTTGTTAGTGGGAAATGTACTTATTCCAACGGTAAATACAATGGAGATGGTACTGACGGTTGTACTGTTGGTGTCACCAGTGGCTCCGCTGTATTTGTATTATCCAATTAAGTGAGGTGAAAGTGAAAATTCACTTTCTGATATCATTCCCCTAAAGGATTCCTTTTCAACAATTTTATTGTTTTTGTATATTACTAAACGTTTGAAAAATTACTTAAACCGAATCGACTGTAACCGATACTGCTGTAGTGTTATTTGGGTAACAATTTGGTAGCTTTATAATGCTTTGAACCCAATGCAAGTTGGCGATATTGGTAGGTTTGGATCATTTCGCAGCCATTCGCAGCCATTCACAGCATTTCAAGCCGTGGAAACCTCCACAGGCATTGCACCGTCGCAGCGTTTCGTTCTTCCACCAAAACTCCGAACGACTCCACAGTTTGACGTCATTTCTGATGAAATGTAAGACAGAGATGATGAAATCCAGAACTGAAACTCTGGATGGAAGATAAGGAGACTAATTGATGGCAAGTTGAGGGTTCGTGAAAATTTTCCATTAAATTGGACTTATGTGGTAAGTAATTATCAGTATTGAAAATCGATTCAATTTGCTTTTGGTTAACAACTCATTCCACCTCATTGAATTCACCTCGGATTGCTAATTTTCAGAATTCTGCTACAAAAGCTTCAACAATGACTAAACGTCCTAACTTTCTCATTATTGTTGCTGATGATCTTGGATACACTGATTTAAGTGCCTTTGGTGGTGAAATCCACACTCCCAATCTCCAGAAACTTGCAGACAACGGAATCAGATTCACCGATTTCCACACTGCTCTGGCATGCTCTCCAACGAGATCAATGTTGCTATCCGGGACAGACAACCATATTGCAGGATTGGGACAAATGGCAGAGTTTGTCGCGCGTTATCCTGAAAAGTTCAAAGGCAAACCGGGCTATGAAGGATATTTAAATGAAAGGGTAGCTTCACTTCCTGAGTTACTTCAAGACGTTGGTTACTATACGTTTATATCAGGGAAATGGCATTTGGGGTTACTTCCAGAGTATTGGCCAGTCAAAAGAGGATTTGAAAAAGCGTTTACTTTACTTCCTGGAGCGGGAAACCACTTCAAATATATTCCAAAGGATGAAAATGGCGTAGAAGTACCATTTTGTCCAGCTCTTTATGTGGAAGGGAATCGTAAACTAGATGCCGAGACTGAATTGCCAGAAGATTTCTATTCTACCGAGTACTTCACTTCTAAAGGGTTGGAATATTTGAATCACGAAGATCGCCAGGGCAAGCCCTTTTTCGGATGTCTAACCTACACTGCACCACATTGGCCGTACCAGGCACCGAGGGATACAATTGCCAAGTATAAGGGGAAATACGATGACGGGCCCGAAGAATTAAGAAGGAGAAGATTGGAACAAGCCCTCAAAGTTGGTGCCATAGTTGATGGTATCGAGCCCCACAATATCATAACTTTTAGAACCAAAAGATGGATCGAATTGACTGAAGACGAAAGACAAATCGAGTCTCGAATTATGGAAACTTATTCAGCAATGGTTGAACTCTTGGATGAGAATATAGGAAGGGTAGTGAGTCAATTGGAAAAGGATAACGAGCTAGAGAACACCTTGATAATCTTCATGTCTGACAACGGAGCTGAAGGTATGCTTATGGAGGCTCTTCCATTGACAATTCTTAGAATTAGGGACATTGTAGAAAAGCATTACAATAATGCCATTGACAATATTGGAAACAAGGATTCTTGGGTCTATTATGGAGACCAATGGGCTCAGGCTGCCACTGCTCCGTCATACATGTATAAGATGTGGGCGTCAGAAGGTGGGATAAGATGTCCATTGATACTTCACTATCCTCCGCTATTGAACGATAACACCAATTCTTCTATAGCTTTGTCTTCTTCCATCGTTTCAACTGGTGAAAGGGACAGCAACGTTGTTAGAGAGTTTGCTACCGTGATGGATATACTTCCCACAATACTCGAGTTAGCAGGAAGACCCCATCCTGGAACTCAATATAAAGGCAGAACAGTGGCAGAGCCAAAGGGAAAATCGTGGATCTCGTATTTAAAAGGAAAAGCTGAGCAGATTCATCTGGACGATACAGTCACTGGCTGGGAATTGTTTGGCCAGCAGGCTATTAGAAGGGGTAAATATAAAGCTTTGTTTATCCCCATACCATTTGGAACCGGTCAATGGCAATTGTTTGACATCAAAAAGGATCCTGGCGAGGTGAAAGACTTATCGAAACTGGAACCTGCCAAGTTACAAGAGATGCTTAATCATTGGGCTGAGTATGTCGCTGAAACAGGTTTAATTGATTTCGGATCCCACTTTTTCGATGGTACAGAAGATGAGTATCCCATGGGGAGAGAACTAGACTGATACTGTGGTGCGATTGGGAGTATTAAATGGATGATGAGTAGGAATGATTTGTTTTTGCTTCATTGTAGAGCTATTTTGAGTCGTTTTGAGAGATCCAAAGAGATCCAGGGTGTTTGTATATCATTCTACATTGAACTGAGATCAGCACATACACCTTCCTATCTTCCTGTGTTATGTCTACCTACTGTACATTTATTAACTACTCTATGTTAGCTATTTGTCATCGCCATTAGAAGAGGACTTGGATTTGGACTTGTCCTTCGACTTGGATTTGGACTTGTCCTTCGACTTGTCCTTCGACTTGTCCTTCGACTTGTCCTTCGACTTGTCCTTCGACTTGTCCTTCGACTTGTCCTTCGACTTGTCCTTCGACTTGTGCTTGGATTTGTCATTGGATCTCGACTTGTCTCTTCCGATGTGAACTTGATTATTCTGTTCTTCCTCTAATGGAATCCAGATCTCTTTGTCATTTTCATCTGCAGCAGGTTTGGATTTGCCAAATGTCTCCTTTCTCCATTCTTTTAAATGCTTAGACTTGGTATACTTTCTCTTATCTTTGAGTCTCATTTCTTTAGATCTATAAGGTGCAAACTTCTTCAATCCGATGAAATTATTCAATTGCTTGTCGTCAGCTAAAATGATATCTCTTGTAGTCAAACCAAACGTCTCTGGAGATACTTCCCTGTACTTGAATTGGACATCCCCGCCGTTCCTTGAGCTTGATTTAGATCTTCCTCTTTCTTCAATGACTTCTCCAAGAAGCTTGGAAGTGTTGGCCGCCACAATAGCTTCGGCCTTCTCCTTGATAGATTGCTTCTCTTTCTTGAGCGACTTTTTTTCCTTAAGTTTGTCTTTCTTTGACTTCGAAACAGGCAATTCTTGTTCTTGTTCAGAACTATGTTTTGATATGGTAGCGGATTCTTCTTCATCATCATCACCTTCCAAATCACTCCATTCAGGCTTAACATCCTCGTTGTCATAATACTGCTGATCGAAAATCTGAGCCATCTTCTTATCCCAATCTTCATCGTCAAAGTCATCGTTCAAAAGCGAATCTCCAAATACCTTTTGGATCACATCTTCAGAAATATCTTCTCCAACCGCTTCTTTGATTTTGGTTAACCTGTCGGCAACCTCATTGATTTTAGAAGTTTTCTTCCTTTTCAATTGCTCCTGGGTGATCTTATTTTCTTCCATCTTCTTTTCGGTGTCCTTTTCTCTTTGCCTTTTACGACTGTTGGTGGCAGATCTTCTTAAAGTTGCTTGATTACGAGCATAAGAAACAATTTCTGCCGCGTTGGGGTCCTCATATCTGAAATTGTAGGCGTTTTCGAATCTCTCAACTGCTTCTTCAAACTGTTCATCGTCGTCGTTGTCGATTCTGTCTAAATTGATCACTTCATCGTTCTCCTTGGGGATCCAAGCTCTTTTGTCTACAAAAGCACTCAAGAAGCTTTCTTCATTCTGGGAAGGATCTGGAAGCTCGGATGAATCGATTAATTCTCTTCTGGATTTTGGCTTGACCTCTTTCTTTTGAAGAAACCCATCGTCTTCACTGTCATCTTCAAACTCTTTATTTATATCTGAAATCAATCGATTTCTTTCTTCTCTTTCAGCAACAATGAATGGCTTTTCTCCATCAACTGTATCGTACTTGCTAGTATTATAGCCCTGGTTGTCCTGGGTTTGTCTCTGCTCCTCCAAATCATCTTCATCGTCGTATTTATACCCTCCTGAAAGTATATTCATCCGATGGTAATCTTTCAAGTAAATTGGCCTATCCTTGTCTGAAGTAGAGGCTTCCTTGTTGGAACCTTCGAACTCAGGATCCTCAAAAAACTTGACTGTAGGGTCCAAGAGCTTTTTAGGGTCTTTCCTAATGGCTTCAAGAACCTTGTTGATCCCTGCTTCCATACCTTCAGTAATCAATTCTCCGTATTCATCTTCTTCCTCATCAGAAGAACCATCTTCGCTCTCGTCCGAGAAGTCTTCTTGGGCAGCTATGACCTTCGGTTTGGCTTGGGTTTCAGATTTTTCTTCAACAACATCATTTGTGCTCTTCTCAAGAGCCTCCTTGGCCTTTTTGGTAGCAGATTTCTTTCTTGCCATCTTTAATTGTAGTATAAGTAATGAGTAAAGTTAAAGTTGCATGAGATGAGCTGAAAATTGTGGTGAGAGATGGGGGAGATAGTGGAGTGCATATAATTAACTTGTAAAAGAAAATATATATCACGTGCTACAAAAAGTGATTAAGGCTCTGTAGAGCTTATGGGGTCTTGGGCGATCACTGTAGATGACCAAATATGGACATGGCCTGCTATACTTTGGTAGATATAGTTCGTTATTCTTTCTGAAACCTACAGTTGGTCAAACATCTCGTTTTGTTTTGTGGTATTAAACGTGTATTGTCATACGAAAATGCCATTTTCGAGTGCAAAAGTGTTAAGCAACCAGCTTTATCAAAGCTTCACCACTCCCAAATATTCACCAGCACTATTAGTCCTACTGGGTACCATTTTCTCTTCATACCACCATTTGTAGGCCAATTGACATCTGTTGAAATCTAAATTTTCACTGAGAACTCTCCAAAGAATGCCTTCGAGAAACTCAATCTCAAACCGATTGCTGCTCATTATGATTGACCAAGTTCTGTTCAACCAATGAACAAATATCGATAATGGAATATATGGAATAAGATTGATAAAAGAGAATATAAGTGCTTCTCTTGTAGTCTCGGGAACAAGTCGTTGAGGACTGACAGTAATGCTGGCTTCTGGTTGTGCAAATTCAGGTCCAAGAAAGGTATCCCTTGGAATGGTAGCCTTGTTTGCATCGATAATGTCCACCGGATCAGGATTATCATCTTCAATATGACTTAAAGTTGAATTAGCCAGATATTCTGTTATGGGCTGTGCAGTTCCTAAAGTTTTTTCTGATTTTTTCACCGAAACTCCTGACCGAATATTTGAGCATCGGAAATACAAAAATTCCAAAAATTGTTCACCAGTAGTTGCAGATAAACTTGGAGCTTGCAGTATAGCCGAATGAGATAAAATATGCTTCCCTAAAGTCTCGACTGCTATGCTAACTTGATTAGCAGATAAGATGATAGGAAACTGCTCGAGGACAACTTCGAGATAGGCTATGGTTTTCAAGACATCTATCTGAAGTGGGTTTTGAGTATGTATCAACAATAGGACAGAATGAGTGGCTTCAATTATGTCTGAATCAATTGGGATTGTAGATTTATTCACATTAACCAATTGTAAGCATATTGGGGTCATACTTCGTATACTAAATATATTTCTATCCTTTTTCAGCTGGAGGTAATTCTCCCAAAGTCCTAAAACAAATAAAACTTTTGATTTAACTAGATAGTCTTGATGAACAACATATAAGTTCAACTCACGATAATCACCAATCAAATGCATTGTTAGACGCTCAAAGCCAGCCAAATTATTTCCATCTAGTGATGCCTCTAACGAGAGATAATAAATAAAATTGTAGCTATCAAAGCCACCTTGGCCAATGGAAAGAAGAATGAAGTTGACATAATACAAATTATGGAGAATTTTGAGTGAGATCTCGTTATAAGAACCAGATGTCTGTGGAGTTGAAAAGAACCCTCTCTTGCGAGGAACAAGAAATGCTGTAAGTATCCCTTGAAAAATGACAACCTCGGAGAAAAGCACCAATTTAAATGAATGCCAAATCTGGGTAGAGGATGGTGCTGAGGGATTACCAAGAACATTAATATCACCTGGAATACGAGTGTGAATGTTTGGGTCAACATTATAAGGCGAGTTCTGACACCAATGGTTGATTGCAGAATTGAAATCAAGTAATTTGCTTGCAACATAAGTAACATAGGAATAACTGGAGGGTTCATCTACAGAGAGACCCTTGAGAAAACGTTCTAAGAGTAAAGAGAGTTTATTGATGTGTCTGGAAATTGGATTGTTCAGAAACAAAGCAAACTCAGGAACTTTCGACAAGCCTGTAGTGCTAACTTCATCGCTGTTGCTGCCGCTACCGCTTAATGGGCTGACGATCATATCAACAAGTCTCTTGATTATAAACCCCTGGGAAACCCCGTGGGTGAAATGAACAACGTCTAGGTCCAGATTATGAAAGACTGCCAAAGAAAGCAAACTTAAATTGGTCACCGACAATGGCAACGAGCCTGAGATCCCAAATTGAGCTCCTCTTTTAAACAAAGTTTTCATCTGCTTGTCCCAAGATTTGAAAAACCAATAGTATTGTACGACGTTGACATTAGTATAGAGATCGTCTCTTAAAGAATTCGAAAGAGACACCCCAGCAATGATCGGAAGAGCCTTCCAGCCATTTGCAATTGGATTGTAATCGACAAAGTTGTTCAATTCTGTTCCCAACACTTCATACCAAGTCTTAATTGAAAGTGTAGGCTGTGAGATGCTAAGTTTCTTGTCAGTTGCGAGTTTGAACACTTCAATTATAAGGTAAGCCTCTTCAAAATACGTGTCAACAAAGCCAGGAACACCAGTTTTGTACGACTTGCCTCCAAAGCAAACGCTGTTATTAAGGAAAGCAGCAATAAGAAGCCGAAGGTTCTGTTCGTGTTTCACATACGGAAGATAATGAAGGATATAACCGAGGAACTTACGAATGGAGGAATCTGGAGGAGGAAACCGCAATTCATTGATGACAAAATCAAGATCTTGTGGGCCAGCCTGGACAATCTGGTGCTGGTAATGAGGTTGAGAAGCCATCGCAGATCGGGTCTAAAGTTTGTCCGGTAATGATAGCTGTTTCAGAAAGAAACCATGAACCAAAGATTGGTTGAAGGTTGGCTGCCAATATTGTGGAGAATAAAAGTTGGAGAGCCTGGAGCGTGGTATTACATACAGGAATACAATACTATAAAGGATTTAAATTTTACAAGTCGAAGCAGAACAAAATCAAAATCGTTTAATGATAAAATTATTTATGTGGCACGTGATTTCGTCATCACGTGCATTTTGTCTTGATAATGATGGTTTCTGCTTCAATTAAGAATAGAGTTAGACATGATTCAATACAATTGTGCTAATTTTCAAGCTTTTGATTCATATTATATTTATCTGCATTCTTCAATAACGTCTACTTCTTTTTCATACAACTCTTCTTTTCCCTGTACAAAATCTTCTTCTGGTCCACCAGTCGACTCGAAGACCATAAAATCATCCAATTTTTTTCTTCATCCTGCACACGACTACGTGCGCCAGAATGGAGATCGCTCGGGCTTTTTTTTGACAAGACACCCAAACAGTGAAGCTTTCAAGAAGTTCCTTAGTTAGGTTTGGGTATTAGTGTAATCTCATAACTTATATAAGGAGTAACTAGAACTTGGGATTGCTCTCGAGTGATTGCAGACTCTAAATACAGCCTTCTTTTTTTTCCTGTACATATCTTCCTGGTTCAGAGGAATCCAACTCATTAGCCAAACCGCTTTATACGCAGATAAGCATCTTCAGCCACTCAGTTAACTCACAAAATTTTCAAAATAACTCCATTAGACCCAATATTCATACACACCAAAACCAATGATCCGACGTTTCCCTTTTTCTCAAACCTATAAGAACCTTGCATTTAATCTTAAGAACTTCAAGCCATCATCACAACGACCTTCCTTCCGTTCAGTCAATCACCCATTCATGTCCAATGCCCAACTCCAAGATTCCCTGTACACGAATTGGTTGGTGAAAACATCTTCAAAACTTCCCAGAAGGATCATAGGGCATATTAAGAGACCCCATGATGGTTCGAACGTTTTGGGATCCCAAAGAGTGTCAATGGGGAATTCAGGCTCCCAAACGACCGAAGATAGCACTCTGGATGGAGGCTCAAAGCGTAAAGAAGATGAATTTCCCTTGTCTACAATTCCTTCGTTATTGTCTTCGTATTATTATATACCGAATGACATTATAGTAGATAATATTGAAAATGCAGACAGTTTGTCCGAAAGGGTAATATCTGCTTTTGAACGAGAAGACCTCGAAGAGATGGCTTCTCTTTTATACTCTCAAAAGGAGAACCATAACACTGTAATAGAGCCAGAATTGGTCAATATTCTCATTAAGCTATCTTTGAGTGAAATTCCCTTCCCAGACTTACTTCCTTACGAATCAGAAGTCGAAACTCCTTGGTATAGATCCCATTTATCAGTTAACGATTCGCTTTTCTATAAATTCATCTACAACCGAATACCTCATCTTTACAAAGTGTGTAAGACATACGAGAAGCTAATGTTCAACAATAAGGATTTCCAGGAGTACTACATTTGGCTCTGTTACCACCACAATGATCTTGAAACGTTAGGATATCTTCTTAGGGCCTACTTGAAACATCTGGACACATACGATTCGAAGGTTCTATCCTATGCTATCTGTGCCTACATACTCAACTATGATGTGACCACTGCATTGTCAGCATATACAGAGATAGTATCGAGTGGAAGAAAGCTTGATGTGATCCTCCTAGAACTGGTGCTTCAACAGGCTATACAACATGATGCGTTGTTTGTCAATATCAAAAAATTCTTTACCTTGTGGAGCCAGAATGAAAATCTCGGCTCTCAATTGCTGCCTATAAGCCCAAAGGCAATGGCTCTTGCCCTTAGACAGTATTATCGTTATTGCAAGTCGGTCGACGAAATCAAACCTATACTGGATTTATCTTCGTCATTGGGTCTTTCTGCCAATTACATGGTGAAACTGCAAATTATTCGGTCTAGAATTTTATCAAGATTCCCTTCTCATTCTCAGAAACCAATCTTGGAGCAGGACATAGTTGAGATCAACCAGATTGCAAATGAATTATGTCTGGACCCTGATCTGAAAAGAGATTTTTATTTCCAAATGATGAGATTCTTTGGCCAGCAAAAGAATATGAATATGATTTTGTTCATTCTGCACAAAATGAAGCAGGACAAGATGATAGTAGATGAAAAATTTGTTAAGATAATTCTGAGATACTATGCAAGAGCAGAAAAATTCATGAGCTTATATGATTTCTTGGAGTTTTCGTCCACCAGAATCAGCTACAATGATCAATTTTTAGTTGATTTTTATGAAGCATTTGTAAAGACTTACCCGTATTTTGCCGCTGAATTCGATCAAAATTTTAAGGAATGGCTCCAAAAAGTGTGTTGGAGTTCGGAAAAGAAGGATAAATATTCAAACTTACTTCAGATCCGGAAGACCAGATCAACTCTCAATCCATACGAATACGTTGGAAATAATAGACTAGATCCATTCAAGTACGATTCCAACAAATGGACCCAATTCAATGATTCTGGTAAAGAGAAGAGTTTTGGTGCTAATGATGCTCAAGTCGAATTCCGTGTTACGAAAGGATTTAATGAATTAGTCAGTAGAGGGGTGAGGCCCGATTTCAGTATCATAGAAGAAACTTACAAGGAACTTCCAAGAGAGAAGAGATACCTTTTATTGGACATGATAAGGGATACAGAATCAGCATCTCCCAGAAAGAAACTTGCAATGATTAGACTCGCTAAGGATAATTATACCAGAAACTACTTAATGGATTATGTGAAACACGACGGAAACGGTCTCAATGCTCAAAATAGACTCAATCTTTCATTTATACTAATGAAACAGGGACTAGGATCAACTGCTACAAGGTTGTTAGAGAATATCAAACCTGAACAACTTAATGACAAGTCAACCATGGTTCGATTGCATAAGCTCTTGAGACTTCATGTAGCAACTCATAGAATGGATCGGTTTGTCAATACCCTTGAGGAATTCCCAATCAATGAAGTTATTCTAAGTCAGTTTGTATACGAAAAATGTTGTCTGATCGAAAATCTTTTAAAGAAAAGATTGGAACTGGCTCAATTAAAGGAACTGGAGCCTCCTGCCACTGGTAAGAAATACACTTTGGTCACCAAATCCGGTGAAGTATTACAGAATTGCGTTATGATGGATGTTCCTCCGGAGCCAATGTCAACCCAAATTACCAGAGCTATTACGAGATTGCATGGGTTTATAGCAGATATTCAGATCCGTTTGGATAGTGACAAGTTAGAGATTAACCAAAGAATTCAAGATGTATTCTCGTTATTAACAGAGTGGATGGAGAAAGATAAAGATGACGAAAGAAAGGTGTAATATGAAAAGGCTGAATGTGCAACTGGAGGAGACTCTGGCTGACCTATAACATGATACAATAATAATGAAAGTAAAGAAGTAACAAAAGATGAAAAGATGAAAAGATAAAGAGAAGATGAAGAGAAGATGAAGAAGTATGGGAGAGTCCATCCCAACTGCATACAATATAGAATCCTGCATATAGAAATAGACATAAGTTCTTGTAAAATGAATGGAGTGAGTTGCTTTGCCATGATTTATAGTTCAAGAGGTAGTTTTATAGCGGTAAAATGAACTCATATGAAGTGAGTCAAGGTTGGAATGATGTGGTATGTCATATAAGTAGAGCAGGGAATCAAGCAGCAGTTTGAGGTCGTTCTCTGGGTGTATACTCATCTGGATGGAAGTCTCCCTGATGGGAACTTGATGGAGACTTGATGATCATCGCCAGTTTTGAATGATTATTGAATAATATACTAACAACTAGGATACACACCTATTAGCAGCTCTTTTGGCTAAGATTGATACTAATCTTGAATGTGCGATCTGTTCCGAGACTATGCACATCCCATTTATCACATCTTGTGGACATTCATTTTGTTATGAATGCTTGACATCATGGTTCCAAAATAAATTGAACTGTCCTAGTTGCCGACAGGAGACAGAACAACCGCCAATACTTAATGTACAACTAAGAAATATCAGTCGGAGCATGACTGATATTTTGATTCAAATTGGAGGTGAACGTGGAAAAGAATTGCTAGAATCTCGAGACTCAGCCACTAGTGCCTATCAGAAAGATTTGGACAATAAGAATCTATTTGGAGAAGTATTCAAAAGTGCTATAACTCTTATAGATAATTCCGATGGAGTAGCCAGATGCGGCAATTGTCACTGGGAGGCTCATGGATCTGTATGTCTTCATTGTGGTACCAGACTAAGAGTACCCCGAGAAGACGATTATTATGATTCAGACAATGGAGATGCATATGACGAGGACGACGAAGAATTGCAAAGATACGGGAATGATGACTACGATTCAGAAGATAGCTTTATAGATGGAAGAGATGCAGTTGAAATAGGCGAAGACTTGGATGATGCAAATGATATTTTGTCATCTGAGGACGAAGAAGATTGGGCAGGTTTCACTCCCCCAATTGCAAGTCCTGTGGTGGTACATCTGAGTGATAGTGACAGCAACACTTCTAGCAATCAAAACGTAGAGGACTTGGACCGAGCGTTAGAGCGCTTTGCTGCAAGTTCTAGCCACAGAGATTCTTCTCTGGAAGAGATGTCATATTCCATTGATGACGAACCGATGACGGGTAGGCCCAGAAGGGCAAGAAGAGTTGTTAACGTGAGTGACGACGATGACGATGACATTTAATCATTGTTGGCAAATAAAATGTTGAAGAATTAAGTAATGGTTGAGAGAAGTGAGTTTTTATAATGTTGTAACACCAAAAGAACAATTTAATGTGATATTGAAATTAATGGTTAAGCAAACTTGGTACACCATGCCACCAGATTTTGTACAAGGTTATCGCTGTGCTACTCAATAGGCACCAGCTCCATAGGCACCAATGGCACCAATGGAATCCTTGATTAGGTGGAGCATCAAAGAAAGCAGTTGCAGCACTGCACATAACCCCAATCTGACGGGCAGTTTTTCGAAATTGTGCTGCAGCCGGAGACTAATTAGTCGGAAATTATATAGAGATATTATATGGAGTTTGGCTCTTGTCTGTGTAGCCTGTGGATGTAGACCTGCCCGTGTAGAGCACTCTGTCAATACGTTAACTTATCGAGATAGACACAATCTCGGAAGAGAACATCGGATATTTCAATCCTATCAGTGGGTGTATGGATTCCAAATAAAAACAACGAACCACATTTGGGCACGTGATCTAACCATTCTGTTTTCAACCTTTTCCTGCATGTCACCAATTACGGTGGTTTGATTGGCGGTTGAGGCAGAACTTGAGGGAAGAAAAATGAACTGATGTTAGAAACAAGAAACAACTACACTTTTCTTTATAGAAACATTAACAAGTAAGTATTAAATTTGATGCAGAGGGTAGTTGTTGGTCTTTCGGGGGCTCTCTAAGGTAGATTGGAAGATTAGCCACCGATCTGTACCAAAAAATCGCCAAAAAGTTATCATTCATGTAAAGCAACGGGATGCTGTTCATGTCATGAAGTGGTCACACACTTGTCGAGGTTTTGTAACAGACTTAATTGAAGGGCGTTGAAGTATAGTGGTTTTGGATAAAGAGCTGCATCATAGTCTGAATGAGTTGCAATGTGTTGAACAAGATGTAATCAGTACGAGGGTCTCATTGTTGGAAATTACAGAAGAGAAGGAGATTCCACATTTGTTTTCCTAAAGTTGAAGTGTTTCTTTAATTTGTTCTGATTTCAATTGCAAAGTCCAACTATGTCCTTCAGTTTCCATAAGCCGTTTTGTTCAAATTTTCAATTAATTCCTCAAGTATGGTGTACGTCAGTTGTGAGAAGTGTGAACAAAAATGGATGTATAATGAAAAGGCTTTACTGAAGGGAAAGGCTATAAGTGGACTTATCTTGAGCTTCTCTTGTATTTCTGATTGACAGTGAAGACATAAACACCTGGGGACTTTTTCAAGGGTGATTTTTTGGCCGAATTCATGGTCACTAGAGGGTGTTCATATTTAATCTAACTTCAGCATCTTCTTTACAACTTCATACAAGTTATGATTTGAAAATTATTCTCTCCTTGGTATCCACCCACTGTTATCTTTGTATTAAGACTCATTTACTAACTAATTATAGAATGGCTCCAAACCCACAAAGAATCATCAACTTACAAAGAGAATACCAAAACTCTTCCCAAAGGTTATATTACAGAGGCCGTAACGGTAAGGCTTTAGTTTACCCATACTACGCATTATTCACTGTCACCACTATTGTTCCATTATATTACGCTGGTAGAGCCATCTTTGGTATCAAAGACGAATAAATGAAATAGTTTATATTGACTGATTTCTCAATACATATAAGTTTAAGTGACTCCAGAAGTCTGTAGTTGTAGATTGTATGGTTCTGGCCGTGAGACTAGAACGAAGCTAGCCTTTGAGCTTGGAGCTTTAGTTAGGGTGAGGCTGAAAAAATGAAAGAAAAAGGGCAAGGAAGAGCGGTTGAAGCGAATGGTTCTAACAAATCCAGAAGGGATGCTTCTGACAAATTCAGAAGGAAAGGTTTTTGGTCATAAACCTGCCTTTGTTTCAATAATGAAAAATTGTCACTGAACAAGCTCCAAATCCTCACAAGTTCAACCAGAGAAAACAATGCAGCGATTTTAGGTAACTGCAGCCGTGATAGTCACTCCAAAATGGTGTGTTAGGTGGTAACGGAGAAGTGTGAAGTCGGTGTTTGAGTTACGAGACAAGCGCCACCGGAGTTGGCATCAATCTAGCTACTTATAATAAAATATGTAATGCGCATAACTCCTTGGGTGCATTTCTTCTTGCAGTTAGAAACATGTGTGTCTTGGTCTAACGGGAGCATCCCAAGAAAGAAATGGGATTTCGGGATTTGGGTCAGCGGTTTGCCAACATAAAATTTGAGACAAAGTCTTAAGAAGGGTCTGGTATTTCTCACGTGACAATTGCATTACTTTGTTGGGGAAGATGCATTAGCTAATATTGGATTTATGGAGAAGTTGGTTTTGCCAGTATAGCCGTGACTAGTTTGGAAAGGTGGTACTATACAGCTAATCGGAAGAGGATAAAGCTCTGTTTGAGCTGTCATAAACATAATTCGGTGGAAGATCTCCTTTAGAGAAACATGCCTGCGAAATTCACTCTGTTATTGGAGTTACCAGATGTGATTCAGAACCAAATAATATCGTACTTACCTCAACAAGATATAATCAATTTGGCCCTTACAAATTTCCATTTCTATATACCTTGCATCAAGAAATTGTACAGAAATATATGCATAAGACAAGATCCTATCCTAAAATATCAAAAAGGGAGAGGAACCAATTTCAGAGAGTCTCTGGTGACAATCATAGCTGGTTTCAATAATGTAAAAGTATCTTGTGAAAGACAATTTGAGCTCATAGACGCTCGTATTCAAATTATCATTCAGTCTATGAAGATCAACCCTCAACTCATAGAGTATGTGAACGAAATCATAGTTCAAGACCAATTAAACGACACCATACGGAACTCAATTACGGAACTTCTTGATATGGTAAAAGATGGCCCCGAGTTACGGAGAGTCATAATCGAGAACACTAAGCTAAGAAAGAGGTTTTATCTGCAACCAATTAATAATAATTTAAAGATTGCCCAACTAGACACACTACAACAATTCCGTGATATAATAGAGTCTTCCAACGGAGTGACGGAGTTGATCTTACGTATTGCAAAGGCATCAGAAGACGAAGTAGAAACATTTTTCAAGACAATCGACCACAAATCAGTATGTGCTTTCATGTCGAGATTGGAGTATATTACTATTGAATCCGCCAGCGACGACAGAGACTCAAGTGTGGCATATAGAGATTCTAGTGGTAATAACAATGAGGAGGAGACCGGTGGACTAGTATTTTGGAGAATGGTCTTACTTTCAACCCTAGACTCTATTAAAGGAATTAATTTCAGATATTATCATGGCCCTGATAACCACAATATTGTTACACGAAAACTAGTACTTAGGGCTATAGATAAAATCCCTTGGCACCAGCTCAAGACTTTGGATATCAGCATTGGGTGTGATGATTTGGATTGTGCTCAGCATTGTGTATCCCATTTTTTGGATTCCATTGCTTTGCCATTCTCTACCAATCTAAGAACCCACCTACATCGCTTGGAATTTGTTCAATGCAATGGTAAACGATTGCCGGCTCAAGATACCCATGAGTTTGATGTGAAATGGGATTTAGCAGTGTTTGGATTCTTGAGCACTGCTCTAGGAGCTGGTACTCATATAACCCATCTTTCTATTCAACATCAGGCATCAACATCTGGAGTCTATAGCGATGGAATGGACGGTAATTATCTCATCAGATTGGCGCTTTACACTGAGACGTTGCCAGAACTCCTTAAGAACAACGTATTTCCAATCAGACTAAGCTTGACGAAATTTTTTGAAGTTTTGGCTGGTTACGAGCAGCCTATGAACACTATGCTATGGAATGGTTGTAAGTGTCTGCATTGCCGAGTATATTTAGACTTTCTTGACGAATTTATGATGACCCACAAATATTATCTGAATGAATTCCGAAGCTGGAAAGACTTGACGTCAAGTCATTTGATGACCGCAATTGCAAATGCACTTAGTCAAAGGTTCACCGGCGAATCTGCTGAGATAAGTTCTAGCGCTGCAGAAAATGGCTCTGAAAACTTGGAAGATGCCAAAACATATACAGCGCTTGGAGTTAGAGCTAGTAATAGATTTGATGGAGGTGATGAAGTCTTTGGCAGTTCAAGTTTCTCCAATGAAATCGGAGTTGGTGGCTCCAATTACACAAGAGAGACTGTGTTCAGAAGCATTGGTAGCTCAGATGGTAGTGGCGTAGACCTTCCATTAAGACAAATAAATTGGGATCTTCACACCAATAGATTTGGATTACCGTTTCTATGTCTCAATCATAAAACTTATGAAGAAGGTGAGTTTGAGGATGAGGTAGAAATATTTTACGATGCCGAGGAAGAAATAACAGATAGTTGTAAGGTGGAGACGACCAACAAGTGTAATTTCAGTCAAGTTGGGAAATGTGTGTCTCACTACTTGAGTGATATCTTACTCAAGATGATTTATCTTAATCGTGGAAATGCAGAAGGATTAATTTTGGGAGGAGAATATGAAAATGATGGAGCAGGTAGACAGTTATTTAGTGAAATAGAGGTTAATGGGATTGTGTTTGCGGTTGGCAAAGAAGTCAATGGAACCAATTGGTTAAGATGTTTACTGGAAATTGAATAAAGGAAAAATTAAAGACAACCCTGAAGCAAGCAAGCTTCATTGGCTCAATATCAATTGTGATAGTATGCGTATAAGGAGTTTATTTGAATAGATGAATGGGTTTTTTTAGGTTTGACGACCTCCTCTTTCGTATGAGTTTTTTCCCCAAAAATAATACTATTGACTGACAGAACTTGTGGCATTGCGTAAATCAGCGGATGTAAGTGATCTAGATGTTTCAAACAATCAATTGAAGGGTAGAGAGTAAGCTAGTGAACCTGCACCACTCGGGGAATAAAGGGAATTTGGAGTGTTATACGAAAACTTGATATTTTTCAATAGAATGAGGTGTTGTTGTGTAAAGCTCTACTCTCCATGTTGTTTACTGATCAACATGTGTTCTCTTTTTGGCTTCAGAACCTGTTGATGCATGAAGCATGATTTCAAGTTGAGTAATCGACCGCATACCGCCGTTAAATGACACGTTTGTTGACGAGAAGAAAATATTGTCATATAATAAAATGATCCTATTGCTAATGCATACTTACTTGAGATAAGAAATGGGGTTGAAAGAAGTGATTCAATGTGTTTAACTTTCAGTATTGTCATCAAGCTTCTCGTAATTAAAAGGTAAATTGTATGGTGGTGGATCTCTTAATTTATATATTAGAGCTATAATAAGATATAGATATTTTTTTGAGAGTAGCTATAATAAGATTTAGATATTTTTTAAATTCTTTAAAAATTAAAAAATATTACGACCGATGAGTTTTGGGGCAACTAAATAAACAACGGAAGTAATCATTCAATTCCAGAAAGGGGTTGAGTACGAATGCACAAGTTGCCAGCAAACCCTCAAGCAATTATTGAAAAAAAATATTTGAAGTGAGATAAGGCTGACAATACAAATGTGGGATAGAGGAAAATAGCCCAAAATCCAAGTTTGGCGAAGTGAGAATCTGCAATTGTAATGAATTGTGATGTGGTTAATTTTTGATTATCCTCAGATCCAATTAAAATGTCATCAATACAAATAAATAATTTTCTTGCTCATAAACATTTTTTGAGAAAATTTTGGGAATTGTTAGTTACTAATTGGTCACGAGTCTTGTATATAGATCAGGTTAAGCACCAATATTCTTGCATTTAAACTTTTTACGAGCAGAGACCGTTAACGAAAAATGTCGGTCCCCGTAGAATTTTTTTTATTAAGATATAGGGAGGGGGAGAATCAGGCATGACATCACTAAATCAGTATATTATTTCTTCTAAATGTTATAATATCAAACTTAAATCATTGATATATTAAAGTTAACACACAAGAAAGTTCTTGTGATTTCTAGGAAAGTAGACTCTTGAATTTTAAAGACTTAAATTGCCACACCTTTCTAATATGGTGTTTGTGTAACGAGGAAGGTTTATTTTTTAATATGCAAGGGCTTAATATTTTTTATAGTGCTTTGCATTTCTTATGTTGAGCCACTCTTCTTTTTTCTCAAGTTTGTTGGTGTTGTCAAAGGTAGTCTCTTTTCATAAAAGATATTGAATATCTTGTCTGAGAAATCCATTTTGTTGGAATTTCGCTACTCTGCATGTAAATAAATAAAATATTTTGAAAACTTCTTCATTCTGAAATTCAGGGAGTAGTTAAACTCCAATCCCCTTTTGGCTTCTATTATGATGCTAAATCTTCTTAAATAAGCGAGTTCAAACTTGACGATTTTTTTGTAAGTAGTTAGGAGCCCGTAATAGAATTTGTTTTGTGTCAAAATGGCTTTAACTTTATTTATTATTTTTGTCCTGTTAGTAAGGTTTTCGTGTATAGTTGCCTACAATTGGTATTGTGTGAAGCTGTTTCTGAAAAAGGTAATTTATAAATTAGCTTCGGGATTTCGTAGACTTTGCCTTATCGTCATATAAGCAACCGTAGAGATCACAAATATCTAAAAACATATATTTCGAGACTACATCCTGAAGAATTATGACGTTTTGTGTTGTTGCTACCAACAAGAATAAATCTTCGAATTGGTTAAGGAAATCACAAGTAAAAAAATCAAAATATTGTCGATATAAAATTGATGCAGATCCCATGCATCTCCTTCACCTAATGCAATAATATGTGAAACCTTAAATGAGCTCTTTCTTACAAAATTAACAACCGATCTCAGAGGTTTGGCGGAAGTCAAAGCTTGTTCAGCGGACACAGACTTTGATGCTCCCAGCTGATTAGATTGTTATGTCCATTATTACGATTTTTTGATTCTTGGTTCCTATTGATTATTTTATTATGAAAACACTAGGCAAGGTAACAAAAATTCTTGTTTCCGGAAATTAAATATTGCGAATTGGGAAAATAGGAAAAATTGAAACTTGATGTATTTTTTTATGAAAACAACTCACGTAACCAGTTTTGACGAGTATATTCCTATGGATTACCATGTTTATACTGTATAAAGAATATTATTTTATATAAATAGTAAGGAATCAAAAGCGACTGATTTACTCAACCTTCTTTTTAATTACAAAACTATGTTGAAAGCTTTCAAAGATACTACACAATTTTTCATTTAATTAAATTACTATTAATAAGCATTCATTGAGGTTTTGGAATAAAGTACAGATAGCATGTTGTCAATATTTGGTGAGAATGCCGAAGATTGGTACCAAGGTGTTTCAACAGGGAACAAGATTCGAAATTAGATATAACACCTCAGTATTTCCTAGCCTTTTTTGAACAAATCTTGCTCAGAAAGTCCGAACAGAGAATTGGTTTATTAGTAGATCGTTCTCAAGTTTCTTTCATTATGATTTAATTCATTTTTTTCTTTTTACATTATTGCTTGAGTTCCAGCTCAGCCTAGTTCAAACCAGCAAAGAATTATTAAAATAAAGGAAATTTACACCTTAAGAATCTTCTGGTTTCAAATTGTGGTCTTTAATTAAATGTCTTAGCTTTCAGTATTTGTGAATCTCCGTCTCTTACTTTTTCCATTTGTATGTGTCTTGTAGTGTTGCATGCAATTATCCTGTCTAGCAAATTTTGCTTCACAACTTGGCCATTGGCAAACGTGCCTTCTTTCACCTGTATGGATCCGATTATGCCTTGCTAAATGACCAGACGTTGTAAACACTCGGGAACACGTCTTACAAATATGTTTCCGCTTGATTTCTGGTGGTATTTCAGAAGGAGATATCATAATGCCGGTGCTTGAAGTAGAATCAGATCCTGCTGAACTAACAGAAGTACGGTGGTTTCCTCTGACAGACGGAGGAGGAGTTGGGATTTTGAAATAGTTATCTATGATAGTCGATGATCTTGCCGACGGAGTACTCAAAGACCTAGAAATGCAGGGAGAGTAGCATAGATCCTTATATTCACCATGAATCCTTTGATAGCCTACAGGGGCTGGTAGTGAAATTAGAGGCAAATTTGTTGGGGTGTAAGAAAGGTTGTGCTGTAATTGAAAATATGCTAGTTGTTCTTGTGAGGTAGTTCCTTGATGTTGGTCATGAAGATTATGCTGAAAATATCCCTGGTTAGGGAGAGGATGTACTGCCGTAGTATAATCATCTCTGGTAGTACTTTCGAATTTGTTTTGAGAATTAATTTCAAAATTTGATTTGCACGATTCGTATTTATGACCATTTTGGCGATGATTTCCCTCTGCTGGAAAAGGTATCTTAGTTAGAAGTTCATTGAATGATGGCAATGCAGTTGAAAAGTGCTCCATTGCCATATTACGTTTGGGGTTTGCTTTTAGTTGTTTATAATCTAGTAATTTTACAAGATATGAACACGTATAATTTGAGTTGAGAACACCGCAATTAAAATGACTATTCTTTGAACCTTCAGTAATTTAAATATACAATGCAAAGCAGAACTGCAAGTTCGGTTTCGATGAGCCTTCAAGGTTATATTTTTCGAATTTAGATACCTATGTTTTCAATTTATATTTTCGGCGCTTCCACTGTATTTAGCCTCTCAGGATTACCGCCAGGGGGTATGCAGTGTGAGCATTCACTGACAAGTGAAATGTTTGAAATACAGAAAGAAATCATACTTCAAATGGAAGTTCCTGACTTGCATGATTATGCATAACAGGGCCGACACATCAAAAAAAAATAAAAATGCTTACGTAAATCACTTTCAAGCCACTATTTAAGAAAACAATATTGTCCTGTTATAGGAGGTGGAGGGGGCCCCTTCAACTCCATGCCAATTGTTTAATGTTTTATTTTTCAAGATGTGACTTGAGGATAATCAAAGACGCGGGAAATGTCTGCAGATTCTAGAAAGTTTTTAGCATGATTAAATGATATGATTAAATGATATGTTTCAATGATTATTATCATTTGAAGCCTGAAAGTATAATCAACAATCAACAATTAAGATGTAAGTTATTAAACCTGTTTAAGAGTTAGGCTAGCAACTGAAATTCCTCATGATGAAAGAATTCCATAAAATATTTTAGATCATTTGACGTTTGGAAGCACCTGTAAGTATCCCTGGCTGAGGCTAATTTTATGTTAGAAGGGTATATGAAATGCCGGAATCTTGAGCCTTGACGACCACATCCAAGGATTTCTTCTAGTTCACAAAAAGAAATTCTTAACAATTAAGGTTTTAGATTGCATTACAAAATTTTTAGCAGTTCTCCCTTTTGAATGCATGAGAAAACATAAAATAATAGGTCTGCCGCACGTTTACTCAAAAATATAATCAAACCTGAACTTTCAGGTTAAAATAAGCGCTCAAAAAAGATTTGGAGAAAGTAAAATAATAGAATGATATAGCATTTCAAATCAGAATGAATTTTAGTATTTTCATGTACTCTGAGTGAAATTAAGCAATCGTTACACGGAGTTCCATTAGCATATCTAAGAAATGACCAGTTTGAATCTTAGCATTATAGGACAAATTAATATCTCATCCGATCGGATGCAAGTGTCACAATCAATCATATTTTGTGCATAAGTAATTCAAATTTGAAATTTCTACATATTGAACTTCATCATCATTTGTTCTTGTTCTCCCTACTTGTATTTTGAAGCATTGGAATAGTACAAATATTGCTAGTTTCCCATTCTGATAAAAATCAACATTTGAATATTTTTAATTATTGGTGGTATCGTATATATCGTACGATTTTTTTTTTAAGTTGGGCCTCTTAGGTGGCAGTTGAGTGGAAATCAAGATCCAATGCATTGTAAAATATGGCTTAGTATCGCAATTTAATTCTAGATATCGTATGGAACCTTAAATCTATAATCTATCTCTCCCAAAAAGTGGTCACCCAGAACTCCGTAAAACAAAACGAAGGAATTGGACAAAAAATATACATTTCAGTCAATCTAGGCAATGTTCTACAGAGTACTTGACGCTGACCCATATTTAATTTTAATACAGAAATTACGATGAGGTTGCAAATATTGAAAAAAATATTTCGTAATAACCCGTAGAACACTCCGCTCAGACTACCCCAGTAAAGAACTTGAACCATTTCCTTATCATATAGGGATAGTTACATGTGGGTCTCGAAGTAGCTACATCTCGCATTCATATACCTAAAAGGTCAGCTAATAATTGCATGAATTTTGGTGCCTCTATCTATGTGGTACTGTATATATGTCATGAAACCCACAACTCAATATCAAAATTTATCACGTGATGTATTTGTCACGTGAAATTTCACCAAATTCAATGGTCTCCTCTCAAGCAGATTATATTCAAACTTGTTGGAAATGATCGTCTGTTAGTTCTTATCAGAATAATACCACTGCATACTAATGTTTAAGAATCTAAGCAAAGTTTCAGTCAGGACTTTAACTGAGTCCACTGGATTCAAACCTCCCTTTGTTCCATTAGTCGCACATAATGGATTTCCTGATGCCATTGGAAATACTCCATTGATCAGGCTCCCAAGAATTTCTGAAGAAATCGGTAGAAATATTTATGCAAAAGCAGAATTTATGAATCCAGGAGGATCAATTAAGGACAGAGCGGCACTCTACGTGATCAAAGATGCTGAATCAAAAGGTCTTATTAAACCTGGTGGAACTATTATTGAAGGTACTGCCGGTAATACAGGAATTGGTTTAGCTCATGTCTGTAGGTCACGTGGATATAACTGTATTATATATATGCCAAACACTCAAGCACAACTGAAGATAGATACTTTAAGACTTTTAGGAGCAGAGGTTCATCCTGTTCCTGCTGTTGCATTTACCGATCCTCAAAATTATAATCATCAAGCTAAGAGACATGCAGAGTCTTTAGAAAATGCAGTATGGACCAATCAATTCGATAACATTGCCAATAGACAAGCACATATTGAAACGACTGGACCAGAAATTTGGGCTCAACTTAATGGAAAGGTTGATGCGTTTACTTGTTCGACTGGTACTGGGGGTACTTTTGCTGGTATTACTCGTTACTTGAAAGAAATTTCTGATGGTAAAGTCAAATCTGTTCTTGCTGATCCTCCTGGTTCTGTTTTGTATTCATACATAAAATCTGGAGGTAAAACTATGGAAAGGGGTGGTTCTTCATTTACTGAAGGTATTGGTCAAGGTAGGGTTACTGACAATTTAATGCCAGATATCGAATTAATTGATGATGCCTTAAAAATTGCTGATGAAGATTCTATATCGATGTTATATCGTTTACTCGATGAAGAAGGATTTTACATTGGAGGAACTGGTGCTCTTAATGTAGCAGCAGCAGTTGAAGTTGCAAAGAATCTTCCAGAAAATTCAAATGTGGTTACTATTCTTGCAGATTCTGCACACAAGTATTCTGACAGAATCTTTTCAAAGTCTTGGTTGCAAGGTAAAGGATTATATGATTCCCTTCCTGACAAACTTAAGAAATATGCTATTTTAGACTAGTCTTTATCGGTGGACCTCTGCTGGCATCATATACAATTGGTAATGTTACAGACTTATAGCAATTGCAAATATATCTGTTCAGATTCATAAAACTATTCGGAGCAATATTAGTATTGAGGTGTGGAATATTGGTTTGTAGCGTGATATTTTTCGTTTTAGGGTATCAGATACATGATCTCCAGTGTTTAAGGGTGGTTGCAAGAATTTTTTATTATTTGCAATTTATACTTTTCACTTACATCATGCACTACTACGTTTACATACAAAATATGCAGATGTGGATGCAGATACAAACTTTAATGGGAATACATCTCCTAGATTACACGTAGGTTGCATAGCATCTCTTGCACCATTCTTACAGCCTTATTACAGCCTTCTTACAACATCTCTTTCATCACTTGATAAAATAAGCATATTCTACTCAATGTAACAAATTCTAGTCAATTACACTTTTTGAATTTTTCTTTTGTTTCTCATTCATTATGTTTCCACCTCACCTACACTATCACTTTAATTTCTATTCTTATACCGATTAATCAACCTCAGTCTAAAACCAGCAATTTATTCAAAACTCGTCTTCTAATTTACCCTGACACCTTATCATCTTTCCAAAATACAATACACAACCAAACACAGGCGTTACTTCTCCTCTGTCTTGGTATAATATGAAGTCGCTTTTTGCAACGGCTCCCTTCACAGTAAAGGTAACAGCAAAATCAAGTCGTGTGTTATCCAACCGAAATCAAAAACTAAGAATCAAAATTTTCGGAGTGCAAAATTGAGTATTTACAAATTATCAAACAAATATACGTTCTCATCTAGACCTTAGTTTGAAATTTATAATACATTATCCAGCGTATTTGATATTCAATCACTCTGCCAGTTTAACTGTGAAGATATTTGAAAGAGGAGAAATCAAAATTTTTGATAAAGTGAACCGAAAGTAGAAAACTTCCACAAGATCGAAAATTTTTCGTTTTTGTAGCCATCTTTTTTTTTTTCAATTTGTTGCCTTCATTTTATTCACACGACTAGTAAGTGGAGCCAAATAGTCGAGAAAAATTCATAAAATTCATATATAAGAATATTGTTTTAGATATACCATTCATTTTAACCACACTTTTCATCACTTCGGCTAATACGTCGGCATTCATTTTTGGGTCATTTATCACAAAAAGTCAACTCATCCTCCATTCGTATAATCATCAATTGGTAACCTGACTCATTTCTGTTGCTATAGTATTTTGAGATTATTAAGTGAAATTCATATAATAGGATTGCATAATACTATTGTATCTTGGATAATTTTATAAAGAGAATCGGATCTTCCACACTAAAGCTCTAATCGTTGATGGATCAACAAATACTTCAAGCAGTGGAAATTGCGTTAAGCGGGACTGCCAATCCTCAGCTTAAACAACAAGCGTACGAGTTCATCGAGCAGATCAAGACTACTGCTGAAGGGTATCGATCATGTTTGGAAATTCTTATGAAACAGGGCCATTCACTCGATGATCAATTCAAATTTTTCATTTATCAGGTTATCGATGATAATATCCATCGTTTAGGTTCTCCAGATGACCTTTTTACCCTTAGTAATACCCTATTTGCATATCTTACTGAACAAGTGAATGATAACTCACCGGCTTATCTCAAGAATAAATTGGCTGGAACTTTTGCTACTTTATTCTGTTATGTATATATAAACATTAGACCATCATTTCTTAAAGATTTGTTATCTTATGCTTCAACCAATAATCCAGTAGCTATAGACTATTATCTTAGAATCATATTAGCTATTCATTCAGAGATAGGTGATAAATTCATTTCAAGATCAAGGGAAACACAAGAAAGAAATAATGCATTAAAAGATAAAATTAGAATTGAAGATATGAACTCTCTTGTAAGCAGTTGGAAAACAATTTTGGCTGAAAGAGGAAGCTTGTCGATAACTTCTAATGGGACCAACCCATTGAATGATGGTACCAACAACAACAATAATAACAGTGGCCAACGTAACAGCTCCAATAACGGCATCAATAATAATACTAATAAAAACGTCAAAGATGTGAATGCTAATGGATCTGCCACTTCTCCTAATTCAACTGGTACCAATATCTCCATAAACAACACCGTTGCGTCCTCTCTGACGAATATATCATCCTCGACTAAGGATATTCTTAACCATACCCTTCGCATAGTTGGCCAATATATAGAATGGATGGATATTACTCTTTTCGTTTCTGATAATACTTTCATCAATAGTATCTTTCAGTTTCTCGCAAAGAAGGACCAACGTATAGAAACATGCTCTACCTTGATTGAAATTATTTCTAAGAAGATGCCTGCCACCAACAAACTCGAACTTATATCTGTTCTCAACTTAACTTCAGTGATTAATTCTATTGCTTTAGATGATGATTTGGAATTTTCAGAAAATATATCCAGACTTGCAAACCAGGTAGGGCTCGAGTTGATTCTTGTGTTGGAGTCCCCAGATCTGAAGGCTTACGCATTAGAAGCCACTACCAACGATCAAATCTTGACCATTTGGCCCTTGATTTTCAACTTTTTATCACATGAATATGATGATGTTTCTCAACAGGTATTCCCTTTTATCTCGCAATACTTATTGCTTTGTAAAAGAGTCTCAGGTTTGGCTTCGATCGAATTGTTATCGACTTTACTCAATAAAATTGTATTGAAAATGAAATACGATGAAGATGATGATGGAGATGACGATGACGATGATCAATCAGAACAATTCGGAGAAATCAGAAGTAAATTGAAGACATTTCAAGATACTATTGCCGTTTTGAAACCAAGTCTTTACTTAGAAATCATTCCAATGGTGATCAACGAATCCATATTTAATTTGGATAACAACAACAAGGAATCATCTCAAGGAGTCAATTGGAGAAAACTCGAATTAGGTTTATATGAGCTTGGAAATTTTGCCGATTCTTTAAGAAATAATTTGATCAATTTGCCAAAGCAGCAAATCAATAATTCCGAGCCTTACATGATATTTCAAGAATTCCTTATCAAATTAATCAATTCAAATTTTATAATCAATATTGATCATCCAAAGATCCAGTCCAATTTTTTTGAATTAATTGTCCGTCATTATTCGTTTTTAAATTTGAACAACAATAGCGCTACCAGCCAGCAACTTACTTTGAGAATCCTAGAAATATTTACTTCACCATTAGGATTATTCAATAAAAGCGAGAAAGTCAGATTGAGATGTTGGTATTTATTTTTCAGATTCATTAAACTCACAAAACCTTCATTGAGCGAACCAACCTTTATTGAATCTTCTTTGATTAAAATTCAACCGTTGCTTGAAATCAAAGCTGTATTGCCCACTAAAGATGAAGATGATGACCAGGTTGAAAATGGTAACTTTAACAACCAATTGTATCTTTTTGAGTCCATTGGTTTGTTGATATCTTTATTATCATCAGAAAATTATCAGCCATTGAAATTAAAATTGATAGACTTAATATTCCAACCTTTATTTAATGACTTGGAAAAATGTGTTTCAACAGTGGTAAGTGAGACAGACAAGAACTCAATTCAAATATCACCAATAGTGGTTGCACAGACTCATCATACTCTTATGGCTATCGGAACTTTTGCTCGTGGTTACGATTATGATTACAACAATAAATATTCTCGAGAATTAATTGTGAAGATCAATAACGCTGCCCAGGTTGTTTTATTTACATTGGAAAACTTTGTAAAGCATGAGGTAATAAGAGATGCATCAAGATTTGCATTTGCAAGATTTATTCCAATTCTTGGAAAAGAGATAAACAATCATTTAAGTAAATTTGTCTCGTTAATATTGGCTACGAATGATCTTAAGTATTCTGAACTAACCGACTTTTTAAGTTTTTTGGGACAAATTATCCATAATTTCAAATCTGATGATAACATTTACCAATTGCTTAATGACTTGTTGACTCCACTTTTCTGTAAGATATTTGAAATGTTGAAGTTTAATGGGGAGAACAATGATTATGATAGTATTCCCGATATTATCAGAGATAAGAATTCATTAAGAAAGGCTTATATGAATCTTCTCAGCACCATTATTCTCAATCACAATGCTTCGTTGTTGATAACAGAAACCAATAAAAGAAAATTCCCTGAGGTTGTGGAAAGCTTATTCGAATACGCCTATGATCTTTCAGACCCTACAGTTTCTCGTTTGGCTATTATCCAGCTTGTCAACGTTGTGGTGGTTATGGGTGGAAATCAAGGAAGGATTAATGATCCTCAAGATATGTATGGAGTGAACTTGGCTCCCATAGAAGGTGTAGACACATACTTGATGAACAAGTCTATTCAATTATCGTTTGAATTACCATTCCAAAAGCAAGAATTTGATGTCAAAGATGCACAATTCAGACTAATTGCTCTGGAAATTGCTACCCTTTTAAAGACTTATCAGAAAACAAAAGGAGACGAGTTTCTTTCGGTCCTTTCCAGTTACTTGACGAACATGGGTTTATCGGTGGACCTCATGAACGATTTTGGTACAAATTTAGTGAAGCTGGAGCAAAGAGAATTTAAAAAGTACTTTATTACATTTATCACTCAACTCAAAGGTGTAAAATAGCACCAATAAACCTCATTAGCACTGAAAACCTCCAAAAGTTTTAATAAGTATGATAGGCGGATGTGAGAATCACTTCAAAAAATCAATAATAACAAAAGAATAACACGAAATAATACGAAAACTAATGCAATCCGATCGAACAACCTTTCTGTTGAAGTTCATTTGAAGTCAAATTCAATTCCGGATTCCACGAGTTTGCATGATGACATGACAAGTTATTGGAACTATTTATTACTTTCATATACTGCTGTGCCCCATCACTGACCTGCATATAGTATGGCGATACCTATCGCATTCAATACATTAAGGAAAGCAAGACTATGTAAAAGACAAGAGCTTATCCAAGAGCCAAGAGCTATCTGTAGAATGAAGCGTTTATGTGATAGGTGCTTCGCTTCATGATTGTAATATCTTTCAAAGGAGAGGAGTGTTCAGGATCTGGTCTTGATTGGTAATTCTCGAGCAATATATGTATAGCGAGAACCATGGTGAGAACCATGGCGAGAACCATGGCAAGACCATCTAGCGATAACATCCTATAGCGATAACATCCTATATCAATGTTCATCTCTTGCTGATGTTCTCATTATATACACTTTGCTCTATTTAACTGATAATCTTCCTTATATCTTTCATTTCTAACAATAATCCAGTTTTGAAGTCCTTTTTTGGGCATTTTCAAGTATTCCAAAGCCAGCTTGGAAGCACACCACCATTATAATCGTTTTCTTCATATAGCACCATCTCCTTCACCGTTTCCCTTTCACAATTCTCTACTTCAATACCTCCACCATCACTGCACCTACCATATCTATACCACTTTTACATCGGTACACCCGCACTCGAACTGTCTGTATCATTTTAAAAAGTGGTCACATGGTCTGCGAATTTTTCGCTCGGTGCATGCGCAGAGATGAGATGAAGCTTGACAGTTTAAAGGCAAGCACCCTTAACTATTCCAACTCAATACAATAATTGATACAATTGATACAGACATGGCAGTTCCTAAACGACCTTCAGAGGATATTAAGATTCCTCCAAAGGATGAGGAAGAACTTGAGCTTGAAAAATTGGTTTTCGGAGACGCTGAGGGCTTCGAAACCAACTTGAAGAAGATTGATAATTTGTATGATTTTTCTTCAGATGAAGACGAAGATGGAGCCATTGAAACCTATTCTGAACAAGACGAAGATGCAGAGAATGATCTTGATGGAGTTCAGGATGAAGACTTATTTTTCATTGACGATGGAGCCGTCGCTGCCAATGAAAATGGAGATGGCATGGAAATTGATGACGAATATGAAACGAGAGCGAAACAACCACAAGACATTGAAGAAGACGACAATGATGATTCTGGCGAGGACAACGCATGGGAAGACAGTGACGATGAAAGGGTAACTGTATCACTTCTTTCTTCCGATAGAATAAAGAAACTTAGAAAGTCCGAATCGGACTCGGTAATAAATGGTAATACTTACACCAGAAGATTAAGATCTCAATTCGAAAAGATCTATCCTCGTCCCGAATGGATCACCAAACTTGAAGACAAACTTGCAGACGAAGACGATAAAGACGAAGGAGATGATGAAAATGAAGATGATGATGAAAATAACAACAATAATAACAACAACAATATTACCACAAACACTAACGCATTACTTCTGATTCTTTCTTCTACCGAAAGTTTCATCATAACGAAACAACTCAAGTTGATATCTCCTAATCGGATCTCGGTGACTCGTCTTCAGAATGCAAACCATTCTAAGCCATCCAAGGCAGCCATACAATCGTTAGCATTCCACTATAGTCATCCGTTATTGATGACTGGTGGGTTCGACAGAACTCTACGTATATATCACATTGATGGTAAGTCCAATAATTTAGTGACCAGTTTGCATTTACGGAACTCTCCAATTACTAGTTGTGGATTTTCTCCATCCAACAGCGTCGACAAGAACAATATATTTGCCGCTGGAAGAAGACGATACATGAATAAATGGGACTTGAACAGTGGAGAAGTGGAGAAGATATCCAGAATGTATGGACATGAGCAATTCCAGAGATCATTCGAATATTTTAAGATCTCTCCCTTGGGTACTTATATAGGATTGACCGGTAGCAGTGGATGGTGTAACATTTTGAATGGAGAAACTGGAGTTTGGATCAAGGGATTCAAGATTGAAGGAACCATTGTTGATTTTGAATTTGCTCGTGATGAGAGTTTCTTGATGGTTGTGAATTCAGCAGGAGAAGTATGGGAATTCTCCCTTGGAGAGAAGGAAACCAACAGCAACCAGCAACTATCGTCTACTACTTCCAACAATGTAAGAGCTCATCAGAACACAATTATCAGACGATGGAAAGATGAAGCCGGAGTGGGAATTACCAAAATCAAACTTGGAGGTCCTAAGGACCGTTGGTTAGCCATAGGTACTAACAACGGGATAGTCAACATATATGACCGTAATAACACGACCGGTACTGATCATCCAAAGCCAATCAAATGTATAGAAAACTTGGTCACTTCGATCTCATCTTTGAATTTCACACCCGATGGCCAAGTGTTGGCTATTGCTTCCAGGGCCAAGAAGGATGCCTTTAGATTGGTACATTTACCTTCATGTACCGTGTATTCCAATTGGCCAACCTCTGGTACTCCTCTTGGAAGAGTCACTGCCGTGGGTTTCTCGCCCAACAATGAGATGTTGGCCATAGGTAACGAAGCCGGTAGAGTCACTCTATGGAGATTGAACCATTATTAATCATTCTCTTTGCCAGTGGCTTCACGTCAACAGTCATTGATGGTGCCCTTACAGTTGAAGTAGTTAGAGAGAATGTATTGATAGAAGAAGAAGGAATTCGTAGAATGAATTGTAGCTTCGTTAGTAATGGGGAGTAATGCTGGTATGGACAAACAGCGTCATATATATATATGTATGTATGTATGTATGTATGTATGTATTTATGTATGTATGTATGTATGTATGTATGTATTTATGTATGTATGTAAGTATTTATGTATGTATGTATGTATGTATGTATTTATGTATGTATGTATGTATTTATGCAGATATATAACGTGTCTCAGCTGTTAATATGTGGTAACTGTAGCACTTTGTACATTCTATGGTAACTGTAGTACTTTGTCATTCTATGGTTGTTGGCTCCAGAAGCATCTAGTCAGCCAAGTCAAGTGTGTCTAACTTCGCCAATTTAGCGAACCTAGACTACCTTGGTCACTGGAGCACCACTAAATTCAGCATCTTTATTTAACAAGCTGAGGAAGATATTCATTACCCAAAAGTCATGTAAAGACCCACAAAAATCGATTTCAAAAATTCTTCTAGGCATAAAACCTGACAATGACATTTTCTAACAGCTTCAACTTTAAAATATTTTCCAGAACTTGTTCATATACCCAAACCACTGTCATCTAAGTCCATTTTTCTGCTGGCGGAGCTCCCCCAAATTCCCCAACCAGTTTGACGGTTTCGCAGCCAAATTTTCTCCCGCCAAAACTTTCGCAGCCCCTTTCCATATCGACCGCGGCACGACCCAACTATCTGCAGGCAATTTTGACCAAAGCCTTCAGTGATCAAATCCATCACGCCAGTATAAGTTTCTCATGTAACAAGCCATAGAACATACCATAGAACTTACCATCAAAATACCATAGAACTAAAATGGGATTCAGAGCACCGTAAGTACATGACACTGGAGGTCTGGAGAAGGTGCAGGTGAAGTTTTCTGGGGTTACTTCGGTCGGTTGATCAATGATTTGGTAGTTGGACATGCTGGTCGGTTGTTCTGTTCAAGCAAGACTTACATTCTACTTGACCTACTTGACATACTTCACCCACTTAACCCCCACCTTCTACTTAACTTTCACTTGACCCACTTTACTTCTACTTCAGCTTCTCCCACTCACCTCTACTTCAGCTTCTCTCACTCACTTCTACTTCTTCACCTTCTTTTTCACTTAAAACTATTACTAACTCCATTCCAGAAAAGCCCAAAGTCGTTATCGTGACCCACTGACCTTCGAAATGAGTCCTGCCTTGTTGAGAGTAAGGGCTCCGTTTTTCTGGAGAAACACGATTGGTTTCTGTATTGCAGCAGCCATCCCTATTGGTGTGTATGCTTTCACCTGGAATACTTTAACTAAGGATGAGTTTGGTGACATTCCAATTCCTCCAATCTCTGATGCCGAATTGGTCAAGTTGAGAAAGGAATACGAAGAAAAGAAGAAGGCTGAATCGTCATAGATTCGGTGGCCAGTGGCCGGTGGCCCAATGTTTAGTGTTGTATATAGTCCAGAGTAATACTTATTGAAACGACTTGGATGTAGATCAGTGGGATGTAGGCTGGGGATGTAAGACATAGACTATGGGTCTATGGGTCTATGGGTCTATGGGTCTATGGGTCTATAACGTTTTACTGAGTGTAAGCTAGGGATGTAGCGATACAACAGTGCTAGGGAGTAAGGCTAGGGAAGTAGACCGCTAATGGGAGTACGTCGTTACTGGGTAAGGCTACTGAGTGTTATAGGCTACTCTGATTATGGGCCACTGCATGTATACAGCTACAGATGAAGTTAGTTTGAAGAAGTTTGAAGAAGTTGGAGAAATTGTAGAAGTTAGTGGGTATCGGGCAGTGTATTATACTCTATAATATTCATAAATGCTAAGCAGTGAATGTTGATATTGGTGTTGGTGGTAGAAAAGAAACTCTACGGAAGGTTCCAGCATTTCATCGTGTCTTCATTGGAATTTTGTAGTTTTATCGTCACAACAGTCACGATGGATGTCCCAAAGTGCATTAATTGGCATCGATCTAATTCATTATTGAGTCTCCAGCAGCTGTGATGTGCCCGTATATGGCACTGACTATCTCGAAGTTGTCTTCAGAGGCCCAAATCCCTCTAATTCTGAAATTGTGTTGTGAATCGACTTTATGATGTTTGAGTTATTTCATTTAGCCGTAAAACACTCAGCAACATCACTGAGGATCATCATTCTGGTTTGTCGCTCAGCAACGCCCAGGATCATCGCTCTGGATCTTCATTGTGTATCATCAATCTGGATTGTCACTGTGTACCTTCACTCTGGACCATCACTCTGGACCATCACTATTGACCTTCACTCACCATTTCACTCACCATTTCACTCACCACTTCACTTATGGTAGGACTATGGCTCGGAATTATGTCCAAACCCTTGGTAATTGAAATCATCAAGAATCGAAGATCCTCGTGCTGGATAAGGAAGATACGGTGGCCCGCTTTCTTTTGCCTTTTGCTTTGGAGACTCAAATCGATCCGTTTCCGGAGATCCTCGTGGGAATTCACCGTTGGTTGGTTGTAGGGTCGGGGTGTTGTCATAAGGGGTCGTTGGAGATGGTATGTAATCGTCTATTAACAGATTGGTAAAGTTTTCGTTTGAAACATGCAATGGTGATGGGTCAATGAACGGGTTGTGTGGTGTGATGTTTGGATCAGCAGAAGCTTGACTGGCCACTGCAGCCGCTGTTGTGTCAATGGAAACGTTGTTGTCGTCGCCGTAATTGCGGCCCAGCTCATTACTGACCTTTATACGATGAGCTGACGGTTGTTGTTCGTTCCATTCGTTTCGCTCGTATGTGTTGGCATCTGTGAAAAACTCTGTATTGAAGAAAGTTGATGAAGAGTTGTTGACAACATCCTTGACGGGAGCTCTACGAGATAAATTGGCAGCTTGAATCGATACAGAT
This sequence comes from Chernovozyma aurita, assembly GCA_030566905.1. Taxonomy (NCBI): domain Eukaryota; kingdom Fungi; phylum Ascomycota; class Pichiomycetes; order Serinales; family Debaryomycetaceae; genus Chernovozyma; species Chernovozyma aurita. Next base: position 310,088 of record JAKUBO010000014.1, read on the forward strand.
GTGGAAGAGTTTGTAGCAGTAGTAGACCCATTTCTAACTTTATCTATATCACCCTTCGAGAGGCCCCTGAACGGAGCTGTAGTGTCGTAATTGAGAGCTATCTTAGACTCCAAGTTCAGAAGAGGAAGGGACTCGTATGTTTCACAATAAGACGCATTAGCGAATAGTTTGGAGTCGGACCCTTTGTTGCTGTTGCTGTTACTGTTGTAGCGAAAGCTTTGGTTCGTGAAATGTGGAGCTTGCGGCCGTTCTAGCGCATTGGAAGGATCGTACTGGTCCACTCCACGATAAGTTTCGTTGTCTGATAACGCCAAAGATGTGGTAGAAGCAAACGGATTGTGGGCAATAGTATCGGTCGACTGGACGGGTCCTCCCAATGCATCCTTGTCGTAAATATGAGTTCTCAGTCTCGTTCTTCTGGCCATAGAACGAACCTTTTCGCTAACAACATGGCAACAATACTTCTTCAACGAACTGAATCCAAGCTTCCGGACCTGCCACCACATCGGCAAGTATAACACCATTCCGATGAAAAATTGGAAGAAAAAAATACAAAAAATTACACATGAAAGGCACATGAACGACAAGATGATCGATAACTTGACATTGGTTTGGGCAATCACCTTAATGTTTTGAAGGATATCGTTCAGCAAGTCTCCGTCGGTAGCGTAGTAACGAAGGGTCAAGATGTTGATCACTTGTCTGGGAGTGTCAGCGACCAATATCAGAAGAGCTCTATCCATTTCCGAATAACTCAAGAAACTGGCCCAATCAAAGAAATTGTCCTGCTGAATCTTGAAGAATAAACAGTGATAATTGTACGACTTCAAGATATACAACAAACGGGCGATTCTGTTGACGTAGACAAGAGAGATGTTCTTGGTCCGGAACGTCTTGATGGCCCATATCCAATGATAGAAGAGAAGGACAAACTCGAACAAAATGCAGCCGGTAAAGATCCATTTGGCAATGGAGTACGCGTACGGCTTATAATCGTTGTCACTCCATCGATGGAACACAAGGATGCTTAGACAGGTGTATATGTCTGAGGAAAGAAGCACTATAGACAAGAGCATCATGATCCAAGTTAACAAATAGTCACACACGGTGGTGAAGTTTGTGTTTTTGAAAGCGTCGACATCGATCACATCGAACGTGGATGAGTCGATGTCGTAGTCATCAATCTCTTTGTTGGTGTCGAAATGTAGACCTAAGTTGTTGACGTGCATTGCTAACTTTGATCAGCAACTGGATAATTTCACCTTCGTAGTAGCAACAATTCACAACCGGTGGTTTGTGGATACTGGAGAGGAGTGGCGATGATTGGACGGTTGGTGGGTAATCGGTGGGTAATCGGTGAGTAATCACTAGTTGAATGCAGCAATTAAACAAACACAATAGTCATGAAAACTGGAATACAAAAGGGTTGTGGATTTGGAACTGAATCATTAAAGAAGGTCAAGTTGAAGTTGAAGTATGGTATCGTCTCAGGGCATCGATGCCACATTCCGTCTAACGCGTGGGCGAGATAACGAGAAAGAGCAGAATATTCCTGCCGGTAGGGGATTGATTTGAGAGCTGTTTAAGCAGAAGCATCCGCTACTGCATCCCTAGAACGTTGGAAATATGAGCATTTTATTACCGATTTGATTAGCGAACAGTTAGCGACCGCACTATCTCCTCTAGTGGGGCGTGCCATGAGGCGCCAAGTTTTAGCGAGATCTGAAACATCGATCTGAAACATATTCGAAACTCTCAACAGCTTCGACAAGTTGAGTCTATGGAGTCGATAGAGTTGATGGGTTGCCGCAGACTTAGAAGATGGGTTAGGGGTAGACTAGAGAGTAGCCTAGCATGTAGTTACAGGGTAGGTTACTGGTGTGTTACAACACAGCATTGGGTCCGAGCGCAGCGAGCCACGCCCCACGCAGTGGCTCTCCGCGAGCAGCGGCCAGCGTAGCGTCCTGCAAGGTAGATGTATTGCAGGGAATGCGGTAGGCTAGGGGAATGTTAGGGGAATGTTAGGAAGATGTTAGGGAGATGTTAGGGGTGAATTGGTGGGTAGGCACTATTTCTACTGATACTCTACTCTACGCTTCCCTACAATATATCCTTGCTGCACGGCTAAACAAGAGGTAATGTAAACACTCTGTAAACCTTTCGAGCTTCTAGCTTAGCTTGTAGCTTCATACCATGGAATGGTTCTGTAGATTTCCATTATAATTTGTATATTTCCGTATGCAATGTGTGAGCATCACCTTAACTAACAAACTCCAGTAAAGATGAAAGACTAACTTTGGTACTTCAGTAAGAGCTTCAAAGACTCCTCCTTCAAATCCTCTTGGTCACTCTTGGATAACTCTTCCAACACCCCAATGCAGGCCTGTTTGACTGGAGGCCGGTACATGATCAAGAACTGTAACGACAAGAACCCGATCTTGGATCTGACCGGATCAAAACAGAGAGACTTGATTCTCAGCACCAAATCTTCGTTCAAATACGGTAAGTCCGATAACAAACGAATGAAGATCTTTCTATCGTTGGGCTCTAGGAACGGAATCATTGCATCCAACACTTTCCCGGCCCATTCATTGTAATTGGGAGTGGGGATATTGTGGGTAGCAACCTCTTTCTGGACTCGAGCATCGATTTCAGAGGCCGAATGTTCGTCGGGGTTAAGTTCGTACTCCTTGGTGTACTTTTCAATCAATTCTTCAACAAGTTGCTCTTCATTAAACACTTTTTCACTGTACCATTCTTCACTTAGCCACTCAATAATAAGATCTATCCGACTGTGGATGTTTTCAAGAAAGTAATCAAAAAGCGATCTTCGTATCATATTACTCATTTCCTGGTTCTTCGACGAATCGCCGTTGGCAATCAGCTCATTCGAAGGATCAACCGTCCGCATTCCTCTGGTAGCTAGTCTCGTGAGCAACACTAGCCAGGAATCCTTTTTCCACGACTTGATCGCAATTTTGGTGAGTTCTTTGTCTATTCCTTCAGCATTGACATCTGACGCATCCTCAATTTCGGTCACCGGTCTCTCTGCAAGTTTGAAGAAGTTCTTTATGATAAGAGACACATGGTACTTCTTAGACTCGAAGGAAAGCTCTTTGGGCGGAGGTAAACTATATACAGTTTCTGGGTTGTAGACCTCGGCAGTGTCTTCGTCTTCTTCATCGTCATCACCAAAACTGGACTTCACTCCGTTTCCTCTGGAAACTCCATTACCATTCGTACCATGTTGGAATTCGGATTTCGGTTCTGGTGTTCCAGAGCTTCCTACAGTAGAAGTATTGTTGTTCGTTACGGGCATCGACTCTATCGTGTTCTTGTATCGCTCAACGATGATACTCAAGGCCTTGGTCAATTTCTCAACGCTGACCTTGTTCAAAGCGGTTAATGTCATGGCAATCAATATATTCTGCGGCACAGAAGTCAAGTCAAAGTTGTTCAATTCGTTCTCTGGGTCAGTTAGGCAGTACAAGTTCTTGTAATCGGTCTTTTTCAATCGTTTGGAAGCGTTCACAAACCCTTCAAAGCTTCTCTTCTTGATTGCAGTGTCATCTGCAGACTTCAAAAGAATGTTCTTCTTTCTGATCTCGTCTCCTCTAGCAATGAGCGTGTTGACCTTCTTGGTAAACGATTGCTGGTAATTCTGCGGAACCAATTGGTTTCTCAAACAGTAGTTCAAGAAAATCTTTAGCGATCTGTCCACGTACTTTCTCGACAACTTGAATTCCTCTAGCGTCTCGTAGTTCGATTGAACCTTTCTAGTGGTGTCGAAATGTTCCAAAGCGTTCAAGATCTTGATGAGAAACTGAGGCTTGCGTTTGGCAATGATTGCAAAATGGTTCAAGGTAGCGGTGATCACCGGAGTGACAAGGATATCGGTCTTGAAGCTCGAAAGAAGGACATCCAAGTACGACGAAGACTCGGCTTCGACCGCTTGATGTTTAATGAGCGAATGGTTTGTCAGAACGTTGTTAAGCGAATATTTGGAAGGGTTATTGCCATTGGTAGAGATGGAATTTGTACCATGGTAGCCGTTGGAAGAGCCCACGGCCCCAATAGCGTTGGTGGCCAAGCCTTCGTTTGTTTTGGAGCCGTAATCGATGACAACAATTATGAATTTGATCAATTCAATCTTACAATCCAAACCTCTTCTTAAATCGTGTTCCGGATCGTCTGAAACAAGTGGATAACTGGTATTGAATTTGCTTATTAGCGACGTCTTGAGGGCGTTTAGCTTGTTCCACACATCGACACAGCCGTCGTTTTCGGCCACATACTTGAACACCAACCTGAAAACAACCACACTGGCCTCGATGCAATCTTTGATTATGTCAATATCGTGTACTTCGCAGAGTACCAAAAGACTGTCCAAGGCATCGATTGCAAGGTCGACCTTGTCGGCTCTTGCGAGTTTGGACTCGTCGGCGGTGAACGAGTCTTTTAGGAACTTGGAGTTCCATTTTTGGACCTGGATATCTGGATTGTTACTTAGTCTTAGCACTTGTCTCAAGACTTGTGGGAATGTTTCTTTATTAGAGAAGGCAAGAGCTCTCGCTTGGTTAAGTTGATCGATTATCTGAGCCATTGAGACGAGTGTAGGGTGTTTGGCTTACAAATGGTTATTATAGATAATAGGAAAGATGAGAAGACAGCAAAGACGACAAAAAGACGACAAAAAATCGACAAAAAATGACAAAAAAACGACAAAAAAACAGCAAAAGAAGACAAATTCTTCCTTTTGTTCAGATGTCAATGACTAATAAAAGAGATTAGCGTGTAGATCAGTAGATTAGCCTATAGATCAGCCTATCAGCTTCTAGTTCAGCCTATTAGTTCAGCTTGTCAGCTTTTAGATCAGCTTATTATGATTATCCACAACTGAAGGAACTACCGCTGTGAGTGTTACCAGGTGCTCTTCCGGAATGTAGATAGAGAAAATGTAATTAAAAGCTGGTTATTGGTGGTGTTCACACGTAGATCCAAGTCTGTGTGACTGTCGATGAATTGGTGCCGGTTGGTTGTTGGTTGTTGGAAAGGATTCATACGAACCGTTTCTTTGCACTGAAATGGTTTGTGTTGAGGTTGATGGAACGCCATTCAGTGCTGTGAATTACCCGGATTTAATGAGCTGCGAGAGTTGGTGATGGGGAAGTTTGGGGGAATTTAGCGAAAGCTGAGGGAGTTTAGCGAAAGCTGAGGGAGTTTAGCAGGTTTGAGGTTTTTTTGGCAATTTCTTGGCGGGGGATGGGGCAGTGGTGAGGGAGGAATTGCTCTGTTTTGAGGAAATTTGGGTGAGAAGAGCAAAGAACCACCACTCTGCACTGTAGAGCTGCGCAGAGTAGAAACTGTGCGAAAACAGAACAGGAACAGAGCAAACAGAGAGTTCAGACAGGGGATGGCGGTGAGCTCGGAGGTAAGAAATTAGTTTGGTGGCATGCCCTAAGTCATTCTCATCACGAATCACTTAACATCCCATGAAAGACACGATCCAGAGTAGCAAAGTAGTGAAATAGCCAATTGGTTTAACAATACCCAAATATAGACCATTTCATCGGTTCTGCTCTGCTTCTCTGTCTGTAACTGTCTATTATCTCTTTTTTTTTCCCTCTTTCTCTCTGTTTGATTCTTATGGACTCTAAGAGAAAAGAGAATTTGGTTCGGGAGACGCTCCGCTGGCCGCTACTCGCGGAGAGCCACTGCGTGGTGCTTGGCTCGCTCCGCTCGTGAACTGAGCACATTTTGGTTTCCCGTAGGGAACAGCCCTCCGCAGGAGTCTCCACGAAGTGGCCCTAGCGGAGCGTTACTGGGATCCGATGGTGTAATTCCTGGTGAATAAAGACCAATGATAACCATATCCACCTATTGTAAGGACTCATTGACGCTGTGGTAGTCGCTATTCGTTCCGTGCGTGCGCAACTGGCTCTCCACTGCGGATTCATTTGCCGTATTGGGAGCGAATCGCGCAGTTCGCAGCACTCTGTCAGCCGTAGCTCTCCAACCCAAAAAATGTCAAAAATTTCAAGGCCCCCCCCACTGGCAATCTGCAGGCCCAACGGCTCTTATCAAAATGGCGATTTTCCATCTTTGTGACTTCTTTCCTGAGATTGATAGTCAGTTATCTTTGTCAGATACGTTCATGGGAACGTTTGGAGTTGTAATAGACACAATTAGTAAATCGTAACCGCATTGGAGATAGTTTTACATCTCTGGACCTATCCTAGTTTGCATTTACTGGTTTAGAATTGAGCCGGGGTTTATCAAGGTCCTTTTGTTAAACGAACGATCCACCCCAGATCGGAAGAGCACACG